>JAVJIX010000033.1:2612500-3180000 GCA_036785185.1 Paratrypauchen microcephalus
ATGTGGAGATGTGGAGGAGATGTGGAGGAGATGTGAAGATGTGGAGGAGATGTGGAGGAGATGTGGAGGAGATGTGGAGGAGATGTGGATTTGTGGAGGAGATGTGGAGGAGATGTGGAGGAGATGTGGAGGAGATGTGGAGATGTGAAGATGTGGAGGAGATGTGGAGGAGATGAGGAGATGTGGAGGAGATGTGGAGGAGATGTTGAGGAGATGTGGAGTAGATGTGGAGATGTGGAGGAGATGTGGAGATGGTGAGGAGATGTGGAGTAGATGTGGAGATGTGGAGGAGATGTGGAGATGTGGAGGAGATGTGGAGTAGATGTGGAGATGTGGAGGAGATGTGGAGATGTGGAGGAGATGTGGAGATGTGGAGGAGATGTGGAGGAGATGTGGAGTCTGTAACATTTGTGCACAAATAACTCATCTATGTAAACCTATCTTCTCCCTCCTCTCTCCTTCCTTTCATTCTTTCTTTCTCTCATCTTTCTTTCTTCTCTTTCTTCTATCCTACTACTACTACTACTACTACTACTACTACTACTACTAATAATAATAATAATAATAATAATAATAATAATAATAATAATGCATTGGTATGTTACTGTAATTTGCCCCATATTGCACCCCCTGCTTATCTCCATGCTGATAATAACTTTAATGCTCTAGTGTGCAGATCCTCCACCAGAACAGTTACATATTGCATCTTTAAAATATGAGGTATTTTCTTTAATCATCATGAAATCATTATGGGAAAAACAGATGATTAAATATAAATATATCCTGTTTAAGACATTATTTAAAAAATGGGTCAAATGCAGAGATTGGACAAAGGTTTAAAATGAGTACTTTAATATACAGTATGTGTTTTAATGGCACTATATGCAGTATTGAAGTGGAAAAGGAGGTTTAACTAGGGTTTGAGAGTGAAGTCAAAATACTTCAATTAATAATCATTGTACTGTATTCTTTACGTTTGTCCGGAATTATTGAAATCACCAAGGCCTCCCGTTACTATCAATTTGACATAAGTATTTGGGAGTAAAATGGAGTAAGAACGTGAAATAAAGATAGGAATGGTGGACGTGGTATTCTTCAGAACACACAAACTACCAGAAGAGCCGTATTGAGAGAGCAGGAGCCAGTTTGAGAGGTTGCCATTTCTGTGCTCAAAATGAGAAATCGGTGTCAGAAAAATGTATTTTGGGGAAGTAGTGGGGTGACTTTTTCTTTTTCTTTTTTTCTTTTTTTTTTAGTGCTAGGCTAAAAGAGATATAACTTCATACACTGCAAAAAAAAAAAAAAGTATTTCTTAAAATTATAAGTGAGGGATTTTCATCTTGATTTCTAATAAAAAATATGTATTTTTATTCTTTTTCATTATTACATCACGGCAAAATAATATGCAAATAGAGGTGCTATTTATTTTATTTTATTTTTTGTTATTTATTTATTTATTTATTTTTCAAAGTGAGATTAGGTTTAAAGGCGCACTACGTAACATTTCTAGTGGATGGTCCGCCACCTGTTTCTTCTGATCTGAATCTTTGTGTACGACGTCATGTATTTCCGTGGTAACATTATTATTTACAGGTCAGATCTGGGGAGAGGTGACCCTGTTCACAGTAAGAATTCATTTCATTTTTCTATATATTTCTGAGCAACCAAAAACACAACCAATAATTAAACAAATGCTTGACAGTTACATTTAATACTATACTGCGGAACACTGCAACCAAAGCAATAAAATCACGGTGGAGAAAAGATGCCTGTCCACCGGAAAAGTTATGCAGCGATCCATTAAGTGTTATTATGTTTTCAATACATTTTCAGCTTCTTTTCCAGATTTACACCGATCGTCTCTTGATTAAAGTCATAAATTTGAAATTGCACCTTTGGCCGTGCGTCTCCCTGTGTTTAGGTGTGTTTAAAAGCAGAGCCCCGAACCATCATAAACTATGGCGTATTAAAGATTAAACAGATCCAAATCGTGTTTTAAAACTCCTGCCTTCTCTCGATGACAGTGATGTTCTCATATTTTTATAAACCACCTTTTGTTTGGGGATTTGGATTTCAATTTTAAGGCTTGCATTTGAGCGTGTCCAGGTGATAACGATTTTTTTTCTCATTTTTCTTGTTTTACTCTGTGCTCCTTTCGTTCTGATTGCTAGATGTATCTCTCCTCAACAATGAAAAAAACACGTATATATGATTTTTTTTTTTTTGAGCTACTGTGTTTAAATGTTCATCAAAACATGCCTGAAGAGCTTTGAGCTGTCGTCCAGTAATTTAGCAATTTAGCGACCTTTAGCTTAGCAGTTTCTTCAGATTCTGTCCAACGCTCAGCTCACAAGCCGACGTCAATCATTCTCCCACACGACAATTCTACATAAATATACAAAAGCAGCATACAACTTCACAAACCTGATGCGATGTGCGATAGTTCATTAGCAGGACGCGCACCGATCGTGTAGGGGGAGACTCAGAGCGTCAAAAATGAATATCATTTCGGATATACTGTATATTCATTAAGCGAAATGATCGAAGTGTACAAAATAAAACAAAACAAAAACATCTAAATCAGATCGATGTTTGTTTTCTTTTTACATTGTGATTTAACAGGTGAATCCGCGCCGCTTTCATTGTCTGTATAATTTTGTACACATTTTATTTTTACAGCGTCCCTGTCAGTCACTGTGTTAAACCTGTGTGTGTGTGTGTGTGTGTGTGTGTGTGTGTGTGTGTGTGTGTGTGTGAAAGTGAACTGAGCCTTCTGTCCTGAACTCAGGGAATAATCATTAAAATTACATGACACCATTTTTTTGTCTTGTTCTGGAACTCTGCTCCTCAGTGGGGCCTGTCACTCAAGCCTCACCATGAGAATAACTCCAGTGTGGGCCGAGGAGACGCGCTAACATGATTTAAAGACAAAATAAAAAATAAAATGCAAATACTTAAATTTGGAACATTGTTATATAGCAGATGTGTGTTTATAACTAAATCCGTTCAGCATTCAGGTCACGTTCAGGAAGTATTTAAATAAAAACACTTTTTTTTCCTCCTTTTTTTTTGTAAGGGAAACCAAATACAGCTTGGGACTGTAAGCTTGGATAAAATAAGAAGATGGAAAGTTAAAAAGAATGAAATAAAGCACTGTGTTAGTTAAATAAGATGTTTTTTATTGGTGTGTTGAAATGGAAACAAAACACACTGTCATTTCAAAATATAAAAATAATGAATAATATTGTAATAAATATGCATTCATTTCAAGGTGGTCCAAAATAAAACTTCAATCATAGAACACTATGAATTTATATTTTCGGAAAATGTGTATTTTAATTCAACTGAATTTTCTGATCGTTCAGTTTAATCTTCACCTCCTTCGCCTGGTACAGTCGCTTTCCCGCAATCTGATTCTCTCTTGACCTTCATTTATTCTTTCTTTTCCTCTCCCCCTCTCCAATATTCACCTCCCTTTTCTCTCTCCTCCTCCTTCCACTTCACTCTCTCCCCCTTTTCTCTCCGCTCTCTGACCCCTCCCCTCGTTGCTCGCCCTTTTCGCTTTCCCTTCTCCTCTCCCTCTACTCCTTTCTCTCCCAAACCTCCCCCTTTTTTTTTTCTCTCTTCACCCGTGTCACCCGCCCCCCCCTGCTCGGCACCTGGCTCCGTCGTGACAGGGGCCTGACATCTTGCTCTCTGGCCCTTATACCCACCCGTGCACATTAGCAGTGACAGCTAAGTTCACGCGTGCAAGTCTGTACCCACAACTCCACTACTCCAGCTAATACCTGGGCTACAATCTCCCTCACTCTCTTCTTCTTCCTCCTCCTCTTCCTCCTCGGCTGCTCCTCCACAAACTTCCATAAGTTGCTCTATGGGCTCTGTGTGTCTAATTACATGTCAAATTTGCTGTAGGCCAAGTCTGCCACATGTACTGTCCTCTATTAGGGGCTAGCGCTGTCCCACCCAGTCAAAATGTCACCCGTGTAGCCTAGCGCACCCTGAGCCCCCTCACACTACCAACCATTGTCTTGCCGCTATACGTCAAGTTATGCTAATAATCACTCTTTTGGGGAGTGGGAGTTGATAGCATGCTCCCCCTATACTTTAGTCCAGTCCTGGTAGAAGTTAAAGATATTTTTAGACTTGGTAAAATTTTATTACTACTCGAACTTGTCACGAAATATGCCAAAAATGCGCTTAGGTTAAGTTTTAAGGTCTCCCAAGTTGAAATAGGTTTAATAAAAAAAATCAGAGGACTGTCCCACTTGAGATCCAAAATGTATTCATGAGTTTACAAGGTGGCCGCCACAGGGGGAGATTTGCATGTTTTTGGGGAAGAAGCTGTCGTAAGACTCAAGTTTAAATGTGAAAATAAAACCGCAGAGAGGAAGTAGCGGCAGTACTTTGGGGGGTGAGTGGTACTACGTGTCACTAAGAGGTCAGACTTTGTATATTTGCAAATAAGGGAAGACAAAACATGCATGACAACTGTGTTTGTTGTTACTTTATGTTATTTTGGCAGGGCTTTTTTGGCCAAGAGTTGCCACAGTGACCACAGGCAAAACCAATGCCGCACTTTGCGACATCAAATGAAAACGTCTGGCGACAAACAAGAAAAGAAAAGGAGTGTTGACCTTTCGTACATTTTTGGCATCACTTTCCAGTTTAAACAATGTTCATTCATTCATTCATTCATTCATTCATCTTCGTCCGCTTTTCCATTTTCTGGGTCGCGGGGGCAGCAGTCTAAGCAGTGGTCAGCTGCCCAGAACACAATGCACCAGCCCCCATGAATCCTCCCACAGGTGGTGGGTCCACAGGAGGATTTAAACAATATGCTGATCCAAATCCAAATGAAACATTAAAGGTCCCATGGCATGAAATTTTCACTTTCTGAGGTTTTTGAACGTTAATGTGAGCTCCCCCTACCCTGTTTGCGATCCTTTTCTGTGTTAGAAAAAAACACAGCTGAAACGGGCGATTCTGAACAAGACAACTTATTGATGTCAGATCGAAAAATGCAGCTCCACCCCCCGTCTGTGTCTACTCAGCGTCTCTGTAAATCACGCCCAGAGAGTTTGGACTGCGAATGCGCTAGGCAATGCGAAATGCGTTTTTTTATTTGCCTGGAGGCACGTCCGAGTGTTTCTAGGCTCGGAAGTCCTTTATCTGAGCCTCTGGACCTTTGAACAGCAGTGGTTTAATTTTATTTTCTGTGGAAATGTGTTTATTTTTCAATTGAACGCTTCAAATCTCTCCCCCGTGCAAAAACACGGAAATGGATCAGCTGAAAGCTCAGAGCTCAGAGCCCAGAGCCCACGCCCCCACCCTCTACTATAGGCCAGCTCTTTTCTCCTCATTTGCATTCAAGCAACAACGCCCAGAATAAAGAGTTTGAGAGAGATATTTATGACTCTTTCTCATCTTATCTCTGTTTCTCATGCACTGAGTGTTGATTTTGAAGAAGGATTCATTTACAGTATTAGGGAACCATTAAGGAGCCATATAAAAGCATCAAGAAGTACCATGTCATGGGATCTTTAAGAAGTTACTCTTTAAACTTAATTTTTTTGTACTAGTATTAGTAGTAGATGTAGAAGTAAGCAGCAAGCTGTAGTCGTACTAGTAGTAGTAGTGGTAGTAGTAGAGAAGATGAAAGTAGAGGTAGATGCATTTAAACATATTTGAGCAGTATAGGTTTAGCTGCTAGAAGATTCTTGGTTTCGCCATTTTAGGAGTTCATTATGTCTAATGTTTTACTACATTCATTTGTGCACATGCCAAACTCCGTATAATTATTTACCCAGGAGAATGAGTCCAAAAAAGAGCAATAGTTAAATATGTTATTATGCATTCAGCCCTCTGGCTCCACATATAGTAAAAGTCTGGCTTAGACGTGCACTATTTAACTAATAACTATGCCACAGTTTGACATTAAACCAACAAGTGACAGTAGCTGCTCAGATACACTTTTCCAAACTTAAAAATGTTTGTTCAAGTTTGCAAAGAAGACAGGGAGCGATAGACTGAGAAAGAGATGAAGAGTGAGCGAGAGAAGAGAGCAGAGAGGAGCTGTGCAGCTGATAAGGGTGAGTGACAGCTCCAGTTTTCATCTGAAATCACAGCTGTTTATTTCCTCCTCTACTCTGGACTCTGAAGGCTCAAAGGGCCATGCGGAGGTACAGGTGTGGAGAAAGTACACTGCAAAACTTAAATAGATTACTTGAAGTTAATTACTGCAACCTAAAGTAAGTCACACCTACTGTACGTATGTCTGCTGCAGCCTTCTTACTGTGGCTCTGAGAGGAGTGGGACTTCAGCATTTTGAACATATGAAAGATTTTTAATGAAGTGCAACCAAAACTAATATTCTAATTTATGTCTTATTTTGCACATCAGTCATCACCTGTTTTTATTATATAACTGGTAATTCGTTAGAGGTTAAACAATTTCATATTGAGAGATATACTATGTAACTTTTCTGTTAAACTTTGTTTCCATGGAAATACTGCCTGACAAAAGTATTAGGACGAGTGTGTATTTCTGAACTTTCATAATGATAACATGACGTATTGGTAATGACAACAAATCAATGTATTGATATATTAAAGCAAATTTCATCATGTGTAAAGGAATATTATTACAAAAATGTAACAATATCAAGTTAAATAGCTTTTTCATCAAAATAAACACCTTTGGCCTTAATCACAGCTTTACAAATTCTGTCTGTCCTTTCAATCATGCGTATGGGGGGATTCGAGAACTCTATGATATGAGTTGATTTTAAAGGTCCCATGGCATGAAATTTTCACTTTCTGAGGTTTTTGAACGTTAATGTGAGCTCCCCTACCCTGTTTAGCCCCCCCTTCGTGGCTAAAAGTTGCGAAATGTCTAAAATGAGCATTTGCGATCCTTTTCTGTGTTAGAAAAAAACACAGCTGAAACGGGCGATTCTGAACAAGGCAACTTATTGACGTCAGATCGAAAAATGCAGCTCCACCCCCGTCTTTGTCTACTCAGCGTCTCTGTAAATCACGCCCAGAGAGTTTGGACTGCGAATGCGCTAGGCAATGCGAAATGCGTTTTTTTATTTGCCTGGAGGCACGTCCGAGTGTTTCTAGGCTCGGAAGTCTTTTATCTGAGCCTCTGAACAGCAGTGGTTTAATTTTATTTTCTGTGGAAATGTGTTTTTTTCATTGAAAAGGCTCTCCTCTCCTCCTCCGCTCTTAAAACGCGGAAATGGGCACAGGCACAGCTGAGAGCGGAGAGTTTGGCCACGCCCCCACTCTCTACTATAGGCCATCTCTTTCCTCCTAATTTGCATTCAAGCAACAAGGCCCATTATGGAGTGTTCAGAGAGAGAAAAATTACTCTTTCTCATCTTATCTCTGTTTTTCATGCACTGAGTGTTGATTTTGAAGAAGGATTCATTTACAGTATTAGGGAACCATTAAGGAGCCATATAAAAGCATCAAGAAGTACCATGTCATGGGATCTTTAAAATATTATTAATTGAGTGTTCAAACTATTATTTTCATAATGAAAGGATGCTATGAAAACATGAGTAATATTCCTCCACAAATGGATTTGCGCACAATGATCTGAAAATATGAGAACGTGTGATAATATAATTGAATAAATGCAATGAAACAGTATTAAGTACATCACATTTAAATAATGTTTGATACGTTGAAAAGTTGGCTCAGTACCCCAGCATCACAAATTATGCCATCGTCCTAATACTTTTGTCAGGCAGTGTATGTTCTACTAATTAGCTGTTGCCTCTCAGCAGATCTGACCTGTAACTTGTTAACATCACCTGCTTGTTCAAGTAGATGGGTCATTTTAAAGCAGACATATTCCGGAAAATACCTTTTCAGAGCTTTTAACAGTGGTGTATTTGTTTCCTCTTCTCATTATCTTTTCATTATCTATCTTTAATCATGTATTTTCAGGACACCATTTTGCTGATCAACCAGTACACGTCTACTGCTCTGTATTTACTTCGTTCTCCACCTTCATTCATTCATTCATTCATTCATTTTCATCTGCTTTTTCCGAGTCTTCGGGTCGCGGGGGCAGCTCTCTCAGCTCAGATCTCAGTGCACCAGCCCCCATGGATCCTTCTGCAGGTGGTGGGTCCACGGGAGGACGACCACATGTCGCTTGACACAGCCTTGATGTACTTTCTTGTGTCATGGGGGCTACCAGTGTACGCAGACACTTGGCGAGATGGGTTAAAGGAAAAGTAACGGGTTTTTTTTACAATTTGAGCCTTATTTCGGTAATAAAACAAGTTGTTTTACTCACCCATAGCACTTTGGTGTCATATGGAGCACTTCCGGAGATGTTTTAGATTTGCGATCTCCATCATGTGAGTTCTCGGGGCACTTATTTGCGGTCTCCAAATAACACAAACTTTAGCACTTTTCAAATCATAGAAGCCCGATGGCTTATCCTACGACTTCGTGTGGTCAAAAGTGGCCTGTAATCCGAGATTTAGCCATAGTTTCGAGTAGGACGCCAGTGCGCATGTGCGGAGTGTGCTCTCAGCTCCCGGGACCCAAACATGAAACGCAAAGCTGTAAATTATGGATAAATCTTGGATTACAGGCCACTTTTGACTCAAACGAAATCGTAGACTAAGACATCGGGCTTCTATGATTTGAAAAGTGCTAAAGTTTGTGTTATTTGGAGCCCGCACGGGGCATATTACATGCTTGGGGAATATATTATATGCCCCGAGCTATGGCTAGAAGTCGCGCTAGGCTAACGCTAATCTAATCTAACGCTAATCTCTGGAAGTGCTCCATATGACACCAAAGTGCTATAGGTGAGTAAAACAACTTGTTTTATTACCGAAATAAGGCTCAAATTGTAAAAAAAAAAAACGTTACTTTTCCTTTAAGTGTCTTGCCCAAGGACAGAATGGCAGCAGTACCATCAACCTTTGGATCAGTGGACGAACGCTCTACCAACTGAGCTACTGCCGCCCCTCTTTCTCCAATTTTATTTTCTTAATCAGTGATACAAGTAGGATTCAGCAGTCTTGTTTCATTTAGGTACAAATGTTTTGAAAATCTGTTACTCAATAGTGTGATGTGCAGGTGTCCATCAGAGTTGTTGACAATTGCTGTGAAGATGTATAAGTCAGTGGATTTTTATTCTTTTCTTCTTCATTGCGATTTCAGATGTGCAAAATAAAACATAATGACCCAAGGGTGTTTTAGATTATAACTATACAGCAGACAGAAGCACAATAAGTGTTCTTTATTGTCATGTGTTGAGCAAAGCAGTATTATCTCCATGGAGACAAGCAGAAAAGTTACATTAACTTTAGTTTGACAGCTCCTGAGAAAAGGTAAGAAAAGACATGAATAAAATACATTGTTGTACATTAATAGTAGCACACTTGATGAAATGTGTGATGATGTGTGTCTCTTTGTTGAGTTTGGGAGACTTTCTGACCCCAAAACAAACAAGCCAACATGGTGTCAGGAGAAATACAACTTTTATGTGTCAACAACTTTTATTTGCTTTTTCTTCCAGTGGCAGCAAAACTCTTTGTTTACTCCCCCCACCATCTTTCACAAGCGACCATCAGACATCTTAAACCATCAGACATCTTAAACCATCAGACATCTTAAACCATCAGACATCTTAAACCATCAGACATCTTAAACCATCAGACATCTTAAACCATCAGACATCTTAAACCATCAGACATCTTAAACCATCAGACATCTTAAACCATCAGACATCTTAAAGGAAAAGTAACGTTTTTTTTACCATTTGAGCCTTATTTCGATAATAAAACAAGTTGTTTTACTCACCCATATCACTTTGGTGTCATATGGAGGATTTCCGGAGATGTTTTAGATTAGCGTTAGGCTAACGCCGTTAACCTAGTGCGACTTAGCCCTGTGCGGGCTCCAAATAACACAAACTTTAGCACTTTTCAAATCATAGAAGCTCGATGTCTTTAGTCTACGATTTCGTTTGGTCAAAAGTGGCCTGTAATCCGAGATTTATCCATAGTTTACAGCTTTGCGTTCCATGTTTGGGTCCCGGGAGCTGGGAGCACACTCACGCGCATGCTCACTGGCGTCCTCATCTACTCGAAACTATGGCTAAATCTCGGATTACAGGCCACTTTTGACCAAACGAAATCGTAGACTAAAGACATCGAGCTTCTATGATTTGAAAAGTGCTAAAGTTTGTGTTATTTGGAGCCCGCACGGGGCATATTACATGCTCGGGGAATGCCCCGAGCTATGGCTATAAGTCGCGCTAGGCTAACGGTGTTAGCCTAACGCTAATCTAAAACATCTCCGGAAATCCTCCATATGACACCAAAGTGATATGGGTGAGTAAAACAACTTGTTTTATTACCAAAATAAGGCTCAAATTGTAAAAAAACATTACTTTTCCATTAAAGGGATATGCCACCCCCAGGTCAAATTTGGGCATCTCCCCACAGTCCAGAGACTAAAATAAGTGGTGGAAAGCGTTTTCCTGCTCACCCAGCCATTGTCCGAGTCTGTCAGCACTGACCGCCGCGGTATCTGCAGCTACTCCGCGTTAGACTGGAGTCTAACGTCGCCAGAGAAAGATTTCGGCCAAAAGGAATTAATTTGCTCGATGCGTTTTCCAGTTACTTTCTGTGTAGTGCGCATTCATATCGAGTGCAAATAAATGTGCAAATCAACACGGAGAGCTTGCCTTGGTCATTTTGGGTGGGAACTATTTTCCAGTGTGGAAGAATACAGCCGAATCACGCAGCACGTTGTGCAACAGGGGAACTCCCTTCCTGGTGCGTAACTGGGATTCCCCTGGCAGCGTGCTGTGTGATTCGACTGTATTCTTCCGCAGGAAGCAGGGGTGAGCAGGAAATGCTTTCCACCACTTATTTTAGTCTCTGGACTGTGGGGAGATGCCCAAATTTGACCTGGGGGTGGCATATCCCTTTAAACCTGTGTCTTTATGATTAAAATTAGGACTGTGCAGAGGTGGGTACTAGCTTGTTGTAACTCTTTAAAGAAATGGTTCTTTGTACTTTGCTAGCAGCATACATTTACTCCTTGAATAATATTGTAGTTGAAATATTAAAGTTACTTGAGTAAACGTTTTAGTTGCTCTTTCCACTGAGTAAGGATACGAGTGACAAACGTTTTATGTCGACAATAAGAAATGATTTGAACATTTGAAAACTGCTCCTTCAGATATGATTTAGTCTTTCTCATTCTTTGTGTCTAACCTTTGAAAAGACCAGATACAGTGTATTATTTTTTGTTTTTTTCCCCAAATTACATTATATTTAGTGCTGTCGAATGATTAATTAATGAATTATTATTATTAAGCATTGCATTTGCATTGTTTTTATAATGCTGTGTTGGAGAGTCTGTTACGCTACTGTATGGTCGCCTGGTTTGGTTCAGTGTAAAACCAAACTTGGAAAACTTGTAAATAAGGCCATGAAGGTGATTGGTAGGAGAGAGTTCCCTTCTCTGCAGGACATTTTTCAGGACTCTGTGCTCGCTCGGGCCAGAAGGATTGTGGGGAACCCTTCTCACCTGTTACATGGGGAATACGAACTGCTTCCATCAGGCAGACGCTATCGAGCGCATAACTTTAAGAGTAACAGATATAAACTTTCATTTGTGCCCACTTCTGTTGCACTCTTGAACAAATCTGCACAACAAAAGCGCACTTAAGTCACTTTATATTATATGTTGCAATAATTGTTTGTGCAATAGGGCTCGTGCAATAATTACCTGTGCAATAGGAACTGTGCAATAATTGTTCTGTGCAATAGGGCTTGTGCATTATCCATTGTGGACTAGGGCTGGTGCAATATTTTGGCACTTTACATGTATCCTGTGATGAGTTCTGACTGTTATCTGTCTGTACTGTATGTGTGTGTATAACTATGTTTTTAAGCTGCGGGCAGTGAGCCCAAGACAAATTTCCCCTCGGGGACAATAAAGTTTATCTTATCTTATCTTATCTTATTTATCTAGGGCCTTTCATGACACCCAAAGCACTTTACAGTGCATTATTCACTCACTCCACACTTAATTTATCAGATTAATCACACTTTTGCAATATAATTAATATGATTAATTACTGATTTTAATGTTGTAATTTAAACTTTAAGATTTTTGTTTTGTTCATCAAAAACATAGCAAAAGTTTGTTTCTTTCACATATTTTAACACACACATTCTATTTAGCTTATGTTCAAGTCAAAACACTCTGTGATGTGATGTCATGAGGTGGTAATATAGGAAGTGCTCTGCTGTATTTTAAAACTCACTAAAATCATTTGGATAATTTGCAAGCTTTAAAGTTACAGCTGAAGATATTGTAGACTTTCTGTGGCAATCTCAGCTGAGCAAAAGTTATGATTTCAAGGTTATCCTAGTGTATTGCAGAGTAAAGATTTCAAAACTACCTTCATGACATCACAAGGTGGAACAGAGCATTTGAAAAAGCCTAATAACAAAGGGTTACTCAAACATGTGTGAATGAAACAAAACACAATTCCAGGTATGTTTTTGATGAGGTAACAGTGTTATAACATGACTAAAAACTTATTTAAATCTGTTTTGCGTAACATAGTCCCAGTAACAGCATTGCGTTTGCTTTACTAGTTATAACTTTTCTTTCAGGGCCTATCCTTCAAACGGATTCTTTTCCTACAGATTCTTTTCATGGTATAGGAAGAGAAACTTTTGTGCCGAGGTATATTTATGTTGGAAGTTTCTATAGTGCAGCGCACGGAGCAAAGTTTGTGTGAGTTCGGAGCTTCTTTTGTCTGTACGCAGGCTTCAGGCTCTGGTTCAGGGCTGTCACACTGTCACCGCGGAGACTGTGGAGGCCGGATAGAAGCGTCAGGATGGAGGGATGTAAAGAGAGAGGGAGAGATGGAGAAAGGAGGAGAGAAAGTGGATGGAGAGATGGAGGAAGAGGAGAGAGGGAATGACAGAGAATGGATGGAGAGAGGAGGGAGGGAGGACGGGAGGGAGGAGAGTGTGGAAGATGGTGAGAATCATAAGGAAGGAGGGATGTGAAGAGAGAGGGAGAGAGGAGGAAGGGGAAGGGAGAGAGGGAGGGGAGGGAGGAGAGAGAAAGGAGACTGTGGAGGCCGGAGAGAATCATATAGAAGAAGAGAGGGAGAGAGGAGGAAGCAAGAGGGAGAGAGAGGGATCGAAGGAAGACAAGGAGGAGAGAGAGGAGATTGTGGAGGCCGGAGAGAACCATAAGGAAAAAGTGACGTGAAGAGAGAAGTAGGAAGAGGAGAGAGGGACGTGAGGGAGGAGAGAGAAAGGAGACTGTGGAGGCCGGTGAGAGTAGAAGAAGGGATCTAAAGAGAGAGGGAGAGAGGAGGAAGCAAGAGGGAGAGAGAGGAGATTGTGGAGGCCGGAGAGAACCATAAGGAAAAAGTGACGTGAAGAGAGAAGTAGGAAGAGGAGAGAGGGACGTGAGGGAGAGATGAAGGGTACTGCGGAGGCCGGAGAGAACCATAAGGAAGTAAGGATGTAAAGAGAGAAGAGGAGAGGGAGGTAAACTGTGGAGGCCCACACAGAAGAGGAGACATAAAGAGGAGAAGAGAGAGAAATATAGAAACGTAGACCACTGAAAGCCATGCAGTTCTCCACCAACACACGTCTATGCAAAGTGTCATAGTTGTCTACAAGACGGTGGCTCTGCGTTGACAGACTGGGCAGTGGTTCTTCTTTTAAGACACAGACGTTATGCTCCTCACTCTCTCCGTGTGAGAAATGTTCCAGGACAGAGAAGGGAAGACACAGTGGACAAATAATTTAGCAGACAAACTTACAAGATACAAGAGGAACAATGTGTTTACAATGGGGGCTGTTTGAATGTTCAGGGATTTTGTCTTTGTGGAGTTTGCCCACTCTCCACACAGACATTGTGTAGCAGTGGGACTCAGTCATGGCCCTTATGGCCTTGTGAGGGGGCCCTCTACAGGCTGCTCTGTGCACCACCAGAGCAGGAGCTGTGTTCACTGTGGGGGGTCCGACCTGTCCCGCAGCAGGGCACTCCAATTCATATCATTATTTCTTACAAAGTTTGTGTCCACATCCACCACAAAAGAAAAAAAAATCACAAAAGATTCACATCATTTTAAAGTTATTCATCAAAAAACCTCTCTCTAGAATCTGTAGGAAGGAGCTGTGAGTCATTATATAAAACTTAGGAATCAGAGCTGATTCTAAAATTGTATATGTGTCCAAAAATATATACATGTGAACACCAGCTAACTAAAGTGTGAGGGCTAGCAACAATGTATATAGATTAAATCCTTTGACGTTTCAAAAAACAGGTACCCCAGCTTTATAATTAGACAAGAAACCCAACTGTGTGTGAGCTTGTGAAAATAATTTCTTCTAAAAGGTTACACCAAAACATCAACAAGTTATAATTCTACCTTCCTACAAATAACAAAACAGAAATGGCATATGTTTCTAATAAATAAACAGCATTAGTGTAAGATTTGTGCAGATACTGACCTAATGTGATGCCATAGTGTAACGGTATTTCACTAGTCTCTATGGGGGAGCTCTCACCACCTCTCACCTGGAAAAAACAGCCCTCACAAACAGACACTTTACTCCTCTGTGGATGCAGCATTTTGGAATATATTGGTGTGTTTGGATACGGAGCGAAGCATAGCATTAGCATACTTTACCGCGCTGACATCTTTGAATTGTCAACAGCCTATCCATCAGTATAAGCTAGCCTTGCCTTCCCCTTATCCACAAAAACACATGCATGCCATAGCTGCATATATGAGGCTCTCGTGTCCACCCACAGTCAATATTCATGTATGGATATCTGAATGCATGCAGCGCTCGCACTCAATCGCGTACAACTGTGTAGACATACAGGTCTCACTTTAAATCCTCGCAAATGTAATATTAATAATGTCATTTAAATACGGCTGTGCGTTATGACTATAGTTATGGGCTAGTTGGAGAAATAAAGTAGGTAAATAAAAACTTATATATATATATATATATATATATATATATATATATATATATATATATATATATATATATATATATATATATATATATATATATATATATATATATATATATATATATATATATATATATATACAGTGGTACCTCACCTTACGAAATTAATTCGTTCCAGAAGTGGTTTCATAACGTGAAAAATTCGTAAGTTGAGTAGCTATTTCAATGGAAAAAGCCTGATTCGTTCCAAGGCCCCGATCCAAGTTTTTTTTTAAATAGTGTAACTTTTTTAATAGTGTAACATTGTGTTCTGCGTCCTGATTGGTTTCTCAGACTGGATTTAAACTTTTCTCACATTTGTCTCTCATTTAAACACTCAAACTTTCATAGATTTTCAACAAAATTATTAACAGTGAAGTGTGGGGGGGAAGGGGGAGGGGGGAGAAAACTGCACTCGGACACGCGTGATAGCGCACATGACCCGGTGCGGGGCTGCCAGCAGGTCTAGACCTGGACTAAACCAGGACAAAACCTGGACTAGACCAGGACTAGAACAGGTGGATTGAAGGTCTATTTCCTGGTTTCATTTCGAGTCACAGCTGATGCGAGCCGCTGCTCGCCTCAGCTGGAGGACCGCACGCAGTCTGAGCGCATGAACGAGACCCACGAACACATGGAAGAGCCGCGGTAGTCTAGACCTGGTCTAGACCTGGGTCTTGCATGCGGTCATGCTGCGCTCTCACACACTTGTCCGCACGCAGTTTTCTCCCCCCTCCTCCTTCCCCCCACACTTCACTATTAATTTTGTTGAAAATCTATGAAAGTTTGAGTGTTTAAACGAGAGACAAATGTGAGAAAAGTTTAAATCCAGTCTGAAAAAAGCGTATAATGTGTGTGGCTCAACGCGCATTATTTGAATATATATATATCGCAGTATATAACTTATATATATATATATATATATACCAAAATATATATATATATATATATATATGTGGGACAGAAAATCTTAAAAATATTTAATTATATTGTAATATATTTAATTATATTGGTCGTGGTGGAATTCAGCATATTGTACTATTGTATTTTTTCAAATGTGATGATCGTACCATAAGCTATCCATGAGAGCTTGAACTGAATTTAAAATATGGTCAATGTAGTTATTCTAGGTCAAACCTTTGCACCCACACACACACACACACACACACACACACACACACACACACACACACACACACACACACACACACACACACACACACACACACACACACACACACACACACACACACTCAGAAAAAGGGACAAATCTGGGAAGTAAGAATAAAGGTCTGAAAAAGTCCTGCAGATTTCTTTCTTTCTTTTTTTCGTGAAATCTCTGTGAAATCCTGAAGTCAACTACAACACTTATGACTTCTTCTGTATGCTCCAATAAAATAGAGTCCTTGCACCCTCTGCTGGTGTTGAGCATACAAAATTATAAATCTGTTTTTTTTTTTCTTTAATTTTTTTAAAATATAAATTCACAAATATACATTGTCATTATGTCACGTATGCTAAAATGTACTAAAGCAAACAAAAACAATGGATATTATTAGACCTTTAACTATTGTGTTTACCTACAACTCAACATTATAGATCTGCATTTCTCCTTTAATCTATATTTGTGGACCTTAAACTTCTCCCCATATGATAAAAGCTCCCATTTAACTGCCCCTTTTTCTTTTTTATTGACTGATTGATTTGTACTTCCCGGTTTGCGATGCACAGATACGCAAAGATCTTGAGTAACACTCCCAGAGCTTTCCTATAGTCCCCATAAATTGCTTGAGTACGATGTTCATCTTGTTTTCGGAAATATCTCCCAAATTAAAACTCCAAATTACAAATGAAAAAAGCGTGCAGAGAGAGGGAGGGAGGGAGGGAGGAGAGAGGTCGCTCAGTGTCCAGATGAGCAATGTGAGCTAAAATGACAGAGGTATTAGCCATAACGATCGAGCAGACAGATGAGGCTGAGGCCGATTCAATTTAACATCTACATTAGCCAACTGATGCGATTTGCACGCGCACACTCATCCCCTGACACGCGTGCACGCCCCTCTGCAGAAACATAGAAACTGAAAGCAAGAAGGAAGAGGGAGAGCTCAGCAGGGGACCGGAGGACGGTGTGTTGGTGAAAGATTAGAGACCGTAAAGACAGTTTGTGACAATATAAGGGAGAGACCGCCCTAGAGTAAGGTATGTCACATTCACTTTTGTCACTCTTAATTGATGATTGATGAGCAAATATGTTTTACTTATCTTTTACGCACTTTGCAAAATTATTCATACAAGTCACTAAACAATTCAGAATGTTTGAAAATGTTCACTTTTACAAACTTAGATTTACAGTCTTATGTAACCATCATCTAGACACTGGCGAGAGAATGCTCCCACACTTTTAGACATGTCATGTGAGTGAGTCACAGATCTGTAGGACCAGTATGACTCTGTGACACTGTTTGAGAGTGAGTACATGCTCTAAATGTGTACAATATCATACAATCATTCAGGAAAGGAAAAGCAACATTTTCAAATCTGTGCTTTTCAGCAGTTGTCTGAATTGTGTCAGACTTGGACTATGAATGAAAACCTGGTCTTTTACATTGTGAACACACATGCTTACACCCTTAAATTTGCTTTATATTGACCATAGACGAGGCCCATTCTTAGGGTGCACTCACACTTGGACTTTAGAGAACCGTGCCCAAGCACGGATAGCCCCTAAAGCGCAGTACGATTCTCTAGTGTGAGTGCAAATGTTTGGGACTTTGGCCCAGTTGGAGGAGGTGGGCCAAAGCAAGGTACATTTGCTCATGTACACGCACAGGCACGACTTCACTATATATAAGCCCTGTGTGTGCACTGATGTTACTCATACACGGAAAATAAAGTAAATAAACTCCACTACTAAACAAGCACCGAATCACAGCTTGCCAAAAATAAGAACTGTGGACAGTTCTGCAACCTCTCTCCTCCGGCTGTCCTCACTCCTCCATTGTTTTTATATCCATAAATATATCTGTCCATAAATATATGACATCATCGGGCCGCGGCTCAGGTGTACAAGTGTGAAAGCGAGCCATAGAATCCAATCGTGCTTGAGCACGGCACGGTTCTACAGTCCTAGTGTGAGTGCGCCCTTAAGCCTGTCTGTGGTCACCTACACACACATAAGATTGTCCACACTTCTGTTTGCCATCCACTCACCCATGCTCACTAATTAAAGCAATTACACTTCCTCATTCTATAGTTCTACAATGTGTCCCTATAGGCTGTGAATGACAGGCTGGGGAGTCTGTGAACCACCGGAACTGCAGTGTGTTAAGTACATTCTGTTATATGTAAACATAGGCTGACAGGTTTCATTGTATTTGTTTTAAGAGACAAACATTTAAAAAATCAATTTCAAACTTAATTTTGACACTAAGAAATAGACTCGATACTCAAAACAGATTTTATCTAGATAATCTAATGTGATTTTCAACATGAAATTGTAATACTTGTATTGTATTACCATGTGACCTCAGTGGTCCAGGTATGTGCCATAGTGGTCCATGGGTGTATACTAGTCTATGTGCTCTTAGACTTGTTCTGATGCAACTCAAGATCATTTTAAAGTTTTTGAGCAAAGGTTCATTTCTGTCCTGTGAGTGTGACTGGGAGAACTACATATACCATGATCCTTTGCTCTGTTTAAAGTAGCTACATGTTTAAAAATGTGTTTAAAGAGTAAAAAGTAAAAACAAAAATGGCACAGATTTCTAGGACAATTAAAGGATAAAATGTAATGATTTTGATCAAGAATACAGCTGATTCTGAGAGATGCAATCGATTTCTTCATTTTTCTCCTGTTTTTATTTATTTAGCTTGCCCAAAGTTGTGACAGAAGCTCAAATTAAATGTGCTAAAAAGTCTTAGCCATTTCAAAGTACTTTTTACTTTTCAGTCCAGATCCAACATGTAGTGGAGTAGAATGTACAGGGACATGTTCTCAAATGTAGTGAAAGGAAAATAAAAAGTAAATGAGTATCAGTAATAGTTTTGATTAGTATCTTTTCAATTCTTTCACAACTGGATACCATGTCTATAGCCTTAATTTCGATTGCAAATATTACTATAGTGCAAAAACTATCATTGCAAAACTCAGCAAAGTAATTGGATTCTATTCTTAGATTGTGCATCACTAATTCTCCATACAAGTTCACACATTTTAGACAGTGATAAAGCTGCAAATGCGTTCATCAATATTATGAATTAATCATCATTCATATTCAGTGGTGGAAGAAGTAAAAGTGTAAAAACAGGACTAAAAAAAACAAAGTCAAATAAAAGTATCATATGAAAATAAAGTACCTGCTTAAAAATGTACTTAAAGAGTATTTTGCGCAGGTATTGGGATCTAATAAAGCTTCAAATGTAGGAATTTTGATGAAGATTTGTTTGTTTAATGGAAACAACTGAATTTTTTCCCCCTTGCTGTTTTGATTTGTGTATTTTTGTTTGCTCAAATTATGAATGTCACAAAAAGAAAACCCCTCCGTCTGTTTTTTTTTTCTTCAGCCCAGTTCAAATGTAGTGGAGTAGAAAGTACAGATACAGATGTGCTCCCAAATGCAGTGTAGCAAAAAGGGTATGTACTCAAGTAAAGTACAGACCTAAAATGTAAACTTTAGTACAGTATTTTACGACTTACTTACTTTACATTCCACCCCTATTCAAATTAGTGACCATGTTTCTTATATTATTGAATCTGAACATTTCCTTTTTAAAATGATATATTAAGGACACAGCAACCACGCTGCATATCGGTCTTTATTATTTTTAGGCAGTCCGTCTGCCACTGCTTTCCCATCGGACCCAACGCCTACAGACGGTTCCCATCTGACATGTGTTCCTACCTCACATGTATAAATTGGTCATGGTGGAATTCAGCAGCTTTGTGTTTAATTAGTGCTAGCCGTCATTCCATAGAGAGGTAAATATGTGAACGCTCCCACTGGCCCGGGCTTCTCATGTTCAGTACTTTATGGATACTGCATGTTCTATATACAACAGAAGGATAAACAACATCACAGCATCCTGCTATCCTTGATTCTATGGAATCTGCCTTTTAAGTGTGAAACTGCAGATTTGCTGGTCTGGTTTATAGTTAAAGGAAAAGTAACGTTTTTTTACAATCTTTTTTACAGTCTTCTTTCGGCAATAAAACAAGTAGTTTTACTCACCCATAGCAGTTTGGTGTCAATTGGAGCAGTATCGCAGAACTTATGTTGAGCCGTTCTGTTCTACTAATGATCCCGTATCCGTTAGCGTGAGTGCTCGGGGCACTGATTTGCGGTGTCCAAATAACACAAACTTTAGCACTTTTCAAATCACAGAAGACCGCTGTGTCAGGGTAGACTTTTAGTGGATTCCAAAACGGCCTGAAACCCGATATCCAGCTATAGTTTCATTTGATGACGTCATCAGAGAGGACAGTGCACATGCGTGAACTCAGCTGTTTTGTAAACACCGCTAGTCCGAAAGAAGCTAACACCGCTCTGAACTTTACTTTCCTGTTGCGATATCGGGTTTCAGGCCGTTTTGGAATCTACTAAAAGTCTACCCTGACACAGCGATCTTCTGTGATTTGAAAAGTGCTAAAGTTTGTGTTTGTGTTGTGTTGTGGACACCGCAAATCAGTGCCCCGAGCACTCACGCTAACGGATACGGGATCATTAGTAGAACAGAACGGCTCAACATAACTTCTTCAAAACTGCTCCAATTGACACCAAACTGCTATGGGTGAGTAAAACTACTTGTTTTATTGCCGAAAGAAGGCTCAGATTGTAAAAAAAAAAACGTTACTTTTCCTTTAATAGTTCTGTATTTACTGGGCCTAGGCATAAAACAAAAAATGAGCACAAATGTAAATGCCATGTTTCAATAGCTTCAGAAAGTTGTCCCATTATCCTACCCCAAAGACTTGATTGTTGTCAGCAGAAAGGACTTATGTTAATTATATGGTAAGTTTTTGCAGCCAATCAAGTATTTGTGGATTTTCATTTTTGACTGTTACGGTCGATTGTTGTCTTTGTATTAAAATATACATTCATATATTCAGTTTTATCAATATTGCCCAGATTACATTACATTATTAGCAATTGCTCCACATTTTCATAGTACCACTCAGTTTGAACACACTTTCATGATTATTTACACTGTATTCTGACTGAAGGCATCAAAACTATGAATGGGCACATATAGAATACAGTTAACAAAAGAAAATACACTCTAAATAACACAAAGTGTGTGTTGGATTAAAAAATAAATAGATAAATGAAAATAGACACCGTTTGTTTGAATCCTTGTTTGCAATGTTGGGCATTTCTTGACCCCGAGGCGCATCTGTGAAGTGAAAAACCATTTCAGGAGACTTCACCATATTTAGTTGAGTTATTTAACTTTCTTTTCTGCAACATAATTCCATATATTTTACATCTGTATATTATATGTATATTTGTCTTCATTATATCTATATAAAATGTAGACTTTTCTAGACTTTTGACTGATAGTGTACACTTTTTTACTTTTATTTTTCCTGTCTGTAAAATAAAAAGATAACTCACAAACTCCCAGTGAGTTTATAGTCATTTGTCACATGGATCAATACATCTTTTTGCTTTCCTTGTTCCAATATCTACTTGGTTTCGTTGATTTTTCATCTTTAAAATCTGCCTTCCATTACTTGCCTAACCTAAGATACAACATAAACTTATTCTCAAAACTGGAAAGCCCCAGAAGAGAGCTTTAATCTTGTCCCGTCTCACTTTCAATCCAGATTTCTGTTTTGCACTGGGACTTTAACCTCACAGCCCAGACCTAATCACACCCTTTCGTTTATCTTTCACCTCGGATAAGAAAAACTTTGGAGATCCCCGAGAGTAAATAACATCCAGTGGAAAGGTGAACGCTGGAAAATGATGGATAAAAAGACGCAAAGAAAATATCCCAAGTTGGTTTCTGTGGAGATGATGAAACGCAGTGGGAGATCGAGTGGAAAAATTGAAAATAAGCACTTTGCGGAGAGAACTTGGTTCTCGCGCACTTTTAGTCAATTAGGGAGTATGCATATGCTAGGGCTCACATAAACAAGAGGAACAGGTGAAACGTCAGGATGGCAGGGTGTTTTTTTTTTTTTTTTTCTCACCTGTCAGAGCATCAGGCAGGCCTCGGGCAGGGTTGAGTGGTCATAGGAATAGACTTGGAGTGGGTGAATTTGCTGATCGGGGGCTCTCTGCTTGAGTGATTGCGTGGTGAGATTCGCGTGAATGTACCAGTCTGAAATCTGGAGTTTGTGGCGTAGCATGAAAGGTAGCTACACGTGTCAGGAAAGGTGAGGAGTGGGCTTTTCCAATCGAGAATTTTGAGCAGTAACGTCGGGATGCTCAAATCTTCCGAACAGACTCGACCTTTTTGGATGGGCCTCTGTCACCTGCTTGTTTCTATGGAGATGTCATTGCTCTGCCTGGAATGTTCCACAGTGTGACAACAGCTCTACTTGACATTTATTCAATTACCGGTGGCTTTTGACAGGCCCTCCATCAGAAAAAGTTACACAATGCACCTTTAATACTGTGGTAATAATAATAATAATAATAATAATAATAATAATAATAATAATAATAATAATAATAATAATAATAATAATAATACAATAAATAAATAAATAAATAAAATATGTATTTAAAGATCCCATGACATGGTACTTCTTGATGCTTTTATATGGCTCCTTAATGGTTCCCTAATACTGTAAATGAATCCTTCTTCAAAATCAACACTCACATGAGAAACAGAGATAAGCTGAGAAAGAGTCATAAATATCTCTCTCAAACACTTTATTCTGGGCGTTGTTGCTTGAATGCAAATGAGGAGAAAAGAGCTGGCCTATAGTAGAGGGTTTCAGGCCGTTTTGGAATCCACTAGAAAACTCTCCGCTCTCGCTCTCAGCTGATCCATTTCTGTGTTTTTGACACCAAACTGCTATGGGTGAGAGATTTGAAGCGTTCCATTGAAAAATAAACACATTTCCACAGAAAATAAAATTAAACCACTGCTGTTCAAAGGTCCAGAGGCTCAGATAAAGGACTTCCGAGCCTAGAAACACTCGGACGTGCCTCCAGGCAAATAAAAAAACGCATTTCGCATTGCCTAGCGCATTCGCAGTCCAAACTCTCTGGGCGTGATTTACAGAGACGCTGAGTACAGACAGACGGGGGTGGAACTGCATTTGCATTTCTTTTTTCGATCTGACGTCAATAAGGTGCCTTGTTCAAAATCGCCCGTTTGAGCTCCGATTTTTTGTAACACAGAAAAGGATCGCAAATGCTCAGTTTAGACATTTCGCAACTTTTAACCATGGGGGGGGCTAAACAGGGTAGGGGAGCTCACATTAACGTTCAAAAACCTCAGAAAGTGAAAATTTCATGCCATGGAACCTTTAAACAACAGAATGTCATTAAATTGTAGTACTTTCCTTTAAGCAGTCTTATATCTGGTAGGTTCCATGGGTGTTAACTATGTGCTCTTATACTTCATCATTCTAAAGTTATTCAGGAAAGGTTCATTTCTGTCTCAGTATTGATACCTGCTCAAATGAGTATCTATTTCTGATAGTAGTTTTAGTGTTGATTCGTATCTAATTGTCGATACTTTTACAATATACAATTTTAATTACGAGTAAGATTCAGTTATTTCTAAGAAGCATGTTAATTGGCGGAGAGTTCAAATTTGGAGAAAGAAATTTGACATTTTTTTTAAATGTTAAATCTTCAATAAATTAACGGTGAATGTCATTTTTATTAATATGGCAAATATAATCAAATCAAACAGCACGATTGATTAAAATGAGCAGAGAGTACAGGATTAAACTGGCTAGTGGTAGTTGGTCGCACTCATTTTTATTGTATTTAATAGTGTATTTTCTATATTTTATTTGCTTGTCTTAGGTTTATTTTGTTTTCTACTTTAAAAAAAAAAAAGATTTGTGTTTTATTTAGTGCTAGAAATACATTTGTCCAAAAAATTCTACTTATGTCAGACTGTATTGTGTGTGTGTGTGTTTAATTAACCATGAGAATACAATTTAAATTTAAATGAGAAATATTATTACCATTTCACAAACACATTTAAACATTTACAAAAGATCAAGAACAGAAGCCAAGAAGAAATTCCGCCTGATTAAACATTTTTGCGAAAAATATCTAATTAGCACTTAAAATATAATTTGCATGACCTACTATATTGTACTTGCAAAATATTAATTAATTTCATTTTTACGCTTGCAGATTCAGCTGTTCGGGTTACAGCGTTACGATCATAGACTGTGGGCTTATGGCAACAAAGAATTGAATAAATATAACTGTATGTATATCCATAATTTAAAAATCTGCATCTCCGTCATTTCAAAATTGCTGAAAAGTTTCCACCCATTTACCAACAATACGGTCTGAAATCTCGTAGAATCATTAGTATTCTGATGTTTTGCCCGTGACACTTGTCCTTTATGCTGATGCGGACTTCTTTGCTGAGCCTGTGCGTCCTACAGCACCGCTCTGATGGACAAGATTCATATTTATCCACATAAACATAACATCCATATTTAACACCTTCAAACATCTGATGGG
Source organism: Paratrypauchen microcephalus (assembly GCA_036785185.1). Classification (NCBI taxonomy): domain Eukaryota; kingdom Metazoa; phylum Chordata; class Actinopteri; order Gobiiformes; family Gobiidae; genus Paratrypauchen; species Paratrypauchen microcephalus. The sequence goes on from JAVJIX010000033.1 coordinate 2,637,221, forward strand.
TTGTGTTCCATGAGACACATGTAAATACAGAGGCGCTTTTTTCTTTTCTTTTCTTTTCTTTTTTTTTTACTACCACCACAGGAGTTTAGATTTTACCGTGTCCAGATACAGTATATAATAATAATAATAATAGCAAATTGCCACCCATGCAGCAGACAAGAATTATAATATACTGTATACATAATTATTAATTAACAGCAGCTCATATAATGCCATAGGAAAACTATGAGAGAGAGAATATTTCTAAAATTGAACATTACAGAATTTAAAAAAAAAAAAATTATAATAAAAATGTTTTGCATTGTGTTTATAAAATGAGAAACTGCTAAAATGCATATTTGGGCATATGTGTAGAAAAATGTATAATATTAGTTGCCTGGCAAATCATGTGTAATCAGATTTCTTTATTTCTGTGACGGATGTAAAATGAAGGAGCTTTAACTTGTAAATTAAATCCAATTTTATTTAACCCCATATTAACAGTGTTTAGTACTTCGCTCATTGATTCTGCAGAAATGTGTGATATATATATTTTTTCTGGATATGGACAGACCAAACTGATGGACCAGTGACCAGACTCACATCTTTAAGTATTGAAAAAGTGTGTATTCTGGGTCCCAGACAACAAAATTAGACCTGTATGCAGACCAAACTTCAAAGGGGTGCAAAGATAATACTCCTCCACGAAGTGTCAATATGCAACTGATGCAGATGTTTTTTGTGCACAAAGGTCTCAGTGGTGTTGCTTGCTCTGCTTCTGTACTGATTCTTGTGTTTGTTCAGTGTTAATCAGTCAGTCATTCATTCATTTTCTTCCGCTTTTTCCATTTTCTGAGTCACGGGGGCAGCAGTCCAAGCAGTGTTCTGCTGCCCAGACAGTGGTGAAAGTAGTTTTCATTTCTTACAGGTGCTATAATGTCCAGTGCATCACTTTACCGTAAAAAAAAAAAAAAAAAAAAAACTCGTTTTACCTGTTTTTTTTGTTTGTTTTTTTAACGTTTTACACCTTATTCATAGATAAATAACTTTTTTAATATACTTAATTATTTCATATTTTTTTAGTCAGCATAAACCCTCTCTTACAGGTGCAGGCAGCGCGCCGGCCTTAAATCTTCTACCAGTGCGCAGCACCGCCTCGCAATGGTTTAGGGTACTTTCACGGCTACAGTCAGATAAGTTTTGACAATCCTTGCTTAACAGACTGCAGATATCTCTGCACGAGAGTTTCGGGTAGCTTTCAGTTATTCTCGAATGGCATAGTGTGGTTGTTTGTGTTTTCTACTTAAATAGTGCACCTTACTTTTTTTTCAAATGTGGGTTTTGGCCACCATTAACCATATTCTCTTAGCGGTGCTGCGTACCGACTGTGAATTTTATACCGGTGCTGCGTTCCGGTGCGCACCGCTTTACTTTCACCACTGTGCCCAGAACACAATGCACCAGCCCCCATGAATCCTTCCGCGGGTGGTGGGTCCACAGGAGGACGGCTCACGTCACAACAGGCCTTGATGTTTCTTCTGCCATGGGGGCTACCAGTGTCCACAGACACTGGGGGCAAAGTGTCTTGCCCAAGGACACAACGGCAGCGCTCATCTGTGGGATCTGAGAGCGGGATACGAACCGCCAACCCGTGGATCACGAGGCATATGCTCTACCAACTGAGCTACTGCCGCCCCGGTATAAAAATGTACTATAAAAATGCATACCAATCTCAAAGAAAAAGATTTGATTCTTTTAAAAAATTGCCATCCGGCTCTAACAGTTAAGGAACCATTCAAGAGTTGACTTCAACTTCACATCACTTAACAGCATGCATTTGGGGAGTTTAGCTTCAAAGGACCTCTCTCTGTCTTGGCCCCCTCCCACTGAAATCCAGTGAGGAATTCTTTTCACCTCTTTCTCTATATAACTCCTGTGTACCGTGAAGCGTCTGATGTGAAAAAAAGAGAAAAACTAAACTACCTTTTCTTCAGCTGACACGGCGAATCGGCCCAAAATCCAGCACGCCACATGTCGACGTTGACCTTGGACATCTCAAAAGCCTTTCTTATCCCGAAACCTGTTGAAAAGTTTTGGTCATTGCACAAAAACAGGGCTGCCATGGCGACGGTGTGACCAATGGGACTGTGCGGTGATGTAATGTTATGTAAATGCAGGAGGAAAAGCGTGGACACTCTTTGACTTCAGAACACGTCTTTTGCTTTTAAAGATACCCGCACAGAGTACAGTCACTTTGAATACATGTGGGGAGGTTTTTAGACTTTTTTGTGGTTTGTTCTTTGAAAATACCAGATTTTTTTTATTTAAAGGGCCCATGTTTCGCTATTTTCTGATCTATGTTATAACATTGTTTCCTCATCACCAACATTCCTGGAGTTGTGTTTTGTTTCATTCACACATAAATCCTGCATATTTAGGCTGAGTTTGCTTTGCTCAAAAGGAAAAACACTCTGTTCCCTGTTCTACCTTGTGATATACTGTATTTTTAAACTTCGTACATCTTCACTAGAATCATTTTTCATAATTTCACACCTGGAATTGTCAATCTTTCCTGAACAAAATATAAAATGTAGCTGTTAACTTGAAAACTACTACTGCTTGACATTACATCGCAAGGCATTTTGAGGTTTGGAGGTGCAGACTGACTAATATGTCAACAAAACACAACTGCAGGTATGTCAGATGAAGAGAAGAGGTAGAGCGCTTCACTGGCTCACTGGGACAAAAACATGTAAAATAACTACAGGTGCTCTGCGAGGGTTAAATTTGAAATTTCAACAGAATGTAGCCCTTACTGTAAAATGTAAAAATAGTACAAACCTGGAGCACACTGACTGAATATATTAAAGTCTTGTCTTGATTGAGTTTTTTTTTTTTTTTTTACATTTTCTAGTCAGGGCAACTGCGAGTATGTTTTTTGAGGAGGTAACAGCATTATAACATGGCTTAAAGCTCACAATAAGAATCAATTTTGTGTAATGTAGGACCTTTTAAGGCAGAGGTCTTCAACGTTTTTCAGGCAAACAGATGGCGAACTGGGCCAGGGACCCCCTACTATATATATGGCATAGAATTGTGTTTTATATTAAATTGAGCTTTGTGTCATGTATAAACATTGCTACTCTGTTATGGTACATCCAATACAAGGAAATAATACACAGGTTAATACTGTATTTTCATGTTTTTTTTATTTTAAAGATGGGCCAGATAGGCCCTACGGGGTGGATGTGCTACTGCAATTTTTAAACACAACTTGCATATAACACAGGCCTATTAAGATCGTTCACTGATTCAACCAAAAAACAAGTGCTTCTGCCATTTACACATACATCTTGCTCAAATACAGAGCTATTCAAATAATGAACAATTAACACAAATCAAGTTAAGCTTTGATCATAACACATCAAGTTAAACTGTGAACATACATGAACATACAGGGGACAGTGAACCCCCAAGACATCTGTGAATTCCCACTTCAGTGAGATGTCTGACGCTGATGAGTTGCACATAACATATCTATCCTGGGGTGGATGGAGGCCGCCATGTACGCATTAATGTGCATTTTAAGACATCAAAGAGGGTGGAGGGACAAGGGAGAAATTGATTGGGCAAAAATGAAAAAAAATATTAAAATATAAAATTATATTATTTTAAAGTGAAATCAAAAGATTTCGCGACCCCCCTGCAGTACCTCCGCGACCCCCCTAGGGGTCGCGACCCCCCTGTTGAAGACCTGTGTTTTAAGGGGCTGTACCGGATTTTTACTGCCTTAAAAATCTGAAAATGAGCTGGTTAATATGTAACTGTCTGCACCGGCACATATCTCTCACATTCTTAACGCATTCCTATGAGTTTATAAGTACGTTTTAAAACTTTCACATGCCAGAGGAAAGTTTTGATATCATAGTAATGCTAACAACAACTTGCATGCTAACAGCAAGAGCATCAGTCTCACTTCCTGGTTCGCAGACACTAAAAATGCTTTATAATTATAACTATGCATATAGCTTTTTTTTTCTTTTTTTTACCCTAAAAGCTGCTTTTTGTGATATACCGGTGCAAAAAGTAATTTTACTTTATAAAATGGTATAATTCTGTTAATACCACTTGGCTAGTGGTAGTTGGTCACAATCATTTTTATTGTATTTAATCATGTATTTTCTATATTTTATTTGCTTGTCTAAGGTTTATTTTGTTTTCTACTTTAAAAAAAGATTTGTGTTTTATTTAGCGCTAGAAATAAATTTGTCATTATACAAATAAAATGATTTTTTTTTCTACTTATGTCAGACTGTATTGTGTTTGTGTGTGTGTGTGTTTAATTAAGCATGAGATGGAATACAAGTTTAATTTAAATGAGAAATATTATTGCTATTTCACAAACACACATTGCTCTAAACATTCCACATTTACAAAAGATCAAGAACAGAAGCCAAGAAGAAATTCCACCTGATTAAACATTTTTGTGGAAAATATCTAATTAGCAAAAGCTTCTTTTTGTGATATATCTATACTGGTGCCAAAAGTAATTTTACTTTATGAAATGGTATAGTTCTGTTAATATTTTGTCCTTTTAATTACATAAACCTCAAATTATAAATCAGATGTTATGTCTGGACAGTTACTTGAGTAGCAGTTACCCTCAAATACTCTTACGTAAAGCAAATAAAATCCTCTAATAACTCCAGTGCATCACAATTGCGCACAGGTCATTGCAAATATATGGGAAGAAAACATATATCAAATATATATGAATGAAATATGCATACAGTACATTACTAGTCAAAAGTTAAGACATACTTTTCATTTGTTCTATTATAGATTCTCACTGAAGGCATCATATATATATATATATATATATATATATATATATATATATATATATATATATATATATATATATATATATATATATCTTTAGTTTCCCATATTGGCTGATAGTGAAGTGCTGAAGTGCCTAGAAGACTGTGCTATACGCAAACTTCAAACAGGGAACGCTGTTCCAGCTGGAACCTGGAAACTTCTCACCATGACGCCACTGAACCCCCCAATACACCACAACAAACCCCCCACATACAGAGGCAAAAATATGACTCAAATCCTTCAAAAGTTGAGTCTATAACGCCACTTCTCTGCACTGTGCTGCATCTCTCCGTCCCATCAGAAAACTGCCAAAGTGTCAGAGCACAGAATGAGGAGCCCGATCCCTGACAACCTCTCCTCTCCTCCGCTTCTCAGGTATACCATCAAATATGTACCACCAGAACATTAGAACCACATGAGCTGTACTGCAGACTGTACATGGGTCGGGTTCAAAGTAGAAACCATGACTGCTCAATCTGAGGCAGAGGTGGGTAGAGGAGAAAAAATTCTTCACGTAAGTCTAACGTTATTTCAGTATTAGTAAAAGTATGAAGGGAAGTACTTACTTACTTCCCTTCAAGAAAGTACTTAAGTAAGATATGAAAGTATTTGGGGAAACTACTACTCAAGTAAGAGTAATGTTAAGTTAAAAGTATATGTAAGTTAAGTTTATTTATATAGCGCTTTTCACAGACATGGGTCAGAAAGTGTTTCACAAACAGAAATCCAAGTCCAAGAAGTACTCAAGTAAGAATTTTAAAAAAAATAGTTAAATAAGAATAATGTTACTTCAAAATAATATTACTCAAGTAGAAATATGAAGTAGTGGTCCAGTAAAGTACTCAAGCAAGAGTAAAAAGAGTATTCGGAGAAACTGCTACTCAAGAAAGAGAAATGTTACTTCAAACCTGAGACAAAACGAGACCTAAATCTGGACTAGACCAAGACCAGAACTAGAACAGGATCAAACCAATTATAGGCCTACTTTTTTTTTTTTTTTAATTATCCTATATTTATCCCTGTAGGGAAATTATTTCTCTGCGTTTGACCCATCCTTTCAGGAGCAGTGGACAGCTCATCTTTCAGGTGCCCGGGGACACATCTCCATGATCTTATTGCTCGGCTTGGCCTCAGCTGGAGGATTTTTTACCTATGGAGCATGTTTTGGGGGGAAACCCACCGAGACACGGGAAGAACACACAAACTCCGCACAGAAAGGCCCGGGCAACCAAGGGATCGAACCTGGAACCTTCTTGCTGTGAGGCATGCCGCCAACGAGGATCAGATAATCAGAGAAAGTGCCATTACACTTATGCAGTGCAACAGACACATTATCCAGAAATGATTGAATTCCGTTGATCCGTGTTGTACAGACTTTATTGTTCTAAATGAGTAAATTAGTTTTTAATGTCTTGTAAAAGGAACACTTAAGGACAAAAGCTCTATCTAATCTAATTGTAAAACATTTTAGCAGTGTCAAACTTGGAACAAACAGTCTCTCTAAAATGTGTTGTTGTTTTTTCCCCCAGTGGTTTTAGCACTTTTTTTTTTTTTTTTTACTTGCTTAGATAGTTTGATCATTTGATTCAAACATGTATCTGTACAGGGGCACAGGTGGTCAAATCATTTGGAACAGTTCTCATCAGTTCACACAGCTCTCATTCACAAACACATGAATTCACCAGGTCTGTTCTCAAGGACACTGGCCCAAACTCTGTCACTCTTTCAATATAAGAATTCAATTAAAAATTAAACTTAATTAATCATTGCATTTCTATAGTGCCTTTCAAGACACCCAAGGTATTATTATTCACTCCACACACGGTACAATACTATTGTAGCTACAGCTGCCCTGGGGCAGACTGACAGAAGTAAGGTGCCAATCTGCACCATTGGCCCCTCTGAACACCACCATCACTCATGCACACTCCACTTTCTCACTAGGAAATGTGGGTGAAGTGCCTTCCCTAATGACACAACAACATCTTTTGACACTGGCACCCCACAGTGGCACCTGGAATTCCCAAGCAAAAATCAAGTATTTGTGAGCATCTAAAATCTAGCAACAAAAGCTGTGACGCATGAATCAGCGAGAGGGGCCTCAGCAGAGCTCACTGTGTGAATAGACACATCCTACTGTACATTCAGTTGTGAGCTTTCAGAAAGGGATCAGAAAAGGCATCAAAACAGGCTTAGGCAGGACATTGAGGTTATTAGCTCTTTAATCTTGAATTAGGCAGAATACAAAGACACCTGTTGATATTAGGACACATCTCTCCAGTCAGCACACATCGTCCCCATCGTCCACACACTGAACTGACCACCGTGGCTACATATATGCTACATATACTGAATTGTGGTATGCTGGAATTCCAATATGTACCACATTTAGGTTACGGCCCTTAAAGGGACAATGTGTAGGATTGGTGGCGCATTGGTGGATGGTGGGTATTGCAATTCCGGTTTTAGCTACGGCAGACCTAGAGGGCCACCCGGGCGCGCCGTAACGCGGGGGCTCGGCGTACCCGGAGGGGGGTTCAGCGGCAGCCGCGCACAAACCACGTGCACGTGTGAAGCGCACCCGGCGCTGTGCGCGGGTGGGGGGAATCGGGAACCGGACTGCGGAGGGTGGAGGTTGGTCTGAACCCGGGGTGCGGGCCCGCGCTGCAACAAAGCCCCAGCCGCGGTAGGTACTATGTCCTTCTTCTTTTCCTCTTAGATGAAGGTGCTTGCTCCTGCGATGTATGTGCGGAGTAAGTGTGATCCGGCAACATGCTTGTCGTTGTTTATCCAAACGTGTACTATCTCGTGTGAAAACCACAAGCCCTGTATAAAGAAAAAGGCGAAAGCGGAGCCCAAATGTCCTTCTGCGGCTCTCGTATTCAAAATGGCTGCCTCTGCATGGGGAAGATCCCCCTTTTATGTGACTATATCTAAGTCCAAAAGAATACTTTGATTTCATGATGGAAGTGAAAAGGCTTGGAAAACAATGTATTTTTGAATGGGTATCTTCAATTTCGGTAATTAACGGGTAAAAACCTTACACACTGTCCCTTTAAATTAACCAATAGCAAACGAATAGCAGACGGATAGGAACAGGTGGATATACAATTACACCCAACTAAAGCACAACTACTGCATATATAGAGACTGGTATGTGGTGACATATGGTTTACTGCCTTGGAAGGGGGTCAAACTAAGTAACACTCCAAAGTTAACCATTAGTTTAAAGGGATATGCCACCCCCAGGTCAAACTTGGGCATCTCCCCACAGTCCAGAGACTAAAATAAGTGGTGGAAAGCGTTTTCCTGGTCACCCAGCCATTGTCCGAGTCTGTCAGCACTGACCGCCGCGGTATCTGCAGCTACTCCGCGTTAGACTGGAGTCTAAAGGCGCCAGAGAAAGATTTCGGCCAAAAGGAATTAATTTGCTTGATGCGTTTCCCAATTACTTTCTGTGTAGTGCGCATTCATATCGAGTGCAAATAAATGTGCAAATCAACACGGAGAGCTTGCCTTGGTCATTTTGGGTGGGAACTATTTTTCAGTGCGGAAAAAGAAAGCTGAAGCACACACCACGCTGCGCAACAGGGGAACTCCCTTCCTGGTGCGTAACAGGGATTCACCTGGCAGCGTGGTGTGTGCTTCGGCTTTCTTTTTCCGCACTGAAAAATAGTTCCCACCCCAAAATGACCAAGTCAAGCTCTCCGTGTTGATTTGCACATTTATTTGCACTCGATATGAATGCGCACTACACAGAAAGTAATTGGGAAACGCATTGAGCAAATTAATTCCTTTTGGCCGAAATCTTTCTCTGGCGCCATTAGACTCCAGTCTAACGCGGAGTAGCTGCAGCTGCGCGTGGCGGTCAGTGCTGACAGACTCGGACAATGGCTGGGTGAGCAGGAAAACGCTTTCCACCACTTATTTTAGTCTCTGGACTGTGGGGAGATGCCCAAGTTTGACCTGGGGGTGCCATATCCCTTTAAGGATGAGAAGAGGTGGAACAAACATAGCCACACTTAGTTGCTATAACCCCCTTTACATTAAGGTCACACAAATTCCTCAGTAAACTTACATACAGGAATACATAATATACACTTGTACATCAAAAATGAAATCCTACACAGTATACTGTGATGTTGTGTAAATATCTCTTCCAATTTTCAAAAATATATTACATAATGCAAAAGTGTTTTTTTTATTTTTTTAAAGAATTTTTTCCAACATCTTTCAACTGTTTTTGGAATATTGGCATCAATAATCTTTGATAATACAGAATAAGGTACAGAAAGCAAATCTCTTCCAGTCCAAAATGTATCTGTATAAAGGCTTACTGCACCAAACCAATAATTCTGGTCCCTGAAAATAAAACTAAAATATCATTCAGGACATTGTGTGAACTGTTTTGCAAATGTAGTAGTGTAGTGGGGAAAAAAGTACACTGTAGGACTAAACCAAGTATTTGGGATTTGTTGCCAATACACTGTACTGTACTTTTGTTTTAATCAAACACATTTTATTGAAGTTCTTTTCAGAACTCCACCTTTTGAAACAGTGTCTCCGCAGTTTCTGTCCTAATTGCTTCTCTCCGTTCCCAGAGCCAAACAGCCCATTGTATAAGATGCTCCATAAGCCAAACTCGTGCACATTTGTTGCTGCCACAAGCGGCTCCATTATGTTCGGGTTTCACACAATAACGCTTCGGCACAGCTGGTCGCAGCTAATCTTTCGCTAATAGTCCTTTTTCTGAACTTTTGCCTGACTGATGACCTCTCTCTCTCTCTTTTCCTCCCTTCTTTTCCCCGTTCTTTTTCATCAAATCTGCCCCCCCAAAAAAACCTCAACCCCTCATTTGGCTCTCCTGCCTGCTGATACTCGAATCAAACCAATCCATCAAGCTCTTGATAATGGAAGTCGACAGCGAGGAGAAGAGAGAAAGCGCTTCCGGGTTTTTTATTTTGTACATTTAGCCAGAAAATGACTCCCAAACTGTCATGAAGCATGTGCCTGTGTGTTATGTGTGTGTGTGTGCGCTCTCGAAAACGTGCTAGCCTCCTTCTGCACACTTGCTAGCTACCCATGTGTATGCATGCATGCGTGTGTGCGTGATGGCTTCCAGCGCTAGTCCTCATGAATCATTGGTTTAAATGATCCTAGCATGCTAATTCACGCTGATTCCTTCGCCATGCTGTTATTATAAAAGTCAGCACAACAGTCATTAACAGCCCGAAAAGCGCTTAAAAACTTTACCAGCTTGACTCCTGGATGAACCCAACGCTGCACGATTTGAAACATGACCTCGCGTGGGTGCGTTCAAACACTGTATGCGTGTGTGTGCGTGTGGAAGCTCAGGCCGAGTGCACGCTAGCTCCCTAATTCAGGATTTATTGGCCATTAGTACAGGCTGAAAGTCATTACAGTTCATTTTGCTGCCGGCTTGACGTTTTATTAGGACAAATACAAGCTTTTTGGAAGTGTGCGCGGAACCTTCCATTGTTTATGAGTAACTTTGCATGGGGGTTCTGTGCGTGTATGTGTATGTGTCCGTGTGTGTGTGCGTGGTTGAAAGTGACATTTTATAAGTACAAATTTTCCCCACAGGAATAGAGGGTCATAGATTGGGAGAGCAGGAGGAGAAAGCAGAGATGGATAGATAATAGAGATTGACAGATGGACGGCGAGAAGAAGAGAAGAGAAGAGGGAAAGAGTTTGACGCCGGCTATAGTCGGAGGTATGATGGGGAGAGCGGTGATCAAAGCCAGAGGAAGGGTGGACAGCTTGGACAGGGAGAGCGGGTTCGAGGGCAGAGTGCGTTTAGGTAAATTATGGCGTGAGTTATTGCGCGTAATGGCGAGTAGAAAGCGGTGTGTAAAGATGTCAGGCAGGGGGAGCTGACAGATGTTTTCGGTGCAAGAGGATTTTGACAACACAAGGTGAGGTGGAGGTTTTAGAGGGAAACAAATCTGCAGACAGTTCTGTTACAATGTTAAATCTGCTTTTGGGATATGTGTTTTTGTACCTATTATACAAACTGAGTAAAACTTTGTGTAATGTGCTGTAATATTTCAAATACTTTATTCAAAAAATATCTCTGTAGGGAAATTGCGTCCTCTGCATTTGGCCCATGCAAACCTATATCTGTGACCTTGTTTCAAGGCTTGGTCCGGACTACTTGAGATGAGGGATTTTTACCTCTGTACCTAAATAGGTGGTAATAAAAGTAAAACTTATAGTAATGTTAAAGGTCCCATGGCATGAAATGTTCACTTTCTGAGGTTTTTGAACGTTAATGTGAGCTCCTCCCATGGTTAAAAGTTGTGAAATGTCTAAACTGAGCATTTGCGATCCTTTTCTGCGTTACAAAAAATCGGAGCTCAAACGGGCGAGTTTGAACAAGGCACCTTATTGACGTCAGATCGAAAAAAGAAATGCAAATGCAGTTTCACCCCCGTCTGTCTGTACTCAGCGTCTCTGTAAATCACGCCCAGAGAGTTTGGACTGCGAATGCGCTAGGCAATGCGAAATGCGTTTTTTTATTTGCCTGGAGGCACGTCCGAGTGTTTCTAGGCTCGGAAGTCCTTTATCTGAGCCTCTGGACCTTTGAACAGCAGTGGTTTAATTTTATTTTATGTGGAAATGTGTTTATTTTTCAATGGAACGCTTCAAATCTCTCCCCCTGTGCAAAAACAAGGAAATGGATCAGAGAGCGCTCATAGCGAGAGCGGAGCGTTTGGCCACGCCCCCACCCTCTACCATTGGCTACCTCTTTTCTCCTCATTTGCATTCAAGCAACAACACCCATTATAGTGTTCAGAGTGAGAAAAATTACTCTTTCTCATCTTATCTCTGTTTCTCATGCACTGAGTGTTGATTTTGAAGAAGGATTCATTTACAGTATTAGGGAACCATTAAGGAGCCATATAAAAGCATCAAGAAGTACCATGTCATGGGATCTTTAAATAAGGTACTGTACAAGTAGATTAAAATCAAAGTAAATAACTAGGGCTGCCATTTTAACAAGTTAATTAAATTAATTATTTACACTGCAAATTAACGCAATTAATTATTTAATAATTCATTGCACGCACATTTTAAATTTGTCCCATTGAAGGACCTGTAGGCGACTTGGCAGTGGCACATCACTCTGCCTGCATCGCTAATCAAACAAATAAAGTCTGGTGGAAACTGACATGGACTCGACTCAGGGGGCGAGGCGAGAAGATCGCTGCCAGGGCCTTTGAACGGCAAGTTTATTTATTTTAAAAAATGAAGATAGGACTATCAACAAGAACGCCGTGATTTGGAGCTTTTGTAAAAAAAAAAATTCCACCCTGATGGATCATTTGAACACTAAACATGTCCAGACAAGTTCCATTGTTACCGGTGAGCGAGCGTGAGCGCACTTCAACAAACCATGTTGGCAGAATTTGGGAAACGAATAAGAAAAGCGACCACAGAAAACTCTCTCTCTCTCTCTCTCTCTGTCTCTCTCTCTCTCTCTCTCTCTCTCTCTCTCTCACACACACACACACACACACAAATGTGAGATTAAAATGTGATTAATTAGATTAATTAATTACAAATCCTGTAATTAATTAGATTCATTTTTTTAATCACGTGACAGCACTATAAACAACATTTGTGTATAATGTACATTTATTTAGAGTTATAATAAAACTAGGGCTGTCAGTTCAACGCGTTAAGAAGAAGAAGCAACTTTATTGATCTCACACAGGAGAAATTCTTCTCTGCAATTAACCCATCCTGTTATTAGGAGCAGTGGGCAGCACATTACTGCGCCCGGGGACCAGCTCCATGTTCTTCTTGCTTCGGCTTGGTCAGGACCTAAGCTGGAGGATTTTACCTATAGTGCATGTTTTGGGTTAATTAGATTAATTAATTACACCACAAATTAACGCGTTATAAAAATTAACACAATTAATTATAAGCGGAAATTCAATGCACGTGCATTTAAAATTTGGCGTGCAGGGCCTTTGAACGGCGAGTTTATTTATAAAAATGTGACGGAGCAGGTCCGTCTTGTTGCCGGGAGAGCACATGAAGACGCGTGAGCCCGTGTCCGTATCTGCTGCACCCTGCGCGCCGAACCCTTTTCAATTCTCCATAACCTCTCCAGCGTGTTCTGCCGCGACTAAGGGTGTACACTTAGAAGCGCCAGTTTTGCCCATCCAAATCGCTAAACCTGATCATTTACTTACCACGTGGCCGCCTTTCTCCTCCTCCCACGGTGTGATCTGGTGCGATCTGGCAAACCTGCGGATTCTGGGGGTCATGTGAGCCATGAGTAATTTGCACGGGCAATTATTTGTATTCTCTGTATATTTGAAGCCTTGTACAGTGGTACCTCACCTTACGAAATTAATTAGTTCCAGAACTGGTTTCGTAACGTGAATTTTTCGTAAGTTGAGTAGCTATTTCAATGGAAAAATCCTGATTCGTTCCAAGGCCCCGTTCCAAGTTTTTTTTTATAGGGTAACTTTTTTTTTTATAGTGTAACACTGTGTTCTGGGTCCTGATTGGCTAAGAGACTGTAGACCCAGGACTAAATGTGGACTAAACCAGGTCTAAACAAGGTCTATACCTGGACTGGACCAGGACTAAACCAGGACTAGACCAGGTGGATTAAAGCGCAGCGTGCGAGTCTATTTCCTGGTTTCTCACGAGTCACAGCTGAGGCGAGCAGCGAGGAGGAGACCGCAGCGAGGAGGGGACCGCACGCAGTCTGAGCGCATGAACGAACGCAGGTGGTTTAATACTGGTTTAGACCTGGTTCAGACCTGGTTTAATCCTGGTTTAGAGGAGGCACGGTTTGAGCACGGGTCTCGTACTCACAGCCCCGCGCCGGGTCACACATGTGTCTGCGCGCACACACACCGCCCTCCCCCTTCCCCCCACGCTTCACTATGAATACATTTTGTTGAAAATCTATGAAAGTTTGAGTGTTTAAACAAAGACAAATGTGAGAAAAATTTAAATCCAGTCTGAGAAAAGCGTATGTGTGTGGCTGAGTGCGCATCTGAGCGCATTATTTGAATTTTTGAGATTTCGCGTTTCGTAACTTAAATTTTCTTTCGTATCTAGAGACCAAAATTTACCGTGAAGACGTTTCGTAACTTGGAATTTTCGTTTGTTGGGTCTTTCGTAAGGTGAGGTACCACTGTATATTATTTATTGACATTGCATGAAAGCTACTGTACGTGCTCACCTTTTGGCACCAGAATTATTCTCCATTTAATAGTGGAATGGTGTAAATGAGCTTTCGAATATGTAATGTGGGAGGGAGAATGGGGGTCTGCCAGCAGTCTTGTCTTGTATGCACAGAGAGAAAGAGAGCGAGCCAAAGACTGATAAACTTAAAGGAAAAGTAACGTTTTTTTTACAATCTGAGCCTTCTTTCTGCAATAAAACAAGTAGTTTTACTCACCCATAGCAGTTTGGTGTCAATTGGAGCAGTATCGCAGAACTTATGTTGAGCCGTTCTGTTCTACTAATGATCCCGTATCCGTTAGCGTGAGTGCTCGGGGCATTACTTTGCGGTGTCCTAATAACACAAACTTTAGCACTTTTCAAATCACAGAAGATCGCTGTGTCAGGGTAGACTTTTAGTGGATTCCAAAACGGCCTGAAACCCGATATGCAGCTATAGTTTCATTTGATGACGTCATCAGAGAGGACAGTGCGCATGCGTGAACTCAGCTGTTTTGTAAACACCGCTAGTCCGAAAGAAGCTAACACCGCTCTGAACTTTACTTTTCTGTTGCGATATCGGGTTTCAGGCCGTTTTGGAATCTACTAAAAGTCTACCCTGACACAGCGATCTTCTGTGATTTGAAAAGTGCTAAACTTTGTGTTATTTGGACACCGCAAAGTAATGCCCCGAGCACTCACGCTAACGGATACGGTATCATTAGCAGAACAGAACGGCTCAACATAAGTTCTGCGATACTGCTCCAATTGACACCAAACTGCTATGGGTGAATAAAACTACTTGTTTTATTGCCGAAAGAAGGCTCAGATTGTAAAAAAAAAACGTTACTTTTTCTTTAAAGACTTAAAGCGGAAGTCTGCAGTCTTTTCACTTTACACTATAAATCACACGTTTGACACCTTTTTTGCACTGTGGAAGAGCACAATAAACCACCTAAATAATTGTATTTTAAAATGTGATTAATTAGATTAATTAATTACAAATCCTGTAATGAATTTGATTTTTTTTTTTTAACGCCTGACAGCACTAAATAAAACTCAATATTTGGACCATAATCACTATTTAAACTAGTATGAAAATTAATCCCGCTCTTGACGGGTTGACCGCATGTGATCCCAGCTCCCACAGATAAGCGCTGCCGTTGTGTCCTTGGGCAAGACATTTAACCCCATCTTGCCCCCAATGTCTGCGGACACTGGTAGCAGACACATGGCAGAAGATACATCAAGGCCTGCTGTGACGACGTGAGCCGTCCTCCTGTGGACCCACCAGCCGCGGGAGGATTCATGGGGGCTGGTGCATTGTGTTCTGGGCAGCAGATCTGCTTGGACTGCCATTCCCGCGACCCAGAAAATGGAAAAAGCGGAAGAAGATGAATGAATGAAACAGAATCATATATGACCTCTCCTGAATAGTTTAAGAATTACCTGGACAGCCAGAATACCACACTTTGACAAAACTTCTGTTACGGTAAAAACAAACATGGTGGTTTAGGGAGAAAAAAGGGAGGAAAAATAACACAGAGAAACAGCACATTTTTGAATCACTAAACTGTTATCTATCTGAGGTCACAGGAGTTATATATTTTGAATGATTAAAGAATTGAGTTGTCTTCCAAAATGTCTAAACTGAGCATTTGCGATCCTTTTCTGCGTTAGAAAAAATCGGAGCTCAAACGGGCGATTTTGAACAAGGCACCTTGTTGACGTCAGATCGAAAAAAGAAATGCAAATGCAGTTCCACCCCCGTCTGTCTGTACTCAGCGTCTCTGTAAATCACGCCCAGAGAGTTTGGACTGTGAATGCGCTAGGCAATGCGAAATGCGTTTTTTTTATTTGCCTGGAGGCACGTCCGAGTGTTTCTAGGCTCGGAAGTCCTTTATCTGAGCCTCTGGACCTTTGAACAGCAGTGGTTTAATTTTATTTTATGTGGAAATGTGTTTATTTTTCAATGGAACGCTTCAAATCTCTCCCCCCGTGCAAAAAACACGGAAATGGATCAGCTGAGAGCTCAGAGCGAGAGTGGAGAGTTTGGCCACGCCCCCACCCTCTACTATTGGCCAGCTCTTTTCTCCTCATTTGCATTCAAGCAACAACGCCCAGAATGCAGTGTTCAGAGAGAGAAAAATTACTCTTTCTCATCTTATCTCTGTTTCTCATGCACTGAGTGTTGATTTTGAAGAAGGATTCATTTACAGTATTAGGGAACCATTAAGGAGCCATATAAAAGCATCAAGAAGTACCATGTCATGGGATCTTTAATAGGCAGTGGATGCCTAAACTACAAACAAGAGTCAAAGCTTCTATTATAAAGTGCTCAGACTTAATATAGTATTGATTTAATTGCATTGTTGTAAGATGAGGTAATAACCAGAACCCTCAACTGACAGATGCATGACCACCAATCTGCGCCAGTGTGGGTGAAGTGTTTTGCCCAAAGACACAACAACCCCATTTGGTGCATGTCCAGGATTGTCTGAATACAGCCTGTAGTCATAATTGGTTCTTAATTGATTTGTGAAGACTTTATGGTAAGAATTTGTTTTGTTTTCTGTTCTTCCCATTTCAGTGTAAGAAGTTGCCACTTTAATAGCATTTTTATGAAACAATCTTTGTTTTGTCTTGACTTGTGCGCATACATTATTTAAAAAATAGACGCACATGCAAGAGCAGTTGGATCTGAAAATGAAAAGCGCTTTTGAAGTTTGAGATTCCTGGTTAATTATCATCCTACTTTAGCAACAAACTCAGATTTAATGTTCTCTCATTAAGGTCGGCTCAAGTTTGAGTTTGTTTTAACCATTTTTGCAGTTGACTGGTTCGCTGTGTTTAGCTTCTAACTTTGTTTTGGAAAGTTAAATATTCAGTTATCACAACAATTACTCTAAAGATGCCATTTTTATTTTATTTTATTTGGTCTGTAACAGATGATTTCTTCAACTGCTACTTCACCATTGTGAAATATTCATGTTGTTTTGAAGTAAAATGAATAATCAATCAGAGACAAGCCCATGGGCGAAAGCATTACAACTGTTAGATGGATCAATGATTCAGACCAACTCAAGGTGGGTATTGATGTATCCATGTTTGTTTTCATTGTAATATTTATGTTTCTCCTTCCCCAGGTTGAGGATCCTGGCCTCAAATACAAGTCCTGTGTTGATGCACGTACATCTGATCAAGATCAATATGTTGACGTTGCCTCCTTTACCCTCCAAGGCAAGTCGAATGATCAAAATTATCAGATTTTTACTCAAAACGCTTTACATCAAGGACCCACTCACCTATTCACACGCACTTTTATTCAGTAGTATACACAGACACTGGGGAAGGGAAGCGAAGTGGGTTAGGTGTTTTGCCCAAGGATACAAGAATGGGATAATTAACACTGTCACCTCACCGCGAGATGGTATGACTCCTGGACAACTAGGGTTTTAGCTGAGTTTGCATGTTTCCCCCATCTACCCAAAACATGCACAACAGGCAAAATCCTCCAGCTAAGGTAGTCCTGACCAAGACTAACTCAAGATCTGGAGATGGGTCCACTACTCCTGACAGGTGGTCCAGAGGCGCTGAAGGATGGGTCAAATGCAAAGAGCAAATTTAAGGTTAGGGGTTAGGGTTACGGTTTAAGGTTTAGGGTTAGAGGGTTGAGTTTGGGGTTACAGGCTTTAGGATTAAGCTTAGAAGGTTAGGGTCAGGGTTTAGGGTTAGAGGGTCAGGATTTAGATTTTAGGATTAGGGTTAGAGGGTTGGGGTCACAATAAAGTGATACTCTAAACAAGCCCACTTATAGATCAGATCTGTGGGGTGGTACTTGAAAGATATTTGATCTATAAAAATTTTATTCTGTGAAACTTTCCAGTCAAAGCAATAAGGTATCCACGGAGACAAGCAGAACCAATCAAGCCACTCAGTGAGCAACTTTATTCATCTCAAAAGAGCACTTCAGTTTGCAGATCTCTGGTCATGTAAACAAACCATGAACAAAATCATATACATACAATAGTGTTGATGATAAAAGGAGAAATTCAATTTGTCAACTGGACAAACCACTTGGGCCCTGTGTTGTAATGTCCGAATAACACCCAGTTTGTGCTGCAGTGGGTGGTGTGGGTGGCACAAACTGGGTGTTATTCGGACATTACAACACAGGGCCCAAGTGGTTCCCACAAGCACAGAGGGTAAGGAGAAAGAAGAACAACATGTGCAGGAAGCCCTCTCTGTTTGTGGATATCCTAAATGGGCTGTCAACAAAACCAAGAGAGACAAGGGCAAGAAACAAGACAACAGAGAATCCGAACCCAGGAGGAAAGGGGTAGCGATTCCGTATCTGGCCAGCGTTTCGGAAAAACTACAGAGGATTTTCAGACAATATGAAATTCCAGTTTATTTCAAACCCACAAACACTTTAAGACAAAAACTCGTCCACCCAAAGGACAAAACACCGAGCCACAAACAAAGCAATGTGGTCTACTCCATTCAGTGTAGTGAAGACTGCAGTGAGTGCTACATTGGAGAAACCAATCGGAAGAGACAACTACTCTGCCAAAAAGTGAAAGAAGAAGCATGAAGCTTCCAGCAAAAAAAGTTCCACAGTGCACCTTTAATTAGCATTACTTAATGACTCATCAAAACAAGCCAATTAACAAAAGTGGACTAAAATTAGTCTAGTATTTTCCATCTAAAGCTAACACAACCCAGTGCCCCGGGCTGCGTACCCACATCTGCGCCCCTCCACTGAACACTCTTATTTATTTACACAGCTTAAGAGCCTAATGAGCTGCTAGCACAAATTGGCCTTAAGTAATTGTCTGCGCGAATAAATAAAATCAAAGTGACAACCCTTCTTTTCTGCGAAACCTCAGATCAGCTACAGTTTCCAGTAAACAATGTACAAAACAAATGAGCTTGATTTAACTGTATTACATATCCAAGGCGATGCTTTATCTCGCAATTAGCTCCTTCCCCTGCGTTCCGGCAGTCAGTCTAATCGTCCACATTCACAGAAAGTTTGAGTCGTGCTTTTGGCTCCAGAGAAAGAAGAATGTCTGTTTGTGTTTCCCTCCAGCGCTAAACCAGATTTGGCAAAACAAAAGTGATGAGGGGTTCCAAAAACGGATTCGAAAAGAGTCGAGTCTCTGTGCTGAAATTGTTGCTCTGTTTGATTTTTTATTTTATTTTTTTTAAACTAGCTACTTAAAGATGGGTTTACAGAAAGGTTGCGTGCAGTATCTTTAAATTTGCTCTATAGTCCAGTCAATGTAAATGAACAAATTGTACTTTTCCTTGTCCTCTGGTGAAAACAGTGGGGGATGTTTCATGTTGAAAAGAAAAAAATGAGCAGCACAGCTATTAGCAACATGAATATTTCAATATGTTTTGTGAGAAAGGACAGTTTAAGCTTTATAACATTTGAGCTAAAAATAGACTACTACTTCTACTTTTTTTTGTACCTCAAGGGAGATCACTGTAGGCTACATTATAGTTCAGATCTGTGGAGAGGCAACCTTAAAGGAAAAGTAACGTTTTTTTACAATTTGAGCCTTATTTCGGTAATAAAACAAGTTGTTTTACTCACCCATATCACTTTGGTGTCATATGGAGGATTTCCGGAGATGTTTTAGATTAGCGTTAGGCTAACGCCGTTAGCCTAGCGCGACTTATAGCCATAGCTCGGGGCATTCCCCGAGCATGTAATATGCCCCGTGCGGGCTCCAAATAACACAAACTTTAGCACTTTTCAAATCATAGAAGCTCGATGTCTTTAGTCTACGATTTCGTTTGAATCAAAAGTGGCCTGTAATCCGAGATTTAGCCATAGTTTTGAGTAGATGAGGACGCCAGTGCACATGCGCGGAGTGTGCTCTCAGCTCCCGGGACCCAAACATGGAACGCATAGCTGTAAACTATGGCTAAATCTCGGATTACAGGCCACTTTTGATTCAAACGAAATCGTAGAGTAAAGACATCGAGCTTCTATGATTTGAAAAGTGCTAAAATTTGTGTTATTTGGAGCCCGCACGGGGCATATTACATGCTCGGGGAATACCCCGAGCTATGGCTATAAGTCGCGCTAGGCTAACGGCATTAGCCTAACGCTAATCTAAAACATCTCCGGAAATGCTCTATATGACACCAAAGTGACATGGGTGAGTAAAACAACTTGTTTTATTACCGAAATAATGCTCAAATTGTAAAAAACGTTACTTTTCCTTTAATCACAAAGAGAATTATTGTATTTTTGAACAATAGAAACACCCGTAATGAATTAATGTTAGATGGATATGTTTAAAGTCATACCATGGAACATTCCAGGTGAAGCAATAACATCTCCATGGAGACAAGCAGGTGATGGAACCTCAAGTAGAAAAGTTGTACAATGCACCTTTAAAGTCACTGAAGTTACTAGTGTACATGCAGAATTTGTACTTTTCCTTGTATTTGGCATCTGACGCCCTCCGCTGGGGAAATGTTGAAAAGACCAGCACAGATATTTGCAACATGAATATATCAATATGTTTTGTGAGAAAGTCTGTTAGAGCTTTGTAAGCTTTTAGCCAAAAGACTAAAAATCAAGTTTTTTGTTTTTTGTTTTTTTTCGTTCCATTTCCGTTCCACCAAAAAACATTCATCCAGGATTGAAACTCCACAAACCTGTCACTTATTTGGCTTGTTGCCATGGAAATCGTTTCCTTTGTCTATAATATTCCACAGTATGGCATAAAACATATTTTTCCAAGGAGAATATTTCAAAATAGGCAAGGCAAATTTGTATCGCACAATTTGTACAGAAAGTACTTCAATACTAAGGAGCAGATTTAGGGAGTAAATAATACTCCCTACATTTGTATATAGCTGTGATTGGACATCTTATTTGATACTGTATTTTTCTATTTTATTCTGATTTGTACATATATACATGTATTACCATTTTTAAATTTTTATAATTATGTCTCATTTGACACCAGACTCTCGCTCTTTTTTTTCTATTCCATCTATTTTTTGTTACCCTCTGTTATATATTATATTTGATGAGTGAGCTACTGTACCCAAACAATTTCCCTTGTGATCAATAAAGTTTGTCTAAGTCTAAAGTGCAAAAATAAACACTTTAACGTTCATGCCACAACGTTCTGAAGGTGGAATTTCAAATATTTCTGTCCACCCAACAATCAAAATCATTACATTCATTTACATTTTCATTCATTTTTGAGACAACCCATATTCACACTTTCTTAAATAATGTTCAAAACAAGTAATCACTCGTCACTTTATCCTCCCATTACAGTCTGCACCACTGCTTAACAAACAGCCTGCAGTAGTCACACAGTGAGCACGTTGTCCAGGTTTGCTCACTGCAGGCCGTACATTTTTGGAACCTGGAGCTCGCGTTGCCAGGTGTTTGAGACAGAAATATCTTTCTTTCCGCTTGTATGTGCCCGGGGTGCAGTTTGGTTCTGGCACAGTGAAACCATAGTTCCCTTTTCCTCACATACAACAGTTGTGTTCAGAACCGAGTGCAGCCATTTCCTCTCCCCAGGTCCTCGGAGCTCGTGCTGTCAGACGCTAAGAGTTTTGTATTTGTCACTTCCTGAAGATGCTGCGAGAACTCATTTCGGATTTTGGATTCATGGCAACACTTTAGAGCACTTAAGATGTCTTTTCCCTCAAAATATGTTAATGCTGTGAACTGTACATAAAATCTGCAAGCAGATATAAAGGGCCATTGCAACGGAAAAAAAATCAGGACTCACTGAGCTAACATAATAACAACAAATAAGTAACTACAAAGTAATTGATGTCTGTGCATAAGCAGCCTTATGAGTGCTATATTAAAACCGCAAGCAGATTTAAAGGGACTTTACACTCATTTTCATGTTATAAACTTTTATTAAACCAAGTAGGAATATAGCTAAACACAGGACCACTGAGCACATTTGTATAACTAAAAAAGTAATTGATTTCTGTGCATACAAAACATTATGAAAAACTATATTAAAACTGCAAGCAGAGATGAAGAGACTTTGCACTTATTTTCATTTTGTAAACCTTTATTAAACCAAGTAAGAACTCAACAAAAAAAAACATGAACACTAAATTAAAACCGCAAGCAGATATAAAGGGCTATTACCTTTATCAAAACACTTATGAACAAAAGCCAGTACTCTCTGAGCTAACATAAAAGCAATTGGCACATTTATATAATTATACTCTTACATTTATATAACTACAATTTCAGTGCATAAACAGCCATATAAACACTATGTTAAAAACTGCAAGCAGATATAAAGGGACGCTGCACTCGTTTTCATGTAGTAAACCTTTATTAAACCACAGGACCAGTGGGCACATTTGTATAACTAAAAAAGTAATTGATTTATGAGTATAGAAAACATTATGAACACTGTATTAAAACTGCAAGCAGATATAAAGGGCTGTTGCATCTTTAGCAAACCAAGTAAAAAACCCTGGACTCACTGAACTAACATAACACTAACACTAGGCATATTTCTAGAACTAAAAAGAAATGTATTTGTGAGCATACAAACCATTATGAACACTATATCGAAACTACAAGCAAAGATGGAAGGACATTACACCCATTTTCCCTAGTAGCACTTCCAGGACATGACATCACTAAGTGGAACCAGGTGTTATTACCTGTGCATAATAAGACCAGAAGACCACCAGCATAGATATATAGTAAAAGCCTTTCTTAAAGTCAAAATAAAACTGTTGTGATCTGTTTGCATCTCATTTTTAAGTATTTTTAATCATCTGCAAACCAGGAAGTACAGTGGTACCTCACCTTACGAAAGACCCAACAAACGAAAATTTCAAGTTACGAAACGCCTTCACGGTAAATTTTGGTCTCTAGATACGAAAGAAAATTCAAGTTACGAAACGCGAAATCTCAAAAATTCAAATAATGCGCGCTCAGCCACACACATTATACGCTTTTCTCAGACTGGATTTAAACTTTTCTCACATTTGTCTCTCCTTTAAACACTCAAACTTTCATAGATTTTCAACAAAATTATTAATAGTGAAGTGTGGGGGGAAGGGGGAGGGGGGAGAAGACTGCGCTCTGACACGTGTGATAGCGCAGGTCTAGACCTGGACTAAACCAGGACTGGACCAGGACTAAACCTGGACTAAACCAGGACTAGACCAGGACAAGACCAGGTGGATTAAAGTGCCGCGCGCGGGTTTATTTCCTGGTTTCGTTACAAGTCACAGCTGAGGCGAGCAGCGAGGACTCCCCTCGGGACGGCACGCAGTCTGAGCGCATGAGCGAGACCCACAAACGCATGCAAGAGCCGCGGTGGTCTAGACCTGCTCTAGACCTGGTCTAGACCAGCACAGGTCTCGTTCATGTGCTCAGACTGCGTGCGGTCCTCCTCACCTAGACCACCTGGTCTAGTCCTGGTCTAGTCCAGGTTTAGTCCTGGTTTAGTCCAGGTTTAGTCCTGGTCCAGTCCTGGTTTAGTCCAGGTCTAGACCTGCTGTCAGCCCCGCGCCGGGTCATGCTGCGCTATCACACGTGTCAGAGCGCAGTCTTCTCCCCCCTCCCCCTTCCCCCCACACTTCACTATTAATAATTTTGTTGAAAATCTATGAAAGTTTGAGTGTTTAAACGAAAGACAAATGTGAGAAAAGTTTAAATCCAGTCTGAGAAACCAATCAGGACGCAGAACACAATGTTACACTATAAAAAAAAGTTACACTATTAAAAAAAAAACTTGGATCGGGGCCTTGGAACGAATCAGGCTTTTTCCATTGAAATAGCTACTCAACTTACGAATTTTTCACGTTACGAAACCACTTCTGGAACTAATTAATTTCGTAAGGTGAGGTACCACTGTAATGCAATTTTACTTTTAGCAAATTCATTTCTGTTAGCTGTGACGTGTCGACCCCCACTCTGGTCTCTGGTCAATATTACGATGCTCAGAATGCATAAGGTAATTGAGGAATAACTTTGGACCACTGCAAGCATTTAAAACACATTTGGAAGACAGTCAAAATCCCATACACCGCCTTTAACAAAGTGAATACAAAAAAAGCAAGGTAAACAGTATCTTTTTCTACCGGATGCAGAGTTGAGATCTCGACATCGCCCACTCCAGCCCACACAAACACTCTTCCTCTCTCACTTTCTCTCTCTCTCTCCTTCTCTCTCCTTCGTTCTTTCTCCCTAAATAAAATATATCTCGTAACAGAAGTGCTTTTACTCCTGCTCCGAGCGGTATGGACCTGTCTACTACCATGAAACGCTGGCCCTGAGAATTTATGATTATTTAATGCGTTCACTGTCAACAGCCGTATAAGGAACTGTTTACCAACTTTTGCCTATTAGCTAGTCCCTGTATCCAACTCTAACCTGGAAGTCGCAGCATATCGAATACACTGAATATATTCTACTTTTATACATTAAATATTTCATAGCGTATCTTCCTAACTTTTACCAATTAAGCGCGCCCTGGGGGTAAATTCCAAGCGGTTGGGGCAGGTTGGGTTCTTCTCTTCTGCTCTGCTCTCCTTTGGCACAATGTCAATTAAAGTGACAGCGCCTGTCAGTGTCAGGGTGGATGGGGTGACATGCTGCTTCCATAGGCTCTTAATAGGAGCTCGCCACCTCCACTCAACTCAAACCTCCGCTGTAATTGTTCTGCATAGGCTCATACGCTCACCTGTTTGAAACTTTGGCTCTGCGTTTCAGTTTTTGCCAAATTTTTGCGCGTCTGTCTCCGCCGCAGACTGGAGTTGTCACAGGGTTTTTCTTCCGGAATAAGATAGCATTCAAATGGGGCGCACAGAAGTTTGACACCTCCTACGGCTTTAATCAAAACAAAATCAGGAGCGTGATGGAAAGTATAGAGTTTCGTTAAAGAGATGCAAACAAAAAATTTTTATTGCATTTTAATTTCACAAATAAAATCATTATAATTACACTACGAGCAGGTAAATAAGCATGAAACATTAGCTTTGAGAATTTATGATTAATTAATGATTGATGAATTGGGTGCTATTATTATTGGATTATTGGATTATTATTATTATTATTATTATTAATGGAACATTTATTTTTTTTACTATGAATTAATTTACCAAATTTTTTACATTTTACTGTGATTTTGTAACCCTTTTTCTGAACTGTTTTAAACATTATTTTAGATTTATTTCTTTATTCCTTTATGACACTGGATAGGAATAGACCAAATGTGCATTCATAATTACAATATGACTTTTTTTATTTTGAAATTATTTTACATCTAAGCTACAAGTGATCTGTTTGCCCCTGTCCAGATATAATACAGTGTGTGCAGTAAATAAAATGTACATGTAAGGGTGATATACTGTATGAAAATGCAGGTTTCTAATGTGTAAAGTAAATAATCTGTACTCTCCATACACTGTATATACTAATAAATGCATAAATAAGGCAAGAGAAATAGCAGGTTTGAAACTGCTGCATTTAATTTCTATATTTAATAGAGATTAAATGCAAATTTAGAATGAGTTTCCAGTTGAATAAGGGTTTGTAATTTAAAAATCATCTATGTGAGACAAAAACTATAGAAGAATCACATTATTTTAAATCTAGTGTAATCATTTTTTAAAGGTGGACTGTGCAACTTTTCAGGTCAATGTTTTATTTGCCTGTAATGTTCCAGAATGCGGCATTAAACTTAAGACAAACAAGTGACGCCGTCAGCTTACCGATCAAGTTACAGGTCAGATGCACGGAGAGGCCTTGTTTACAATGAGAATGTGCGATTATTGGTCAAAAATAAATAAATTAATTCAATCAAATGACAAGACAAAATTAGGCAGGACTATTTTAATGCCCTACGATGGCACGTGCCAATACCATAGACGTTCTTGCGTATCTTTCAAGCTCTTAAAATATACAAACGCACACTATTTTCTGATCTATGTAATAATGTTGTTTCCTCCTCCAAAACATCATGAGTTCTGTTTTGTTTTTGAGGAGCTTAAAGAGTCAATTTTGCATAATATAGGACCTTTAAATATAGAATACAATACAATATGCCATCATATATTATTAGTATTGTGTATATGTGATATTAAATAAAGACAAGCCTGTGACTATATGAAATCTGACTTAAGTTTGGAGGAGCAGTATGAGACAGTGCCCCCTTCAGGATAAAAAAACATGTCCCTTATGTCTTTATGCCTTCCTCATGTCATTCCTCATGTGTTTTGTTTGAAGTGTTACTGACGGCAATAGGACCCACGGCTCCTCTCTCACACACACAGAGGAGGAAGCGTCCGGGGAGAGGGAAGCTCCAGGCGATCTCCTCATATCTGCAGTTATTTGTGCTTCATCATGTCACTGGAACAGGTGACAACGAGAAAGGAATGTGATTTTGAATTGAATTTTGGAATATTTGGGTGATTCCCCCTCCCCTCGTTTCACACAAGATACAGAAGATGGTGAGCATGACCCAGCAGGCATTTTTCACTTTTTTTTATCCTTTACTATACTGAAAAGTATTTTTTCTGCACTGAAAAACAGAATAATAATAATCCTAACTGCAAGGATTTTTGCATCTCAGTTTACCAGTGTTACTTTAAAGATAACAGGTACTGCTATCCCCTCCTTGAACTGCCACCTTAACGTGGTGGAGGGATATGAGTGCCCAAATGATTCCGGGAGCTATGTTGTTGGGGCTTCATGCCCTTGGTAGGGTCACCCCAGGAACTCTGGACATGGAGACTAGCTCTGGGGACACAGACCGGGACACCTCCTTTGGGAGGTGTTCCTGGCATGTCCCACGGGGAGGACGCCCCGGGGAAGACCCAGGACATGCTGGGGGGACTATGTCTCTTGGCTGGCCTGGGAACACCTCGGACTTCCTCCAGCTCCTCCGGAGGTGGAGGTGGAGGAAGTCCCTGCTTGTCTAAGCAGTGGGTTGTCCCCGCAACCCAGCCCCATATAAGCAGAAGAAAATGGATGGATGGATGGAGGTGCCACTGTTTATTTCAGTAGAGATTGGCAATTTGACATCTGTAATCATCCAAGTGATTCTAGTGAAGGTGTATGGGGTTAAAAAACACAGTGGAGCACTTCCTGTATTACCACATGACATCACAAAGTGGAACAAAGTGTTTTCCGTTTGAGAGAAGAACTCAGCAGGGTTTGTGTGTTAAACATGTGTGAATGAAACAAAACACTCCAAGTGTGTTTTTGAGGAGGAAATAACACTATAGAGTGGAAAATAATGCAATATAGGCCCTTTGAATAAATAAAATAAAATTCAATCAAGTTCGTGTGGAGGTTGAATTATATGTGACAATATTCAAGTATTTGCAGTTCCCAGACAGATGCAAAAGTGTGTGAATGAAACAAAAGACAACTCCAGGTCAAGTTTGCTTTTCACTGATGGAATGTGCATGTGGCGTTCCCTGTGTGAAGAAGTGAGAGTTCACTTTTGGCAACATTATTATTACAATTCATATTATCTCTTTATTGTCAACCAAGGACAGTACGGGAATTTTAGGTCATATCCTCTCTCTCTTTCTCTAACCCCTCCTCTCTCTTTCTTTTCCTCATCTTTTTTTCTTTCCAAACTTCTCTTTTTCTCCTCCTCTCTCCCCGTCTCCTCTTTCACTTCCTTGTCTATTTCTTCCTCCCCTCTCTTTTTTTTCTACTCTCCTTACACCCCCCGTCTCCTCCTTCCCTTCGATCCTCCTCTCCTTCTTCCCCATACACCTGTCTCGTTTCCTCCTCTCTCCTCTCCTTTCATTCTCTTCATTTCTCCCTCTTCTTCTTTCTCCTTTCCTTCCTTCCTTCCTTCCTTCCTTCCTTCTCCCTCCCTCTGTCTCTCTTCTTTCACCCCCTCTCTCTCCCTTTCTTTGTATGGGGGTACTCACTCTCCTTTTCTTCTCTCCCTTCCCCCATCTCTCTCCTCTCTTTCTCTCTCCTTCCATTCTCTCTCTCTGTCTCTTTCACCCCCTCTTCCCTCTCCTCCCCCATCCCCCCACCTCTCCACAGGTGTGTAAAAGCGCTCACACCATTATTACCCCTGGCTCCTGTCCCCGTTGGGAATGGGCCGCTCCCCTGTCACAGCTGACACGTCTCCCTTGGGTGCCTAATGGTCTCACCCTACAGCCAAATACCACCCAGCTGTCAGAGTATCCCTGGCCAGAGGTGTCCTTGCAACTCACAACTCACGTGAACAAGAATAATTAAATAAAAAGAAATAGGAAAAAATACTGTAAGAAAATACATAAGTTCAGCCATTTGACATGATTTCACTTGCAATGAACAACTTTGTTTGTGTGGTCAAACCTGAAACTAAATAAAGTGTATAAATAGTGTTGTCTTTGGGGGATATATGTGTGGAGGTGATTGGCAGAAATCCTCCAGGGAGAAAGAGGGAGACAGAGGAGAAAAAAGCCCCAATGATGACACCTTTTTTGGGCTGAGAGGGAGAGGCTGTGATGGACACTTTTCCTGAAGGTGTTATTGACAGTGTGCTCATAATGACGGGTGTTAAGAAGAAAGATGTGGCAATTTAGAGGTTAAAATGTTAATATTTCTTATACACTTGGTTTTTAAAAAGGATCAAATCTAAGCCGGTATTGATACTAAAAAAAAAAAACTAAAAAAAACCTCATGTGTCTGTCATGAGAAATGAACCATGCCTGAATAGCTTTAGAATGATCTTGAGCTGTATCAGAAGAAGTAGAAGATCACATAGACTAGTATATGCCCATGGACCACTTTGGAACTTACCTGGGCGACTGAGAGATTCAGAAATGTACATGATTAAAGAATTCAACTTATTTTTACAGTACTACAAACCTATTCTCACCCGGTAAAAGACAATGGTCCTCATTCATGAAACGTTCTTAAGAATAAATTTGTACCTAAGGCCTTCTTTTTCTTAACTGAAAATGTGACGCACCACGGACTTCAAGCCCTCATGTCGGCATTACAGATCCTGAGAAAATGCGATTTTTATTTTGTTTTTGTTTTTTTCAAAATTTGTGATTTTCGTTTTTTTGCAGAATGTGCTAGTTGAGATCATGAAGAAGCCTCTCCATGTTTCAGATAACAGCATTAGTGACGTAAAAAACATACATTTTTAATTTCAAAAGGGCTTGTTTTTGGGAAAGAAACAGGGCGTGTATAAATCAACATAATTTTCCCATGCTCGCGCGTCTGCCAATCCCGTTGTAAGGAGCACAGAAGGGGGCTTCCCCTGTACGCCGATCAGCTGTGAGGAGCTCGTGCATATGTAAGCGGCACTGTAGGACAATAAAGGACATAATAATGGACTTTTAACTTCTACTTGGACACATGACACATCCGGTAGACCTTCGCGACAGGTTCGGGACACGTCCATTTCTCTGGAGCTCAAGTACAGAGTGCAATTTAGCTCCGAAACACACGATACGCATTTACACGTGGAGATACGTCCACAGGAGTGGACCCACCACCCGCGTATTTCGGCGTATTTCGCGAGAGGATTCATGGGGGCTGGTGCACTGTGTTCTGGGCAGCAGAACACTGCTTGGACTGCTGCCCTCGCGACCCAGAAAATGGAAAAGCGGAAGAAAATGAATGAATGAATGAATGATACGCCGAAAACACTGCAACATGGGGTGAGTCATAATTATGATCATATTTCTGCATCAAATGGACTTTATAGACTTTAGGACATGTTTAAATACTAATTCAGCTTTTGTGTGTGCTCTGTGCGCTGTGCTCTGTACGGGACCGCAGCGGACCTTCATTCACAATGTGGCTAGGCTAATGCTAACGCTAGCATTGAAACAATGCGAACAGCACGAACAAGAACAGTCTCTTTAGGTTAATTTCCACTCTGTTTGTTTATATGAAAGCCAAACATTTTGCCATAGGCTATTGCAGTAGAGTAATACGTTATTTTGATTCAGTTTGACCCATCTCGTGATTGTAAGTTATATATTTTCCTAAATTATTTCCTATAAACATATTACTATATGATCCAATAAGGCATTTCACAGACCATGTAGTCTATTGGGTCTAACAGACTTTATACAGGCTGCAGTGAGCCTCAGTCTGTCCCAGCCCCAGTGCTCTACATATGGGCCACTGTCACAACCCTGTGCCTGGTCACCGCACTGGACTCAACACCCCTATCACCCCCCTGACCACCCATGACCTGAGCGCACTCTTATGCACCCCCACCTAGCCCCCTTACCTCACTATTTACCGTGGGTCCACAGAAAGCATGATAAATGTGTTAAAAGTGCTTGCTTATTTCAGTAAGTTTGTGATTTAAATATTCCCTCCCTGAGTGTGTTCATGTGAGTTTGGACATTTGAAATCACCTCTGAAGCTGTAAACAGCCGTAGTCTGTAGATGCGCTCCATCTGTCTTCCTTGGTCCCTTTCTCCCTCACCCTTTCATGCATCATAATGCCAAACCCATATTGGCCATATTTGGATGTTCTAAACCAAATACATATACACTTTCTATGTAAATTAAATGTAAATGAGTGTGGAGGTGTTCATAGCTGGGTGTTGGTGAATTTGGTGCAACTGTCACTTAAGAAGGAATTTGCCTTGCATAAGAATGCTTTGCGAATCTGGGGCAGAGTTCTCTCAGCATCTTCTTAAATTGGAAGTTATGAAAAATTTTTAAGAAAACGTTTATGAATGAGGCTCAGTGGCCCTCACAACATCACCTTCAATATAAAAATCCAAACACAACTGCTTATCAGCTGAGTAGAGACTGTAGAGACTACATACAGACATACACACTGTGAGATGTCATGTGAATGTCATGTTTGATTACATATTACAGTACAAAAGTAGTGCTATTCTAACATCTTTCATGTTTTTGATCAAATACTGCAACACCAACATCAAAAGTTCACATGTGTAAAGTGTGAGCTTCAGTGTCAGACCAAACCAGTGATTCGCTGTGGTCACTGAGAGCAGGACTAAAACTTCTGAACTGCTCTGTCAAATTAATGAAAGAGCACAGAAAAAAGCATGACCAGAGTCTACTTTTGGGAGATGGTTGAAAAACTGCATTTTGCTGGGATTAAATTTTGCCCAGGAAATCTAAAATTCTATTTAGGACTTTGTGTGTAGAATCCCTCAGTCATCCAGGTAGAATCCATGGCAAAAGGACAAATTCAATTTGTCAACTGGACAAAAGTTTATTTGGTCGAATACATCCAAGCTGCTTCTTCAGTTCTGGCTAGAGTGCTGGTGGACACTGCTTATGACTAGCTGCAGGGAGGAGCAAACTACACTGAAACTACTATGAAACTATCACACCTATTTGTTTTCAGTTTCTGTTAGTTAAAGATCCCATGACATGGTACTTCTTGATGCTTTTATATGGCTCCTTAATGGTTCCCTAATACTGTAAATGAATCCTTCTTCAAAATCAACATTCAGTGCATGAGAAAGACACATGTACACAGTCAGAGTCATAATCTCTCTGTCTGAACAACTCATTCTGGGCCTTGTTGCTTGAATGCAAATGAGAAGGACACAGATAGGGTTAGAGGAGCGGGTGGGGGGGGGGCAAATGCGCCTCTGGAGCGCTGCTCTCTGCGCTGTCTCCCACAATATATATATATATATACAGTGCCGTGAAAAAGTATTTGCCCCCTTCCTGATTTCTGTGTTTTTTGCATATTTATCACTCAAAACATTGTCAGATCATCAAACCAATTTTAATATCACACAGAAACAACCCAAGGAAAGACAAAATTCAGTTTTTGAATGATGATTCCATTTATTAGTGCACAAAAAAAATCTAAACCTATCTGGCCCTATGTGAAAAAGTAATTGCCCCCCCTTGTTAAATCACAAACTAACTGTGACTAACCACAGTTTTGAGAAAACTTAGTTCAGTTCTACATGCCACACCCACACCTGATTGTCACCACCTGTGTTGAATCAAGAAATCACTTAAATAGTTCCTGTCAAACAAAGTGAAGTTGGCTACAACATCTCAAGAACAAACACATCATGCCACGATCCAAAGAAATTCAAGAACAAATGAGAAAAAAAGTGATAGAAGTCTATAATTCAGGAAAAGGTTACAAAGCCATTCCCAAAGCTCTGGGTCTCCAGGGAACCACTGTCTGAGCCATTATTCAAAAATGGAGGAAACAGGGGTTGCAGATCCAGACGGTGGTCGACCAACTGCATTACTCCAAGAGTGCGACGACGGCTCATTCAGGATGTGACAAAAGAACATAGTTGCACTTGTTCAGAACTCAGGCCCGTTGGCCTCAGCTAAGGTCAGTGTTTTTCAAACGCAGAAAAGGATCGCCAAAAATGCTCAGTTTACACATTTCCCAGGACTTTTAGCCATTGGGGGGGCTAAACAAAGGGTAGGGAAGCTCACATTTGCGTTCAAAAAGCACCTTGATGACCCTCAGAAAGTGAAACATTTCATGCCATGGTCTAAAATTGACCTTTTGGGAAGGTCTGCAGCCTATTCAATATGCAGTGGACAGTGAGGTACAGATCTTGGCCAGAGAAAAGAACTGGTTTGAGAGTTTGGGGAGTTAAAGAGGCTATTTTTGTCAAGAAAGAGAATCCTTCCTTGAACAGAAATGGAGGTCTCAGACATCATTTGTCTCCCATCTATAACTCTATCCTCAAACCTAAATCCAAAACACAACAAAGTCCACCTCTGAATGGCTCAAAGAACAAACAATAGGTTTTGCAGTGGCCAGGTCAGGTCCAGAGGTGTGAAAACGCCCATTGAGATGCTGTGGTGTCCTGAAGCTATGCTTACAAGACCCCACACTTCCACTATGAAAAAAAAAAAAAATATATATATATATATATATATATATATATATATATATAATTATTATATATATATATATATATAATTTATTCATTCATTAATTGTGCATTGTAGGGGGCAGCTCATTTGTTAGAGCATTTGTCTGCTGATCCAGGGGTTGATGGTTCGAATCCCACTCTCAACAATGTATCATTGGTTGAGTGGTCAGATCCACTGACCTGTGGGTTGGCGGTGCGATCCTAGCTCCCACAGATGAGTGCTGCCCCACAGCTGTCCGTGCACACAGGAAGAGAGCCCCGGTGACACAAAGCACATCAAGGTCGGTTGCGTCAAGCGACGGGGGGATCCATGGGGGCTGGTGCACTGTAATCTGGGCAGCAGATCTGTCTGGACCGTTGCCCCTGCGACCCAAAATACGGAGAAAGCGGAAGAAAATGGATGGATGGATGGATGGATGGATGGATGGAATTTTGCATTGTCACTAATTTCTCCACAGACCTGACCTGTAACAGCTGGGCCTGCTTGTCACTTATTGTGAAACAAGCAATAATATTTTTGTGCAGACAAATAAATGGCAACACCAAAATAATAAGGCTAATCTTACAGTTTACCAACTCTATTATTAAACAAATAATGTATTGAAACAAGTCTACTGAAAAACTGAAATATATGACTTATAACAATGTCACAATAAAGCCAAAACGTGTGTTTGTGAAAACATGTACTTTGTGCAGTTGTGGACAGGAAAGGTGTCTGTACTTTTCTGTCGACTGACTCTACCAAACGTTTTTCAAGCCAGTTAAAATCAGGTACAGCGCCTTTAAGTGAATAAAAGTAATTGAAGATGCCACCTCATAGCACTTTTGTTTCACACTGATCCACCCCCTTCCATCTCTCTCACTTTCTGTCTCTCCTTTTCGCCCTCACTCTCCTTTTCTTCTTTCTCTCCTGTCCCTTCTCTCTTTCTCCCTCTCAGTTTTGCAAAGGTGTAGTCTAGACTCCAGACGATGAAGGCTCTGTAAAAGCTGAGGTTTTCTGATAAACCTGTTTCTAGAACATCAGTGACCAGAAACCTTTACCACAAAGAGCCACCTAGACTTGAAGTGGACTTGGTTTTTAAAGAGACAGATGAAAAGGAGAGGGGGAAACCAATTTAAACAGGAAAAACATATTTAATATTGAAAATGAAAAATGAAAATGACACACAGCTGCATTATAAGGTGGTAAAGAAGTCTACACCATATCAATGTCAGGACATGGACTAAATCAAGACTAATCCAGGACTAGAGCAAGTCTAAACCAGGATTAAACCAGGACTAATCCCATAGTCTGTATACATATAAATGGACAGTTATTCCAGTGATTCCAAGCACAAAGTGAGCATGGGTACGCTTCTGGCTCCATCGACTCTACTGTCAGGTTTTACAGTGTTACTAACCTTCTCTACATGATCCTGGTGTTTTCCTTTTGCTATTTTGTGCATAAATCAAGATCAATCAGGTGCCTTCTTTTGCTGCGGTCGCACCTGCTAGCGCCTCCAACAGATTTGATTGACAGCATTGCTAAGCGCCCACCTCCTTCTAAACCAGTGGTGTGGGCTTCATCAACCTCGCTCCTGATTGGCTCTTTGTTTGCTATGATTCTTCCAAATATGTAATTCTGCTCCAAATTTGCTCCTATTACTGTTATTCTTATTGAGCTTCATTTGACGGGAACCAAACGCTATGGATGACGTCACACTCCCACATATAAACTGTCCCTACTCTGTACCCTATATTCACCATATTGACTCTTGCTCCTTTGTGCCATATGTTCATTCTCACTCCTCTCTACATATATTTACTGTCCTTCCTCTGTACCATACGTCCACTCTCCCTCCTATAGACATGTCCAAACGTGTAACAATCTAGCATTAAACTCATTACAACAGCAAAAATAATAAAACACTTGTACAAACTTTTACAGGCATAGTTTTCCCAGATTTCCTCCCAGACCTCCCCGTGTGTTTCTGGACTTTTGGGGGGGTAAATTGGGGCCAGAGCGTCGTCTCATTCATCACGTTGAGTTTCTGATGTTGTTCTGACAGCACCTGCTGCTCTGCCGGCTGTGGTTGTGGAGCTTTTGTTTTGTCATTGGCGCCGCGCAGGGAACACCTGGAGCCCATCGCATCCTTCAGAGATAGAACCCACAACCCCCAAAGAGAGACTGCTCCTCTGGGACTGTCTGATGCCCCCTGCTGGAGGGGGTTGTAAAGGGTGGGGTTGTTTTGAAGTTTTGAAGGTGGGATGCATGTACTGTACAATTGTAAAATAACATTGTTGTTTTTTTGTATACGAAGGCTACAACGACTAAACCAAGACTAAACCAGAACCAGAGCAAGTCTGAACTGGAAAAAAAGTCTATTTGTTATATCTATAAACATTAGAAGACCTATTGTGCTTGAGTGGACTATATAGTTATAATCTATGACATCTGTGGATCATTTTGTTATAATTTGTACATTTTAAATCACTATTCATCTAAAATGATGTAATAATGCAGCACATTGCATTAGCAACTCACATTTTTGAAAATGTGCAACCCTGGAATTGCTAAACTTTGAAGTTATATTGAAGCTATAGTTTGAGCCTCATTGAACATTCTTCATTTCTCTGTGCACCAGAGGATATTATGTGGATTGTAAAAAGGACTCAACTGAACAAAAGTTCTTTATTTAAAAGGCAACAACTTAAGACTATCATATTAAGAGTTTAAGTGAAGAATCCCTCAGTCGTCCAGGTAGAATCCATGGCAAAAGGAGAAATTAAATTTGCCAATTGGACAAAGTTTATTTGGTTGAATGCGTCTCGCAGCCCATCCAAGCTACTTCTTCAGAACTGCTGCGAACTCTCAACTACTGCGAAACGCGTTCAACCAAATAAACTTTGTCCAGTTGACAAATTTAATTTCTCCTTTTGCCATTAAGAGTTTAAAGATCCCATGACATGGTACTTCTTGATGCTTTTATATGGCTCCTTAATGGTTCCCTAATACTGTAAATGAATCCTTCTTCAAAATCAACACTCAGTGCATGAGAAACAGAGATAAGATGAGAAAGAGTATTTTTTTTTCTCTCTGAACAGGCCATAATGGGCGTTGTTGCTTGAATGCAAATGAGGAGAAAAGAGATGGCCAATAGTAGAGGGTGGGGGCGTGGCCAAACTCTCCGCTCTTCGCTCTAGCCCTCAGCTGATCCATTTCCTTGTTTTTGCACGGGGGGAGAGATTTGAAGCGTTCCATTGAAAAATAAACACATTTCCATATAAAATAAAATGAAACCACTGCTGTTCAAAGGTCCAGAGGCTCAGACAAAAGACTTCCGAGCCTAGAAACACTCGGACGTGCCTCCAGGCAAATAAAAAAACGCATTTCGCATTGCCTAGCGCATTCGCAGTCCAAACTCTCTGGGCGTGATTTACAGAGACGCTGAGTTCAGACAGACGGGGGTGGAACTGCATTTGCATTTCTTTTTTCGATCTGACGTCAATAAGGTGCCTTGTTCAAAATCGCCCGTTTGAGCTCCGATTTTTTGTAACGCAGAAAAGGATCGCAAATGCTCAGTTTAGACATTTCAAAACTTTTAACCATGGGGGGGGGGGGGGGGGGGGGGGGAGCTCACATTAACGTTCAAAAACCTCAGAAAGTGAAAATTTCATGCCATGGGACCTTTAACAGTATAACAGCAACTTATCTACCACTTAATGACATCACAATGTAGAACAAAGCATTTGGATCTTTGGAGATATAGTGGGTTAGAAAAGAATACAGCACTGGTGGATAGAGGAGTTTTAAACAGATACCATATGTCGGTATCTGTTTGGGCCCCGTGTGTGTGTGTGTGTGTGTGTGTGTGTGTGTGTGTGTGTGTGTGTGTGTGTGTGTGTGTGTGTGTAGGTGTGTGTGTGTGTGTGTGTGTGTGTGTGTGTGTGTGTGTCCCAAAGCAGTGATTGATCATTAATATTTGATTTCGCCAGGCTTCTGCTGCAGGGAAGCAGGAAAACATCTTATTATCCAGTCCTCTCTCTCTCTCTCTCTCTCCGCCCTTCCCCTTCTCCCTTGCTCTGTCTTTCTCGCACTCACCCATCTCTACATCTCTCACTTTTCTTTCTCTGCTTCTCCATTTCTCTCTCTCTTACCCACTGTCTCACATTCCCAGTCACTGTCTCTCACTCCCTCCTCCTCCATTTCTCCCCCTCTCCTTCTGATCCTCTCCTTCGTCTCTCTCTCTCTCTTTTCCTCTACCCTCCTCTCTTACTCTGTATTCGTTTCTCTCCCTCCACCCCCTCCTCTCTTTCTCTCTCGTACCCTCCCTCTTATCCTCCCTTATCTCTTTTTTCTGCCTCTTCTGTTTCTCCCCTCTTTCTTTCTTGCTCTCTCTCCCTTTCCCTCTCCTTCTCTCTTGCTCTTCCTCCTTCCCTCTCACTCTCCTACATACATAGCTGCACACTACAGTGGCATACCCATGCACAGCCCAATTTGTCTGGTGTATGGGGTGAGCGTTCCCGATGGGATGTCCAGGGTGCGACCTAGGGCTTGTTTTGGGGGGGTTAGAAAAAGAAGAGGGGAGGAGAGAGCGGAGGAGGAGGGGAGGAGGGCTGGACTTGCATGACATAAGGAACACAGGAGGAGCGGTAATGAACCAGGGGTCAGGTTAGAAAGTAGAGAAAGTAGTCACCGCTGCACATATTAAATCTACATTGGTTTGGAGAACTTGTTGCAGAAGATGTTCTATTTGCTCCCAACTCCATCTAGTTGTGCAAGGTGGTACAAAAGTAGTAAAAAGCAGGTCTCAAAAACCTTACATTGTTGACTGAAGGAGATATATTATGCAAAATTGACTTCTTAGAGCTTTTAAAGGGCCCAAATTACACTATACCTTTGTTATAATGTTGTCTTTTCATAAAAAAAACATACCTACATAACATATCTTAACCATGTATTCATCCACATAGCCTGTGTATTTAGGTTGAGTTCTTCTCTCAAAGAGAAAACACTCTGGCTCTTCCACCTTGTGACGTCAATGTCAAATGTTTTAATGCAGTAAGTGCTTCACTGTATTTTTAATCTTCATACACCTTCACTAGAAGCATTTGAATTTCAGCCCAGGAATTGACAATCTCCACAGAACAAAAACAAAATTTTGCATAATATAGGACCTTTAATAATTGTTTTTATTGTTTTCCATCCATCCATCTTCTTCCGCTTTTTCCATTTCTGGGTCGCGGGTTATTTTCCCCTCCGTGAGCCGCCACCTTAACGTGGTGGAGGGGTTTGAGTGCCCAAATGATCCCGGGAGCTATGTTGTCGTGGGCTTTATGCACCTGGTAGGGTCACCCAAGGCAAACAGGTCCTGGGGGACAGGTCAGACCAAAAGCGGTTCACAAGCCTCTTATGACGAGTAATAGATCGAGGCTAGTTAGTTACAGATTGGCGTTACCGGGGCCCCACCCTGGAGCCAGGCCTGGGGTGGGTGTACGCCAATGAGCGCTTGGTGGCCGGGGTATGGGTATGGAGATAATTTTGTCTCATAAAGATTTGTATAAATAAAAAAAGATATATATAAATATAAATACATTTATAAATATTCAAACACAAAATACAAATACAAAAACGCGACATACAAATAATTGATAGAATGTACATAAATACACAGGCATTTGTAAATATATTTTCGAGATTTGTAAATATATTTTCGAGATTTGAAAACAAATGTATTGGAGTCTGCATTTGTGGATCCATTTATTGCTTTCGTGTCGATGACGTAATTGTGAGACAGTTCTACCGCAAACCACGATTCACAAATAAATGTCACCGGATTTGAATACAAATAGCCTTCACTGGACATCCAGCAGATGGCAGTGTTGAGCAGCTTGTCGGTAGTTGCTGTTTAGATGCGTGAATGAGTGAATTTCTCCTTTTATCATAGTTGCTCTTTAGTAAATGAGACTACAGTGGGCCCTCGCTCGAGTGGAAAGTCGAGTGGAAAGCGACCTGGATATCATTTTGGGCAAAACTCAGGCCACCGCTAACAGTGCCGAACTGACTGACTACGTACAACGCCTCTGAGCACCAGCCCTCACCACCTGACCAGGTACACAAGCTGCTCAACACTGCCATCTGCTGGATGTCCAGTGAAGGCTATTTGTATTCAAATCCGGTGACATTTATTTGCGAATCGTGGTTTGCGGTAGAACTGTCTCACAATTACGTCATCGACACGAAAACAAAAAATGGATCCACAAATGCAGACTCCATATAGAAAGTTTTCAAATCTCGAAAATATATTTATAAATCTCAAAAATATATTTAGAAATCTCGAAAATATATTTACAAATGCCTGTGTATTTATATACATTCTATCATTTATTTGTATGTCATGTTTTTGTATTTGTATTTTGTGTTTGAATATTTATAAATGTATTTATATTTATATATATCTTTTTTTATTTATACAAATCGTGGTTTGCGCTAGGACTGTCTCACTATTGCGTCATCGACACGAAAGCAAAAAATGGATCCACAAATGCAGACTCCACATAGATCTCGAAAATATATTTATAAATCAGAATCAGAATCAGAATCAGAATCAGAAAGGTTTTAATGCCATATGTTTGAACAAGTTCACAACATTAGGAAATTGCTGCGGTGCTTGGAGCAGAATGTAAACCAACACTTAACATGCAATAAATAAAATAGAATAAAATAGAGTAGCAGAAAACTTAAATCTAACAAATTTACAAGAGTACAAGGATATAGCAGTGCAGGTGCAGGTAATGGTCAGGTGCAAAAAGAAGAACCGGCGCAGGGTCATGTGCCTGACACAGAGCGGGGGGTGGGAACAGTCCTAGTGTTATTATTGTTCAAAAGTCCGACAGCAGAGGGGAAGAAGCTGTTTTTATGGCGGGAGGTTCTGGTCCGAATGGACCGTAGCCTCCTGCCTGAGGGGAGCAGGTCAAAGAGTCCATGTCCAGGGTGAGAAGGATCGGATGCAATCCGACCTGCACGTGTCCGTGTCCTGGAAGTGTACAGGTCCTGCAGAGATGGAAGGCTGCAACCAATCACCTTCTCAGCAGAGCGCACAACACGCTGCAGTTTGCTCTGTTTGTCCCTGGATGTGACTCCAGCAGACCACACAGTGATGGAGGAGGTGAGGATGGACTCGATGATGGCAGTGTAGAATTGCACCATTGTCCGTGCTGGCAGGTTGAATCTCTTCAGCTGCCTCAGGAAGTACATCCTCTGCTGGGCCTTCTTTATGACAGAGGTGATGGTGGGCTCCCATTTGAGGTCCTGGGTGATGGTGGTCCCCAGGAAGCGGGATGAGTCCACAGTGGTAATGGGGGTGTCGGTCAGGATGGCGGGGGGGAGTGGGGCTGTGTGCTTCCTAAAGTCCACAATGATCTCCACTGTCTTCTGGGCGTTCAGCACCAGGTTGTTCTGGCTGCACCAGGACGCCAGACGGTCAACCTCTGTCCTGTAGGCAGACTCATCCCCGTCCGAGATGAGTCCAATGACCGTGGTGTCATCTGAAAACTTGATGAGCTTGACAGACTGGTGGGAGGAGGTGCAGCAGTTGGTGTACAGGGAGAAGAGCAGAGGAGAAAGAACATAGCCTTGGGGAGAGCCGGTGCTGATGGTCCGGGAGTCCGAGACATTCTTCCCCAGCCTCACGTGCTGCTTCCTGTCCGTCAGGAAGTCAGTGATCCACCTGCAGAGAGGATCAGGCACGTTCATCTGAGAAAGCTTGCCTTGGAGGAGGTCTGGGCGGATGGTGTTGAAGGCAGAGCTGAAGTCCACAAACAGGATCCTGGCGTAGGTTCCCGGGGAGTCCAGATGCTGCAGGGTGAAGTGTAGAGCCAGGTTGATGGCATCGTCCACAGATCTGTTGGCTCTGTAGACGAACTGCAGGGGGTCTAGGAGGGGGGCCGTGAGGGTCTTGAGGTGGGGCAGAACCAGGCGCTCAAAAGACTTCATGACCACAGATGTTAGAGCCACAGGTCTGTAGTCATTAAGTCCAGTGATCCTTGGCTTCTTGGGGACAGGAACAATGGTGGAGGTTTTGAAGCAGGCAGGCACATGACAAGCCTGCAGTGAAGAGTTGAAGATGCCCGTAAACACCGGGGCCAGCTCGTTGGCACAGTGTCTCAGGGTGACAGGAGAGACACCGTCTGGGCCAGGCGCTTTCCGGGCATTCAACCTTTTGAACTGCTTCCTCACTTCTGCCTCATGAATGTGAAGGGGTGGAGATGGCTCTGGTGAGGGGGAAGCAGGGGGGGGGGGGGATAAGTGTCCAGGTAGTCTCTATTGATGGGACGGATGGAGGTGTGAGAGCTGCTTGATGGCTCATCAAAACGACAGTAAAAGTCGTTTAGACTGTTGGCTAGGGGCAGATCATCCGTGGAGTGTGGAGTTTTAGGTTTGTAGTTTGTTATTTTCCTAAAACTCCTCCACACAGAAGCTGAGTCGTCCTCTGAGATCTGCTGCTGCATATTCTCAGAGAACTGGCGTCTAGCAGTGCCCACTTCTCTGCTAAACCTGTACTTGGCATCCTTGTAGAGGTCTCTATCACCACTTCTGAAAGCCTGCCTTTTTTCTAGCCACTGCCGTTTGAGTTTGGGAGTAAACCAGGGTTTGTCATTGTTATAACTCACCCAGGTGCGTGATGGCACAATGCTGTCCTCACAGAAGTGGATATATGAGGTGACAGTGTCTGTGTACTCGTCCAAACTGTCAGAAGCAGCTCTCATAGCGTCCCAGTCTGTAGTTTCCAA
Organism: Paratrypauchen microcephalus; assembly: GCA_036785185.1. Taxonomy (NCBI): domain Eukaryota; kingdom Metazoa; phylum Chordata; class Actinopteri; order Gobiiformes; family Gobiidae; genus Paratrypauchen; species Paratrypauchen microcephalus. Next base: position 2,678,930 of record JAVJIX010000033.1, read on the forward strand.
GCACGTGCGCAGCTCCTCCATAGCCTCGCTGCTCCACCTTTTTGTAGTCCTCACGACAGGTTTAGAGTGTTTCAGTCTTTGTCTGTGCGCGGGGATAAGGTGGATCATTTCGTGATCAGAAAGTCCGAGTGCAGCGCGGGGCACCGCGTGATAAGCCCCACTTATCGTGCTGTAACAGTGATCCAGCGTCCTCTCCTCTCTAGTTGGGCATTTGATGTACTGTCTGTATTTGGGAAGTTCCTGGCTTAGATTGGCTTTGTTAAAGTCCCCAAGAACAATGATGAGAGAGTCCGGGTATGTCCGCTCCATACACAGTATTTATTCTGCGAGCGCGCACTGGGCCTCGTGCACGTCCGCGTCCGGCGGGATGTAAATAGCGGCCAGAATGTACGAAGCGAACTCTCGTGGACTGTAAAATGGTTTGCAGTGAATGAAAAGATATTCCAGAGAGGGAGAGCAGTGCTGCGCGATCACTGTCACATCTGTACACCAGCCGCAGTTGATGAAAAAACAGACACCTCCACCTGCGCTCTTGCCGGAGAGAGCAGCTTGTCTCGAAAATATATTTACAAATCTCAAAAATATATTTACAAATGCCTGTGTATTTATATACATTCTATCATTTATTTGTATGTTGCGTTTTTGTATTTGTATTTTGTGTTTGAATATTTATAAATGTATTTATATTTATATTAGGGCTGGGAATATTAACGCGTTAATCGCGATTAATCGCGATAGAGTTTTAATCGCGAACAATTTTTTTAATCGCGATCAGAGTTTGCCAGCATTTTCCGCAATTCTACCATCCATATGCAGCTCATTTGGTTGTATTAATTAAACTCATTGTTGGTTAAACGCGCTATTTGGAGTTTGCTAGTATTTTGTTCCTTCTACGCATCCGTAGGCAGCTCGAGCGGGCTTCAATCATTTATTTAAAATTTCTCAAAGTAAGCACTATTACTGGTTCATTGTTACTTTTTCCTTTCTCTGCACTTTTTTGAAATAAAAAAAATGGTGAGAAATACTTTGCATTGTGAGTTTAACTTTAGATTCAAACGGTCTTACTGCAAGATATCAATTTTAAACATTCAAAATAAATCACGATTAATCGCGATTAACTATGAAATTTCTGAGATTAGTTGCGATCAAGAAAATTAATCGTTTGACAGCCCTAATTTATATATATCTTTTTTTATTTATACAAATCTTTATGAGACAAAATTATCTCCATACATGGGGCCCGGCCAGGCTCAGCCCAAAGGAGCAACGTGGGGCCGTCCCACCACCCGCAGGAGGATCCATAGGGGGCCGGTGCAGAGAGATCTGGGCGGCGAAGGCAGGGGCCTCGGCAACCAGATCTCCGGACATGGAGACTAGCTCTGAAGACATGGAATGTTACCTCGCTGGGGGGGAAGGAGCCTGAGCTCGTGCGGGAGGTTGAGCGTTATCGATCAGATATAGTCGGCCTCACCTCCACGCACAGCTTGGGCTCTGGAACCAAACTCCTTCAAGGGGGCTGGACTCTCCATTTCTCTGGCGTTGCCCGCGGGGAGCGGCGGCGGGCTGGTGTGGGCCTGCTCATTGCCCCACGGCTCAGCCGCTGTGTGTTGGAGTTCACCCCGGTGAACGAGAGGGCGCCTTCGGATCGGGGACAGGTCTCTCACTGTTGTGTCTGCCTATGGGCCGAACAGCAGTGTAGATTACCTGGCCTTCTTGGAGTGCCTGGGAGGGGTACTGGACAGTGCACCGACCGGGGACTCCGTTGTTCTCCTGGGGGACTTCAACGTCCACGTGGACAACGACAATGACACCTGGAGAGGGGTGATTGGGAGGAACGGCCTCCCTGATCTGAACCCGAATGGTGTTCTGTTATTGGACTTCTGTGCGAGCCAGAATTTGTCCATAACGAACACCATGTTCGAGCACAAGGGTGTCCATCAGTGCACGTGGCACCAGGACACCCTAGGACGGAGGTCGATGATCGACTTTGTGGTTGTGTCATCTGACCTCCGGCCGCGTGCCGCTGGCAGGGGAGGAAGCCGGAAAGACTTGGCAGGCCCAAGCGTGTAGTGAAGGTCTGTTGGGAACGTCTGGCAGATCCCTCTGTCAGGGGCACCTTCAACTTGCACCTCCGGGAGAGCTTCTCCCGGATTCCGGGGTAGGCTGGGGACACAGAGTCCGAATGGGCTCTGTTCTCGGCCTATATTGTTGATGCGGCCGCCCGTAGCTGTGGTCGTAAGGTCTGTGGTGCCTGTCGCAGCGGCAATCCCGAGAGTACTCTCGGTACTCTCGGAGAGTACTTCTGCTCAGAACCAAGCTTGGTTTGTTGAAGTTATTTCATTTACGTTTCATTGTCCGATGTGGTTTGCCAGGTTGCGGGTTGCCAGTTTTCTGAGGCAGAACTGTCATTGTGTCTGTGTGCGTGTTCTTCATTAGCCAATACCAGCAAACCGGAGCTAGCACTGCTTAGCTAAAACTATGCGGAGCAAGAGCACTGAAGTGGACTTTTTTTTAATGAAAAACAAGAACATGCCAAAGATGGACGACATGGACGAGATCAAACGATCATTGAACTTTATGTTTGAGGAACTGTCAAAGTTAACATCGCAACAGGAGAGGCTGCTCAAACTCGTGGATGAGGTAGCGACTCTGAAAACTTTGATGAGAGAAAAGAACAAGGATTTCTTTCTTGGAGCAATGAGTGGACGATCTGGAGCAGTACACACAGAGAGAGGATTTGATCATTTCTGGGCTGGAGACTCGACACAGGACTTATGCCAGGGCGACAGCCAACGCGGAGACCATGGAGGACGCACTGCGGGAAGAGCTGCTGTCGCTGGAGCAAGAGGTGGTGGATTTCTGAACAGTAAAAACATTAACATCTGTAATGAGTCTATTTCTATTTGCCACACTTTACCCAGAAAGTCGGTTGCCTGGTTTACACCTGACCATATCACAAGTGATATATGGTCTGGGAGCCACCTTCGAAATATCTCGTAGCGGAGGTGTGGTTTACGATCACCAACGGCGGTTTATTGGGCGTTACGAATGTCTATCATTTGGCGTATACGTAGCCCATAGCCAATCATGTCAGTTGTCCGTTCAAACTACAAGTTTCCGTTTGTCACGTAGTACGCGTCACCGTCTTGCCACCCCTCCCCGCTCTCTGATTTGTTCCCAGAATCGGGAGAGCCCGCTTGCCATAGTTGCCAGGCTGTCTTTCAGACTGGAACGAACGAAAGCAGTCTGGGATTTCCCAGGTTAGAAAGTCGGAGAAATCAAGGCCTGGTATTGTAATCTGATTTATTAGCAGAAACATGAAGACGGATGTGTTAATGCAAGCCAGAAAACTGAAAGGCACAAACGTGTTTATAAATGAACATCTTACAAAGAAAAATGGAGACATCGCGAGGGAGGCAAGACTGTTGAGAAAGCAGAGGAAAATTACTGGGACATGGACACGGAATGGAAACAGGTGGATTAGAGACATTGATGGAGCATCAAGGATGATCAGGGACCTAAAAGAGCTAAAGAAGTACAAGGCTGGACAGTGAAAGAGAAAGACAGACTTGGACAGACTGAGAACATAGACCAAAGGAGAAATGAACTAGTTATGGACGCAAAGACTGACGTGAGTGATAAAATCTATGATTTTGAAACTGATTTTGCACACAAACTACTAACACCTGATGAATGTAATTATTTTACAGTACAACAGTTAAATTCTAGAACAGGTAAGATAACAGATAATGCATTCTCAATTATACATTTGAATAGTCAAAGTCTGAAATGTAAATTTGAAAAGATAAAAGAGTTTTTCAGTGATTTTAAGTGCACCTTTAAAGTAATAGCCATTACAGAAACCTGGTTAAAGGACATGCATATTAATAAAGTATAGACGATAGAAGGTTATAACATGTTTTATAGGATAAAAAACATGTTAACAGGATAAAAAAAAGGGGAGAAGGGTCTACGTCGGCAAACATTTAAAATGTAGGGTTGTAGAACAGAAAACTGTAACATAAATGGCTTACAATAGAAATCATTAATGATAATGGCAAAAAATATTCTAATTAGTTGTGTGTATAGACCACCTGGGGGCAATGTGGACTTATTTACAGATAAATTACTTGAAATGTTTGAGAATGTAAACAAATCAGTAATGTGGTGACTTCAACATAGCTCTAGGAAACTCTGTAACAACAAATGATTTTAAGAAGTACATGGAAACTGTTGGCCTGTGCCCCATGATAACAAAACCAACCAGGATAACTACTCATAGTGCTATGATCATCGATAATATATATACAAATATACATGGTGAAATAATTAGTGGTGTCTTTATGACAGATGTGAGTGATCATCTCCCTGTATTTATTTATAATTGTATTTCGATGTTGTACAAGAAGAAAATCAAATTATTGTAAGAGATAAATCTAGTAAGGCTTTAGAGGACTTCAGAGAAGACTTAAAAAAACAAAATTGGGATTATGCATATTCAGATAATCTAAATAATGCCTACAATGCACTTATGACAACATTTCTCAATCTATATGACAAAAATTGCAAAAAAAATTATAACTAGTTCTCGTGGCGAGAGAAAGATTCATAACTCATGGATGACAAACGGGTTTAAAAATGCTTGTAGGAAAAATAATTATCTTTAGATAAGATTGTTTCTTAAATCGAGAACAAAAGACGCTGAGGTAAGGTATAAAACATATAAAAATAAACGTGTATCAATCATAAAAAGACAAAAAAAAATGATCACTACACCAAATTATTAGATAAAAATAAAAATAGTATAAAAACACATTGGGTGTAATAAAATCTTGCAAAAAGGCAAGACCAAATCAATTAGTCCAACCTACTTAACAAAGAATAATAGATATTGTTGGAAAAGAAGAAATCACAAATTAATTTAATAATTACTTTGTGACTATTGGTCCAACGTTATCACAAAATATTCCGAAAGAAATAATTGATGGACAAACTATACAAGAAAATATAAATAGTATTTTTCTGGAGCATGTGCAAGAAATTGAAATTTTGACAACTGTAAAAAAAAATTGCTAATAAAAAATCAAACCATTATACAGACATAAATATGTCATTGATAAAACTAATTATAGTGTTGTTATTCAACCTTTCACATATATATGTAATTTATCATTCACCCTAGGAATATTTCCCGACCGTATGAAAGTAGCCAAAATAGTACCACTTTTTAAAGGAAATAAAAATGATACCTCGAATTATAGACCTTTGTCACTGCTTTCACAGTTCTCTAAAATACTAGAAAAAATATTCGTGATCAGATTTAACAAATGTATTGAAAAAGATAAAATTTTAAGCAACAGCCAATATGGATTTCACTCTAAATATTCAACTGCTACAGCAATAATGGAATTGACAGAAGAAATAACCAATGCCATGGACAATAAACAGTTTTTGGTCAGCATTTTCGTGGGCCTTCAAAAAGCATTTGACACTCTGGATCATGAGATACTATTGCAAAAATTATATAAATATGGCATAAGAGGGGTAGCACATCAGTGGGCCTCGAGCTACTTAAAAGACCGATATCAGTATGTGGAAATCGATAACAATAAATCAAAGTATTATCATTCAGTATGTGGAGTACCCCAAGGATCGGTTCTTGGACCTATACTTTTCCTTATTTATGTTAACGATATTGTCTCTGTTTCCAGTTTACTCAAATGTATTTTGTTTGCAGATGATATTACTCTATTTTACTCAGGAAAAAATATAAATGAGGTTTTACAAATAGTAGAGAGAGAGTTTCAGAAAATTTTGTTATGGTTCAAAGCCAACAAACTATCTATAAATATTAGTAAGACAAAGTTTATGATTTTTTGTTGCAAAAGGAAAGACATACGTAGATGCAAGATTGGTCATACAAGGACTGGAGTTTGAAAGGACAAATGATATCAAGTTTTTAGGTGTTATAATTGGTGAACATTTGACATGGAAATCATGCATAGAACAAGTTAAATCAAAAGAATCACAATCAATAGCTATATTACACAAAGTGAAGGACTGTCTTAGGAAAAATGCCATGTTTCTTTTGTATAACTCACTGGTTGTTCCATATCTGACTTATTGTATTGAAGTGTGGTGAAGTGCCTGTAAAACACTCACTGAACCAATCTTCCTTTTACAGAAACGTGCTATCCGTGTGGTAAATAGAAGTGGATACAGAGCCCATACTAACCCTATATTTGTACAATTAAAAACATTAAAATGTAAAGAATTGGTAGAATATAACTTTCTCAAAATTATGTATAAAGCTCATCAAATAATACTACCAATTAACTTGCAAAATAGATTCAAAAAGAGATAAACTAGTTATAAATTAAGAGGAACTGATTTTTTTTCTAAACCAGTATTCAGAACTAAACCAAAGGAAAGATGTGTCTCAATCCAAGGAGTCAGTCTATGGAACAGTCATGAGCAGGAAATTAAAACTTCTAAGTCTATTCAAGTTTTCAAGAAAAATGTGAAAGTGGCATTAATGAAAAGATATAGAAGTACTGTGCAGTAAAATGAATTTTATTTTTATTTTTATTTTGTTGGAATATATAATATTTTGTTGTAATATAATTTTGAGTTGATAAGGGGCAGATATCATATGCTTATGCTTCTTTCTGTTCCCTTCCATTCATATTTGAGTTATAATTGTATAGATGCAATTGTGTTGCATCTGTTATTTTTTGTTTTGTTTTAATGAATGAAATAAATAAAGAAAAGAAAAGGAAAGAATGAAAGAAAGAAAGAAAGAAAGGAATCCCCGAACCCGGTGGTGGACATCGGAAGTAAGGGATGCTGTCAGGCTGAAGAAGGAGTCTTATCGGGCCTTGTTGGCTTGTGGGACTCCAGAGGGTACCGGCGGGCCAAGCGTGCTGCAGCCCGGTCGCAGAGGCAAAAACTCGGGGTTGGGAGGAGTACAGAGAGGCCATGGAGGAGGACTATCGGACGGCCTCAAAGAAATTCTGGCAAACCGTTTGGCGCCTCAGGAGGGGGAAGCAGTGCTTCACCAGCACTGTTTACAGTGCGGGTGGGGAGCTGTTGACCTCGACTGGGGATGTTATCGGACGGTGAAAGGAATACTTTGAGGATCTCCTCAATCCCACTGTCACGTCTTCGGAGGAGGAAGCAGAGGCTGGGGACTCGGGGGCGGACTCATTCATCACCCTGGCTGAAGTTACTGAGGTGGTTAGAAAGCTCCTTGGTGGCAAGGCCCTGGGGGTGGATGAGATCCGCCCTGAGTATCTTAAGTCTCTGGATGTTGTAGGGCTGTCTTGGCTGACACGTCTCTGCAACCTCGCGTGGCGGTCGGGGACAATACCTCTGGACTGGCAGGCCGGGGTGGTGGTCCCTCTGTTTAAGAAGGGGGACGAGAGGGTGTGTTCCAACTATCGGGGAATCACACTCCTCAGCCTTCCCGGTAAGGTCTATTCCAGGCTGCTGGAGAGGAGAATTCGACCGATGGTCGAACCTCGGATTCAGGAGGAGCAGTGTGGTTTTCGTCCCGGCCGGGGAACACTGGACCAGCTCTATACTCTCCATCGGGTGCTCGAGGATGCATGGGAGTTTGCCCAACCAGTCCACATGTGCTTTGTGGATCTGGAGAAGGCATTCGACCGTGCCCCTCTTGGGGTCCTGTGGAGAGTGCTCTGGGAGTACGGGGTTTGGGGCCCTTTGCTAAGGGCTGTTCGGTCCCTGTATGACCGGAGCAGGAGCTGTGTTCACATTGCCGGTAGTAAGTTGGACCTGTTCCCGGTGCATGTTGGACTCTGCCAGGGCTGCCCTCACCGGTTCTGTTCATTATATTTATGGACAGAATTTCTAGGCGCAGTCAGGGGCCGGAGTGGATCCGGTTTGGGAACCACAGGATCTCATCTCTGCTGTTTGCGGATGATGTTGTCCGGATGGCTTCATTGAACCAGGACCTCCAATGTGCACTGGGGCGGTTTTCAGCCGAGTGTGAAGCGGCTGGGATGAGGATCAGCTCCTCCAAATCCGAGGCCATGGTTCTCGACCGGAAAAAGGTGGCTTGCCCTCTCCGGGTGGGTGGAGAGTCCTTGCCTCAAGTGGAAGAGTTCAAGTATCTCGGGGTCTTGTTCACGAGTGAGGGGAGGATGGAGCGTGAGATTGACAGGCGGATCGGTGCAGCGTCTGCAGTGATGCGGTCGTTGTACCGGACCGTTGTGGTGAAGAGGGACCTGAGCCAAAAGGCGAAGCTCTCAATTTACCGCTCAATCTACGTTCCTACCCTTACCTATGGTCATGAGCTCTGGGTAATGACCGAAAGGACAAGATCGCGGATACAAGCGGCCGAAATGAGTTTCCTCCGCAGAGTGGCTGGGCGCACCCTTAGAGATAGGGTGAGGAGCTCAGTCACATGGGAGGGGCTCGGAGTAGAGCCGCTGCTTCTCCACGTTGAGAGGAGCCAGCTGAGGTGGCTCGGGCATCTTTTTCGGATCCATCCTGGACGCCTCCCTTGGGAGGTATTCCGCGCATGTCCCACCGGAAGGAGGCCCCAGGGAAGACCCACGACACGCTGGAGGGACTATGTGTCCCGGTTAGCCTGGGAACGCCTTGGGCTCCCCCCGGAGGAGCTGGAGGAAGTGTCCGGGGTGAAGAATGTCTGGGGGTCCCTGCTTAGACTGTTGCCCCGGTGACCCGGCCCCGGATAAGCGGAAGAAAATGGATGGATGGGTTATTCTCCTATATTCAAAACGTCATTCTCCATTCTACCTGTTTTTATTATCACTGGTACATGCCCACTGCTCTGTGCTTACTTCATTTGCCAATTTTATTTTCTTACTCAGAGATACACATAAATACATTCTTTAAAAGATGCACTGTGTGACTGTTTTTGCACTGTGTGACCCTTGGAAAATACCTTAAAAAATATGCATTATTCTCGAGAGCTGGCTCACCTCTCCACAGATCTACTATAGCTTGATGCCATACTGTGTGAATGAAACAACAAAACTCCAGGTATGTTTTGATGAGGAAACATCATAGATCAGATTTTTTTAAGTTCTTGTTCCGTCTATATTAACCAAAAAATGACTACATTTACAACTACAGTTACAGTATGTGCTAGCTGTCCAAAACAATGGAATTATCCAGAGAAAATTCCACTAAGTCAAACATGAAATATTAATGCACACTGCACTTGAACACAACTTTGTACAAAGACACAGAACTGTTTGAGTAGTTCACCGTGATCATGAAGAGCTTATGGAAATTGTTATGAACAGCTGACAGAAAAAGTTCTTTTTTTGCTGGGGCTAAAACAGCAGTGTGGTGAGGTCTTAGACACTATTGACATCCAGTGTTGGGCAAGTTACTTAAAAACTGTAATGCACTACTTATTACTTGTTACTGTCATTTCAAAGTAATGCCTTACATTAGAATATTACTCTAAATAAAAAGTAAGGCATTACACTACTTTTGCATTACTTTAGTTACTCTCGCCAAAATGACTGGAAATAAGGATTTGACAATCGACAGTGCAAATCTCTCATGTGTCATGACTTTCACCTGCCATCCAGGAGGTTTTGGGAGCTGCAGACTGAAAACCAACATGTTCAGTAATTGCTTCTTACCCGCTTACAATACCAAAAGATAAATCGTCCTTTCCCTTCTTGCCACACCTTACCATGCACTCCAGCACCTGTTCACTGCCATCCTCTTCAATTCTGTAGCAAATGGCATTTTCACATTTAGTATACACATCTGTGAATATAGCCCATATGTATAGTTATTAAGATTAAGAGTTCCAGCTGTATTGCCCTCTAGGAGCTAGCACTATCCGATTCTTCTGGTTCTGTCATCCTTTGTCAGTCTGCCAGTTCCAGACGAAGTAAAAGGAAGTGGAATGGTCTGTGCGGACTTTTATATCACTAGCTGATCTCGCGGAACTTTGTATGAAATGTAATGTTCTGCGCGGACTTATCAGATTCAGTACCTGATCTCGTGGTGATCCGCGAACTTTGTATGAAGAAAATGCAAAACCCACAAAAACAAAGCAGGTTAAAAATGCATTGTAATGTGCATTACTGGCATTGTAACGAGTAATATATTACCGATTTTCTTCCCTGTAATGCGTTACATTACTGCGTTATACCAAAAAGTAATGCATTACAGTAATTAATTACTTTTGTAACGAGTTACTCCCAACACTGTTGACATCTTACAATGATTCTGGGAAGACTCAAAAGTCCAGACATTTTAATAAGTACCGTCTCTAAGAACTAAGAGACTGATTCAGCACAATAACTCTAATCAGAGTACTGAAAAAAATAGACATACGAGTTAAGTGGTATCTTTGGAGCAATGAAATAGTTCAAGTAAAAAACAGACCAGATAAATATGAACTATTGTGCATTAGGTTATTCCTAAATGTGCTACTTCAGCAAAAGAAAATAGACCTAATACAAGAAAATGTTACTCTAGGGTGCATTCACATTGTTCTGTATTGGACCTGGCTTGGTCCTGGATTAGTCTTCAGTTAATGCCATACTGTGAAACATTTCAGACAAAGCAATAGCATCTTCAAAGGAGAAATGAAAAGTTACACAATGTTCAGCAACATGGCATTAACCCCTTGATGCCAGGTGTCGCTAATTAGTGCCGGTTTGGGTTGCTGAACAACATCAGGGTGATGGAAGCTAATTAGTGGAAGAAGCGAATCAAAAAAGGCTTCTGTACAGCTTTTGTATAAAATATCCATATATATGCATCCCGGATTAGTCCTCATGTAGACTTGCTTTGTTTCTTCCTGGTCAATGTTTTTCACTCTGTGGTACGTGTACTACTGATGCTACGTAAACTGCCTCTGGTGGTACACAAGGCCCCCTGCAGTGTTTAATTTGGAGATAAATATATTTATGTTTTTGTCTCCCAAGATTAATCTTTATTTCAATCAACCTTACTCTTGGTCTCATTTTGGACCTGGTTTAGTCTCATTTTAAGGTCCCATGGCATGAAATTTTCACTTTCTGAGGTTTTTGAACGTTAATGTAAGCTCCCCTACCCTGTTTAGGCCCCCCTCATGGTTAAAAGTTGCGAAATGTCTAAACTGAGCATTTGTGATCCTTTTCTGCGTTACAAAAAATCGGAGCTCAAACGGGCGAGTTTGAACAAGGCACCTTATTGACGTCAGATCGAAAAAAGAAATGAAAATGCAGTTCCACCCCCGTCTGTCTGTACTCAGCGTCTCTGTAAATCACGTCCAGAGAGTTTGGACTGCGAATGCGCTAGGCAATGCGAAATGCGTTTTTTTTATTTGCCTGGAGGCACGTCCGAGTGTTTCTAGGCTCGGAAGTTCTTTATCTGAGCCTCTGGACCTTTGAACAGCAGTGGTTTTATTTTATTTTCTGTGGAAATGTGTTTATTTTTCAATGGAACGCTTCAAATCCCCCCCGTGCAAAAACAAGGAAATGGATCAGAGAGCGCTCAGAGCAGAGAGCGGAGCGTTTGGCCACGCCCCCACCCTCTACTATTGGCCAGCTTTTTTCTCCTCATTTGCATTCAAGCAACAACACCCATTATAGAGTGTTCAGAGTGACAAAAATTACTCTTTCTCAACTTATCTCTGTTTCTCATGCACTGAGTGTTGATTTTGAAGAAGGATTCATTTACAGTATTAGGGAACCATTAAGGAGCCATATGAAAGCATCAAGAAGTACCATGTCATGGGGTCTTTTATGCTTTAGACCAGCAGTGTTCAAACTATGGCCCCCAGAAAAAGTGAAAAAGTTTGGACACCCCAGCTTTAGACCTTATGTGGTCTCAGTTGCAGTCTGGTGGTACTTGGAAAGCCAAATATTATCTTATATGGTACTTGGTTTGAAAAGTTTGAGAACCACTGGTCTAGTCCTTGTTTGGTACCAGTTTATTTCTGATCTTTTGTAAGCACCCTACCTGTTGTTGGCTGGGTTGCTTGACAAATCCAGAATGATATGCTTCACTCATTGATTTAGTAGAATATGTAATGTTTTTACTCCCTTGTGATTTTCCCACCTGGCTAGCGATTTTTCCAAACACTATTGCATTAGTAAAGCGTACTTGAAATTTAGCTCCAACTGCGAAAAACTTTCCGTTCAAGTTTGAGCAACACAACCTTATTCACTATAACACCACAGATCCACAAGCCTGTTAACAATAGCGTATATGATCAGCCTCAATACCACAGCGGTGTTAAAAGTTATGAATGAGACAGTTTGTTCTCATGTGTTATTAGCCAATGACGTCACCACGTATTGTCCCAAACTGTGCTCAACCACCATCTTTTTAACACCAGCCTTCAGCTTTACTTGCCCTTTGTCAAAACATCTGGATTTTAAGTGGCGCATTTTCTATGACATTCACTGCCAAGGTGAATCTCTCCGCGGTTCACCCGTGTTGAGTGTATGTACGCTATTGTTACACTAATTGCCAAGCTCGTATCACCACCAAGCCACGGGGAGGCAAGATACAATTTTGTTTCTTTATTGCCTGTAAGGGGCGCTGTGCATTGTTCCGACATCTGGTTTCCTGTCTCAACAACTTGGCAGCATTTATGTACGTGTTATATCGCGCGCGGGGTGGCTGTATGCGAGTTTGGGGGGAGAAATTTAATTGTTTGAGTTGGCGAGAATGCAAAACGTAGCCCTGATAGATTGAGTCATTTGTTGCTCACTCAATAGGAAGTAGGGATGATTGCGTGGCTTGGCAGGTCCCAGCCACTTGACAGAAATAAGCCCTCTCCAGAACGCACAAAACATGATTGGTTCAAAATGTGTGAGACAGGAAAAGTGAAAAAAAATTATAATAAAAGGTTGATTGTTAAAGTTTTTCTCATTTAAAAGCTGTAAATACTTGGGCTAGATTGAAAACAATGTTCAAAATAAGAATGATTTGTTGTGATTGTGCGCTACAATAGATCTAACGATGAATGATGAATCAAATCGACATCAGTAGAAATGTCTTGCTCGTAGGCAAAACGCTATCTGGAATCTCACAACTCCTTCACTTTTAAAAAAGTTTAGATTTGTAAACATTTTGCATACCACTTTGAGAAGAGCTCGTCAAAAAGCTCAGGAGGGTTATTAGTTGTGTTTTGTTTCATTCACACATGTTTAACACACGATCCCTGCATATTCTGAGTTCTGGGAAAACACTCTACCTTGTGATGTCATGTGGTAATACAGGAAGTGCTCCACTCTGTTTTTAAACTCTATACACCATCACTAGAATCATTTGGATTATTTCAGCCCTAGAATTGCCAATCTCTACTGAACAAAAGGTAATAGGTAGATAACGACCTCTTGATGACATCACGAAGGGGAACAGAGCATTTTGAGCATTGGAGACAGACCAATAACAAAGGTTTGAGTGAGTGAAACAAAACACAACTCCAGGTATGTTTTTGATGAGATAACAACATTTTAACATAGCTTAAAGCTCCCAAGAGTCAAGTTTGTGTAATATAGGACCATTAAAGGGACAGTGTGTAAGATTTTTACCCGTTAATTACTGAAATTGAAGATACCCATTCAAAAATACATTGTTTTCCAAGCCTTTTCACTTCCATCATGAAATCAAAGTATTCTTTTGGACTTAGATATAGTCACATAAAAGGGGGATCTTCCCCATGCAGAGGCAGCCATTTTGAATACGAGAGCCGCAGAAGGACATTTGGGCTCCGCCTTCGCCTTCAGCAAGGCTCGTGGTTTTGGGTAAACAACACAAGCATGCTGCCGGATCAGACGTCGTAATGGATCTAACACGTGTTTTGGACTAAATTGTTTTACTGGATTTTATTCGCTGGATCCTTACGGACAGATTTCAGACCAAGCTTATGGTGAAATGCTGAGTTTGACCTGTCCAGAGCCTTCAAGGGTAAGCTTTGTGCTTTTCCGTTTTGTGCTTTTCCGTATAAAAGCCCCATGTGCTCGGGGAGAGATTGTTGTGCCAGGAAATGAATTGCATAGTCAAAAAGAGGAGACTGTAAGGTTTCATTTGATGTGTAGATTGTCATGATACATGATCGGGAATGTGTGTTTTCATGAGAAAAGAAAAAAAAAAGTGAACGGGGGACCGCATTTTATGTATACAGTAGTGGCGCGCAGTTCTTGCGCCGGTACGCGAGCTGTCGGCGCTACGGCGCGCCCGGGTGACCCTCGAGGTCTGCCGTAGCTAAAACAGGAAGTGCAATAGCACCATCCACCTATGCGCCACGAATCCTACACACTGGGGCTTTAAGGCTTTAAATGAATATGAGTTCCCAGTATAAGCTGAAGTAGTCCCAGGTAAAACTGTCACTGTCAACCAGAGGCAAAGTGCTGACAGCGACAGAGCCATTAACAAGAGCCCGTAAATATGTGAATGTGAGCAGACTGCTAAATGTCCCAAACAAGACTGCAAATGCATCACTCAAATATAACACCGAGTCAGCACTATCAGACAGCACACAACAAACCAGACAGTTAGGGATGTGTCAGTGTACATTAAAAATAAATTACAAACAATATTCATATTTTGGTGAATTGAAAGTTCGAGGTGCACTGTGTAACTTTTTGGTTCGGGGTCAGTCACCTGCTTGTTTGTATGGAGATGTCATTGCTCTGCCTGGAATGTTCCACTGTACGACAGTTCTGGTTTACATTTATTCGATAACAGGTGGTTTTATAGCTAAAAACACATAGAAAAACAGATACTTTGACTGTGAGCGGGGTTGCCTCTCCACAGATCTGACTTGTAACTTGGTCTGGTTTGGTCTCCATGAAGATAGAAAGGTTTAATGCCATACTGTGAAACATTTGAGACAAAGCAATAGCATCTTCAAAGGAGAAATGAAAAGTTACACAATGTTCAGCGACATGACATTAAAGGAGAATTAATGTTTTTTACAATCTGAGCCTTATTTTGGTAATAAAACAAGTTGTTTTACGCACCCATAGCACTTTGGTGTCATATGGAGCACTTCCGGAGATGTTTTAGATTAGCGATATCCATAACGCGAGTTATAATATAATATAATATAATATAATATAATATAATATAATATAATATAATATAATATAATATAATATAATATAATATAATATAATATAATATATGCCCCGAGCGGTCTCCAGATAACACAAACTTTAACACTTTTCAAATCATAGAAGCTCAATGTCTTAGTCTACACTTTCGTTTGAGTCAAAAGTGGCCTGTAATCTGAGATTTATCCATAATTTACAGCTTTGCGTTTCATGTTTGGGTCCCGGGAGCTGAGAGCGAAATAAGCTGTGACTCCGCACATGCACACTGTCCTCCTCATCTACTCGAAACTATGGATAAATCTCGGATTACAGACCACTTTTGACTCAAACAAAAGCGTAGACTAAGACATTGAGCTTCTATGATTTGAAAAGTGCTAAACTTTGTGTTATTTGGAGACTGCAAACATGTGCCCCGATAACTGACATTACGGAGATCGCAAATCTAAAACCCGGAAGTGCTCCGAGATATGACACCAAAGTGCTATGGGTGAGTAAAACAACTTGTTTTATTACCGAAGTAAGGCTCAGATTGCAAAAAAATGTTAATTCTCCTTTAACCCCTTGACGCCAGGTGTCGCTAATTAGCGACAAACTGCTTCCTGCAGCCTGCAGCCAACATGCATGCATTCCACTAATGCCGGTTTGTGCACATTCAGGACGTACCAAGGAACCTTTTGCAAGCACTTGTTTCTTGTAGGACTGCTCAGAAGCTGGACAACATCCGGGTGATGGAAGCTAATTAGTGGAAGTAGCAAATCAAAAAAGGCATCTGTACAGCTTTTGTATAAAATATCCATATATATGCATTTTAAGTAAACTTTTCTTAAAATGCATATTTTATTTAGTTTCTTTTACACATGTTTTATATTGGAGCAGATCCAGGTCCAACCAGGAAGTAATAATATAAACTCATCATGTTTAACTCTTTCTCTACCGGAGACGTCGTTTGACGTCAGAGCGATTCCAGACGTAGTCTACCGAGACGTCGATTGACGTCAGAGCCGTTTTTCAGCGGGGGTTGCTAGGATACGTCCGGGAGCAACTTGTAATTCATAGTTCAAGGTGTAATTCACACATCCAACCCCTAGGTGGTGATCGTGTGTGTGTTAGTTTGGCGATCGGGGGCGGAGAGCCCAGAAGCGCTCACCCGTGTGTACTGAGTAGTGGAGCAATATGGCGTTAGCTGCCTAGCGGCAGCTAACAATCGATCGGTTTTTACGGAGTGATCCGAGCGGTCGGAGTGGTCTTGGGACCCAAGGTCCCGGACCACAGGACCGCGGAGACACGCCGGATCAGGCAAGGACGGCAAGAAAGAGATCTCGTCTGTCCGAGGCAGGGGGCATGTCTATTCGGGTCTCAGACCCGGAGGACAGCGAATTTGAGTCCAGCGAGCCAGACCCCGAGCCGCCCGATGAGCGGCTGCCGTCGGGATCCTCTGGGAGAAGCAGATCCCCCTCTCCAGAGGAAGAGATGGGTAAGAACTAAGTTTACGTGCTGTGTGGTGAATCAATGAATGAACTTACTTTATCTCCTCCCTGCCTGCATGCACTTTTTCCCTCTTGTCCAAATGTCCGGGAGCTACTGTGTGAACGAATGCAGGCGTGCGTGTGTGTGTGTGCGTGTCTGTGCGTGCGTGCGTGCGCGTGCGTGTGTGCGCGTGCGTAGCTATGTGTATAAAGGTTTATGCGTGTGTGTGTGTGTGTGTATGTAAAGGTTTATGCTTGGGTATGTGTGTGTGTATATGTAAAATTGTATATGTAAAATGCCACTATTGATGTGAAGGAATTTCCCATTTACAGAGCCTTCATCCAGCAGAGGACCTACTTTGCGAGCAGGGGTGGGGACCTCTGCTCGCAAAGCGGAGAAGAAAGGTAAAAAAATATATACATTCTCCCCATTACTTTGCAGCAATACAAAAAAATTACATTAGGTAATGTTGTACATTTCTGTCATTTTACAGGTGGTGCATCTGCCACACAAAGTGCGGAGTGGCAACAAAAAGGTTGGGAACCCAACATGATTCCCTTCACGGCCACCCCTGGACTCCGGAGCGCTGCAGCGGAGCTGAAGTCTGACGTGCCAGCAGACTTCTTTGAGCTCCTCATCACGAATGAGCTGCTGGCACACATTACTGAGCAGACAAACCTTTATGCTCGCCAGTACTTTGCCGCTCTCCCTGAAGGCCAACAACACACACACACGCACACACACACACACACGCATACATGCACGTGCACACATTGTTCACGCACGTGCACACATTGTTCACGCACATGCACACATTGTTCACGCACGTGCACACATTGTTCACGCGCGTGCACACATTGTTCTGTTGTTATTGTAACTGTTGTTATTCTCTCAAGATTGTTCTCTTTGTCAATTTGTATATAGTTATTTCTTATATTTGTAAATAAAAAAAACAAATTTGCAATCAAAAATCTTTCTCTGTTATTTTAGATGTTTGAGGTGTCACTAAATCAATAAGTCACTTATCTGCTTGTAATACCTCCTTTCACAAAAGGCTCATTTTCTCAAATTTGTTGTCAAAAAACAGTGTTTTTGCTGAAACTTTGCTATGTTCTACTATCAATTACTTGAGAACCGAAAAGGTTAGAAACATAATTTTTTTTTCCAGGTGAAAGATGAGAGTCAACACTTTATTTTGATGTGTGCTACGTTTATATAGTGAAAGAACTCAGTATTCTGTGAGTCTTGAAAAATTAGTGAAAATGCTCTGAATCTCTGGTAGACAGGGGCTTAGATTTTGAAAACAGGCTGGTAGAGAAAGAGTTAAACTAGCAGCAAGTAAGTATTAAAAAACTTAAATATAATCAGGTTCAGTTTTAGTGAAATGAGTAGTCGTCACATGTCATATGCACTTTAATGCACTTTAATGCACTTTTATTTTGTCCATATAGACCTGTTCAAACCAAGCTGAAGTGGGTCTTTTTGCAGTGATCTCTGGACTTATCTAACTCCATGTTGCGACTCTGTCTCCCCCTCCTCCTCTCCTTCTGTTTGGAAGTACTCCTCTGCTTCCTTTAGTTTGCTCTTCTGGTTCTGGCACCTTCTCAGACAGTCGTCACACAGCTCGTTCTCCGTCACCATGTAGTGTTTGGACGTTGCTGGTATGGTTTCCTGCGGGGGGGTCTGTACAAGGGTCAGAGGATTGCGCTCCAGGTTGACACTCTCCAGCTTCCCCAGGCGGTTTAGGCAGCGGGGGCGCTGTGTGAAGCGGTTGTCAGACAGCCCTATGTGGCGCAGTTCCTTCAGGTCACCAATAGAGGGTGGTAGAGAGTCCAGTTGGTTCATGCCCAGGTTCAGAGTGAGGAGTTTTTTGAGGAGGCCCATCTCATCTGGCAGGAAGGTCAGGCGGTTGTTGCACAGGTTTAGGAGAACCAGGTTTTGAAGTTGGCCGATGGTGACTGGGACTTCCTCCAGCTGCAAACACAAATACAATCTGTGAAAGTTCTACATGTGTCTGTGAACACACTGTAGGCTATTGTGAGTTTTGATCTAGTAACTAGGATGGTCTGATATGTATTTTTTTAGCTGATATCTGATATCTGCCTTGGTCTTGGCCAATAACCGATATTTGCCGACACCAATTTGCTTGCTATTTCATAGCAACAACCAAGAAATTATGCTAAGATAGTGAAGTTCTCAAATTAACCTTTTGCTTTTATTAAAATAACTAAATGTATTTATTTGTGTTATAAAATATTTTGCTGCATAAGCCATATTTCAGCCATATTTTTTGCTTAATTGCTCAATTGCTCTTCTGTTTCTATTTTCACTCATACCTAAAATGTGTGTAATGCTTGTATTGCTGACAGAAGTGTGGACTCGAGTTATGTGACTTCGACTCGAGTCAGACTCGAGTCACGAATTTGATAACTTTAGACTCGACTCGACAAAATGTACAAACACTTGCAACTCGACTTGGACTTCAATATCAATAACTCGTGACTTCACTTGGACTTAGGCCTTTTGACTTGTGATGACTTGCTACGTCCAATGAAAAAAAAACTCTAAAAGTATGTTGATAAGGACCGCACTCGTTGTACTTGTGAATCTGCGAAAATGTATGCAAAGAGCATGTGCGCGCGGCTTGCACAACATCCAATCACAGTAGATCTATGTTGCTTTTATTCGACCGCATCCAAGGCAAATTGCACAACAAATGATGCGGAAACAAGCATCCACGCGCCAGTTTGCAAAATGATGCCAAAGGTGATTTCGTTTGGTTATAAAAACTACGAAGTTGTCAACAAAAAACGAAAATCCTTTCATTTTTTTCTAATGTTATTTGATATGGTGTAAAAAGGTCAAATGAATACAGATCTTGCAGACATTATATGATTTGTAGAAATTTTATTTCTTTGTAAAGGGGACTTGAAATGACTCGAAACTAAAATGCTAGGACTTTGGACTCGACTTGAGACTTGTGAGCTTTGACTTCGGACTTGACTCGGCACTTGGATACTCTTGACTCGGGACTTCACTCGGACTTGAGTGCAAAAGACTTAGACTTACTTGGGACTTGCCCAGCAATGACTTTGTCCCACCTCTGATTGCTGATCTAGTTCTTAAAAGGCAAAAATAAGTAAAAGCAGTTTTTCTCTGTATTTTGACTGGAAAACGTGAAAGTGCGAAATTCTAGTGTGAAAAATATGCTTGGAGCTTCTTTTAGGTTGACGAGTGGGCTCAGCTCAGACCCAAGGCATGCGTCTGCACACTCCTGCAATCTGCTAAACTATAGGCACACACATGAAATGAGCCTGACAGTTCTTCACAGGGCGCTTTGCATGATGTTCTGCTACAAAATGCGTTTGCAGTGTGTTTTGGGCAAATCTGATGCACCGAGGATAAACTAGGAATGACACACACAGACAAACTTTCCAATGTAGAACCGACACAGATGAAGTTCCACAGATCCCATCACTATTAATAACATTCTTAGAAAATTCTGTCAATGCTTTAAAACTACACTGTTGTCTTAGAAACTTAAAGGTCCCATAGCATGAAATTTTCACTTTCTGAGGTTTTTGAACGTTAATGTGAGCTCCCCTACCCTGTTTAGCCCCCCCCCCCGGTTAAAAGTTGCGAAATCGCTAAACTGAGCATTTGCGATCCTTTTCTGCGTTACAAAAAATCGGAGCTCAAATGGGCGATTTTGAACAAGGCACCTTATTGACGTCAGATCGAAAAAAGAAATGCAAATGCAGTTCCACCCCCGTCTGTCTGTACTCAGCGTCTCTGTAAATCACGCCCAGAGAGTTTGGACTGCGAATGCGCTAGGCAATGCGAAATGTGTTTTTTTATTTGCCTGGAGGCACGTCCGAGTGTTTCTAGGCTCGGAAGTCCTTTATCTGAGCCTCTGGACCTTTGAGCAGCAGTGGTTTAATTTTATTTTCTGTGAAAATGTGTTTATTTTTCAATGGAACGCTTCAAATCTCTCCCCCCGTGCAAAAACACAGAAATGGATCAGCTGAGTGCTCAGAGCTGAGAGCGGAGAGTTTGGCCACGCCCCCACCATCTACTATAGGCCAGCTCTTTTCTCCTCATTTGCATTCAAGCAACAACGCTCATTATAGAGTGTTCAGAGAGAGAAAAATTACTCTTTCTCATCTTATCTCTGTTTCTCATGCACTGAGTGTTGATTTTGAAGAAGGATTCATTTACAGTATTAGGGAACCATTAAGGAGCCATATAAAAGCATCAAGAAGTACCATGTCATGGGATCTTTAAAGGTCATGTATAGCCACACTATTTAATAATAATTCACTTCCACTTCCCACTTCATTGAGTAATAAAAACACATTTGATAATAATTTGCTGCAATTATGAGCAGTGAATCAATGGTAAAGCTTGTCCTTTAACTCCTGGTTAGTTATACAATGTAATAGCTGTGTCCACATCAAAATACTTCAGTAATGATTCCTTTAGAAGAACTTGAGACTCATGATGCTCACTCAATCTTATTTTGACAGACAGGTTCTAGGAATTACAATGCACTTCACCTGATGAGAACGCTTAAACCAGTGCATCAGATTTATAGAACAGAATATGACAAAACTAGAACTACTATATTAGTCTTACAGGTAGGTATGGGATTGTTCTATGCCTATAATTTTATACTTGTTCAACTGTTGCATTTTTTTTTTTTTTTAACAAAACCTGTCCTTGGTTAACTTTTTCCTCAAGGTTTGCGACACCAAACCAGTATGTATATTATTTTGATAGTTTGTTTTCAACTTACTAACACAGCCACAGCTCCTAATAATAGTAATTATAGATCTGTAAGTAATTAAAATATAATTATTTGTATATTTTTTTAATCCACACTTAAAGAAGACATTTTGTGTTTGTGTCACCCGTGGATCATTATGTTATAATTTCACATTTTAAATCACTATATTGATCTAAAATTATTTAAGGTGCATTGTCTTTTTGGTTGGAGGCCCCTCAACTGCTTGAATCCATGTATGTTATTTCTCTGTCTGGAATGTTCTACAGTATTAAAGTGACATTAAACTGCTCTACTTTACATTTATTCAATTACAGGTGGTTTTATAGCTCAAAAATACCTAGAAAAACAGGCAGTCTGTGGGGGTCGCCTCTCCATGAAGATAGAAAGGTTTAATGCCATATTGCGAAACATTCCAAGCAAAGCAATAACATCTAGACAAAGAAAAGCATTTGACGGACCCTCCACCAGAAAGGTTACACAGTGCACCTTTAATAAAAGAAACAAGCTAGCTGAATTCCCCATTAGAAAACTGAGAACAACAGAGAACTGTGTAGCTGTCGGCACCTCCTACGGATAGCTGCAGATCACGCAGATTATTATGCGATGCTGCCAAAGACTGCTGAGTGCGCTGGGCGTATCCTGATGGTGAAAACGGGTTATGGCGTCTTGAAAATAAGCAATTCAAGATTTCTCAAACCAAACTCCAAATACAACTTTGAAAGGGTTTAGAAATAATTGTTTAGAAATAACAAAATAATTGTTTTCTATCTTATGATCTACATAATATAAGCTTCTTCCACATATAGCCTCTTATACTTACGTAGTTACTGTGCAGGTCGAGCACAGTGAGGGTGGCGAACCACTCTGTGAAGGCGGGCATCTTACAGATGATGTTGCGGCTCAGGTCCAGCTGGTCCATCTCTTCGAGCTTCTCAATGCACTTGGGCACTTTGGCGATCATTTTAAAACTCAGATTCAGACAGCGCTTCTCATCCTGCATCACCTCCACACATTTCTTCGCCGTCTTCAGGTTGATGGTCTTCCCCTTGGCCTTGGCCTTCCCCTTCTTGGCCATGTTGCTGTAAGGAGAAGAACAAGGAGGTCTGTACTTAAACACCAGGTAACAAAGTGCTGAAGGGAGGGCCCACTCATAGATTGTGTTATGCCCTATACCCAGACACTGTAACTAAAGACTAAGGTTTATGTTTCTAGACAGATACTGTATGGCTTTTGACAATAAAGCTGGCTTTGAACTTTTCTGGACAAAGCTTTTTTGTGCGACATTGAAACAGATTAAAAAATGCCTTTTTGCAATAATAAACCATACATATTACAGCCAATAGCCACATACATTTTCTGCTGTCATAACTGGTGCCAAATACCACACAATTTCTACCAAAATATCAACTTAAAACAATAAAGTATAGATTTCTTACCTGTTTCCTGGATCAGGACAGAACCCCAGTCCAGTGTCGAGGGAGGAAATTAGGTAAAATCAAAGATCACAGATCAAAGTCAGCTTTATTGTCAATTCTGCCATATGTGTTCAGCATACAGTGAGTCGAAATTTCGTTTCTCCTTGGCCAAGTAGTGCAAAATAGTGTACAAAATACAATATAAAGACAAAACAAATCAAAAACTATCTCAGACAAAAAATCTAAAATCTAGAATCTAAAATCTAAAAGCAGTGCAGAAGAATAAATAAATACCTATTTACAGATGTCCAAAATGTGCAATTGGATGATGCTGCAGTGAGATGGTAATGTGCAATAGAATGTGTATTGAAAGTAAGGATAAAATAAATGTGCAGCAGTGGTAATTCCAGTACAACAGTAGTAAAATTCCAGTAGTAAATGTGCAACAGTGCAACAGTAGTCCTTAGCAGCAGGTTTTTAAAGTGTCTAGAGTGATCTGTCTTTTTATGGAATACAGGTTATGCCAATATGGGGGGAAGGAGAGGGCCTGGTGGATGAAGCTGTTTGACAGTCTGGTGGAGTGGGCCCGGAGACTCCGGTACCTTCTCCCTGAGGGCAGGAGGCTAAAGAGGCTGTGTGAGGGGTGGCTCGGCTCACCCACAATGCTGGACGCTCTGCAGGTGAGGCAGGTGTTAAAAATGTCCAGGAGGGAGGGGAGAGAGACACCAGCGATCCTCCCAGCTGCATTCACTATGCGCTGCAGGGCTTTCCTGTTCTGTTCAGTGCAGCTCCCGTACCACACAGTGATGCAGCTGGTCAGGACACTCTCAGTGGTGCCTCGGTAGAAGGTGGTCATGATGGGTGGGGGGGGCTCCAGCTCTCCTCAGTTTGCAGAGGAAATAGAGGCGCTTCTGAGCCCTCTTTGCCAGTGCCACAGTGTTCGCTGTCCAGGAAAGGTCCTCACTGAGGTGCACCCCCAGGAATTTGGTGCTGCTCACCCTCTCTACAGCAGCACCATTGATGGACAGTGGGGGGTGCTGGGTGGGGCCTCTCTGGAAGTCTATAACAATCTCCTTGGTCTTTTCAACATTAAGAAGGAGATTGTTATCACTGCACCACTTGATCAGAAGTTGTATGAAAGGTGGTCTCCGTTTTTACGGAGACAACCTTATTTCGCTTATTTTACAAATAAGCGACAGGAATAAAGTGTAAAAATTGTAAATATATTTAAATTACAAAATGAATGTTCAAATACATCAAAAAATCAAATTACAAACCATACCTTTTAACAATTAACAGGATTTTGGTTTTGTAACACTATAAAACCAAATTTTACAAATAATCTCAGATCAAGTTTTTTCCATAGGATGATTTTGAAAGATCAAAAAAGAATCTGAAATACTGAATGGGCAGTCTGATTTGATCAGCATCTGGAAGAGTTTAGTTTAGTTTAGTTTAGTCTTTATTTGAAGGGACAATGTACAGAGACATTATGTACAAAGACAGAGATGTTCTGCACCAGAGTATAGCTACAAAGCTAATTTCCATCCGCAGTCCCTGGTTACATGGATAAAAAACAACGGTCTATATCAATAAAAGCAATCAAAGATTTTCTCTCTTAAACACACACATACACACACACAGCATCACACATTTAACTTTGACACACATCTCATTGCGCAGTAACACAGCAAAACATAATATACACCCACTAACATTAACCCAAAACACACAATCACACACATCCATGTACTATTTACACACCATATCATTCACAATAACAATAACACATAAAAACATAAATCTTATATTTGATCTCAATGCTGTATTAACGGATTAACGGATTCACTACCAATGTTCCCCCTAATTTTTCATGTGTCTGAGCAAACACACCAACTCCCTGAGCGTTCCTTGGACTCCTGTGAGCAACATCCGACATGCACACTGTGGCCACACCAGCATCACACCTGAGATCATGGCAAGTTACATAGCTTATGAATCAAATTACTGCTGTTATTTCTGTTAGATTACTTTTAATATAACTGATTTTTTTGGTCCACTTCTCAAAAATCTGTTCATGAACTTTGTACATGTTGTATGTCAGTGTGAGGGTCCTGCTGTGGTCAGTGAAACATTGAACATTACAATATTTTGAAAAATAACCTGTGTATATACCTGTGTATAAACCTGTAAAACCACATGAAGAGAGATTTTTTCAGCTTGATAAATATAGCCTACATGTAGCTGCAGATTTTTTAGGGATGATTGTAGGACCTATAGGACACTATAAGATGGGTCTTTCTCAAAATAATGATCTCCAAAATAAGTATACATTTTTATCAGTTTATATCTTGCTTTTTAATCATTACCCAGTTTAAGTTTGCCTGGAAGAATCCATGACTCATCGCTGTACCAGCGAGTGAGTCTGGTAACGTTTGATCCACAGAATGCGCTGCGGTTGCGCGTAGACAGACAGCTAAGTGAACCAATCAGAGATTGCGCCATCTTGATTCAAAACTGAGGCGGAACTTCCGCTGCCTAAGAGTGACTTTGCGGGCAAAGGCGGGTGCACTGACGTCACCATCTTTGAACGAATCAGAATCGCGGAGTCGGTTTGGAACCGGAGGAGCGAGAGTGGATGGAGAGTGTCCAAATGGTATCGCGGTGTATAGGAAATACAGAGAGATATCATTTGGCTGGCCAGGTAAAGTTTAAGTAATTCTGTGAGAGTGACAGAGCTCTGTGGTTTAACGCTCTGGGGAGAGGATTCACACTTCACACAGAAAGTCCCATCTTTTTACTCACAAAAACCTATGGCTTGGACAGAAACAAAGAAAACAGCCGAGGATTACATTATGGCTCTACCTGTCTCCTTTTCTGTTCTTCCCTACGTGGAGTGTGTGCGGGTGGCTTCCCGTCGGCTGGTGCGGACCTGCCGCTCTGACCCACGGCGATGCGCACGACAACTATGGTCTTACTGAAGAAAGCGAGCGAAATGCGAGCGAAATGAATCTGTTTGTAGTTGGCTTGTCCCTAACGCACGTGCACATTCACATGTGCAAACTGAATCTATCAGACTGGATTCCGTGTGTCAAACCAGCGCTGAGTTCAGGTTAGATTTTATTTTATGCGCTGAAAAGGATTTGATGTGCGCGCTGAACGTCTGGGGAGTGCGCGATTGCGCACGCGCGCACCTTAGAGGGAACACTGTTCACTACTGTATAAGCATCTTGTCACGTTGGAACGGCTTTTTCTGCTGCTTCATTTTTTGTTGTTGTTGTAGAAGCAGCTATTCCCGTTTTGCAGCAGCAGCACTGGTCGCAGGAAGGGCATCATTGCCATTTTCATTGACATTTTTATCACTGCTGCTCCTGTCTTCAGTACCTTCAATACTGCTACTGCTGCTGCTGTCATCTCCTGACGTAGGAAAGAAAAAAATTAGTTTAAAAAAGGTGACAATTTATCTACATAACAAAATCATGTACACATGGTTACATTCAGAAATATAAAGTCAGTGACAGCATTATTATTACTGCTATTTTCATCACCTGGTCTGGGAATGTAGTCCACAGCTGTCGTCACTTTCAACAGGTAGAGCCCGGGGATGGGGTCCACCTTGTGGTCGCTTTGCATAAAACATAGACAGCTTCATTTTGTTCTGTATAAAATACAGAAAAAAATATATTCCAGAATGCTATTTTACTCAGTGATTATAGAAATTTGGTAGAATTGTGTTTTCTAAAAAAAAAAAAACAATGCTTGTTGGCACTGAAATCAATCTAAATACTACTAAAATGCACTCATTATTGCCGTAAATATGCAAAAAACAATGCTTGTTGGCACTGAAATCAATCTAAATACTACTAAAATGCACTCATTATTGCCGTAAATATGCAAGCTATCGAGGCTAACGCAGTTAGATATTATAGACGGATGTCGCTAATTCGCAACAAACAGATATAAATAACTTAACAAACAACTTATTTGCAACAAATAACTTATTTGCAACATACCTAAAATTATATTTACAATAATGAAGTGCAGATTGTTAATTTATCTATCACATATTATGTGCTATAGATAAATTAACAATCTGCGCTTCATTTAGAAAGCAAAAACACTGACCTTTTTTTTTTTTTTTAAAGATTTGTAAATAAATTCAGGCGTCAAGGGGTTAAACATATACCTTTACTGAGTGGGGTCGAACAGAACATTAAGGCGACGCAATAACATCGCCAAGGAGACAAGCCAGTAAAAGACTATCCACCAGAAATGTTCCATGCTGTACCTTAAATAGCCAGAAAAAAACTAGGTAATGAACAGTTTACTGAATAGATAAACATGAAGGGGAGGAAGAGTGTACTTAAATTAATAACTTCACATTTTTTCTGGTGAGGGTCCGTCAAATGCTTTTCTCCATGGAGACCCCCGGTAGAAAAGTTGCACAGTGCACCTTTAAATGTGAAAAACAGAACTAGTTCATTATAAACCATTTTCAATAGTTATAAGTCATTGCTCTCTTACGTAATACAGCAGCACAAACACATTTTTCATCAAGATGAGTTTTTAAGCACATTTCACAATTTTCAGAGACCAAAGCAGAGTTTTGCCATCATGGTAAAGCTAACAACAACTAGCATTCTAACTGCACTTCCTGATTCTTAGACATTAACCATTTATAATTAGATACAGACAGTTCACAGTTGACTTATTTACCTAAAAATAAACTTCTTATACAACATATTTTGCTCATATGGGGGGAAAAATGGGGTACAGACCAATTACAATTTGGAAACTCTTTTCTTATTCGAATTCTTACCACTGAAATTATCTTTCGACTTGACAACTGTCTATTGAAGATATCTGTGACATTGCTGTTTTTCTTTGATTATCTTTGGTACAAAATATCACCTGTTTGGGAAATAAACACAGACACAAATCTAAATGTCAAAACGAAAGACACGCTTTGATTGCAAAACCAGACAACACACCTCAAAATGTCTGAAAATGTCATAAAATTCTACAGCGTTCACTTTGCTAATATTTTAAAACTGAAAACGTATTGTAGATGTTATCCCCCCTGTATTGCAACTTAGATCAGCCACTTTGGTGCTGTGCTTTTAATTCAGTATTTGGGAGCTGCTTTCAAACATTTGCTTGTGTTTGAAGAAAGAGAAACACATCTGAAGACTTCTTCTACTGTGACATTATTGTTCACTTGAAAAATCATAAATAAAGGACCTATTTTATGTTGTTTTCAATCTAATTGATAACGTTTCCTCATCACAGACATTGTGTTTTTGTTTCATTGTGTTTTTGTTTTCTTCTGTTCCACCTTGTAATGTCATGTGGTAATACAGGAAATGCTCCAGAGTGTTTTTAACTCTTTCACTACCAGCCTGTTTTCAAAATCTAAGCCCCTGACTACCAGAGATTTAGAGCATTTTCACTGATTTTTCAAGACTCACAGAATACGGAGTTCTTTCACTATATAAACGTAGCACACATCAAAATAAAGTGTTGACTCTCATCTTTCACCTGGAAAAAAAATTATGTTTCTAACCTTTTCGGTTCTCAAATAATTGATAGTAGAACATAGCAAAGTTTCAGCAAAAACACTATTTTTTGACAACAAATTTGAGAAAATGAGCTTTTTGTGAAAGGAGGTATTACAAGCAGATAAGTGACTTTGACATCAATACTTATTGATTTAGTGACACCTCAAACATCTAAAATAACAGGGAAAGATTTTTGATTGCAATTTTTTTTATTTTATTTACAAATATAAGAAATAACTATATACAAATTGACAAAGAGAACAATCTTGACAGAATAACAACAGTTACAATAACAACAGAACAATGTGTGCACGCGCGTGAACAATGTGTGCATGTGCGTGAACAATGTGTGCACGTGCGTGAACAATGTGTGCACGTGCATGTATGCGTGTGTGTGTGCGTGTGCATGTGTGTGTGTGTTGTTGGCCTTCAGGGAGAGCGGCAAAGTACTGGCGAGCATAAAGGTTTGTCTGCTCAGTAATGTGTGCCAGCAGCTCATTCGTGATGAGGAGCTCAAAGAAGTCTGCTGGCACGTCAGACTTCAGCTCCGTTGCAGCGCTCCGGAGTCCAGGGGTGGCCGTGAAGGGAATCATGTTGGGTTCCCAACCTTTTTGTTGCCACTCCACACTTTGTGTGGCAGATGCACCACCTGTAAAATGACAGAAATGTACAACATTACCTAATGTAATTTTTTTGTATTGCTGCAATGTAATGGGGAGAATATATATATTTTTTTACCTTTCTTTTCCGCTTTGCGAGCAGAGGTCCCCACCCCTGCTCGCAAAGTAGGTCCTCTGCTGGATGAAGGCTCTGTAAATGGGAAATTCCTTCACATCAATAGTGGCATTTTACATATACAATTTTACATATACACACACATACCCAAGCATAAACCTTTACATACACACACACACACACACACTCATAAACCTTTATACACATAGCTACGCGCGCGCACGCACAGACACGCACACACACACACGCACGCCTGCATTCGTTCACACAGTAGCTCCCGGACATTTGGACAAGAGGGAAAAAGTGCATGCAGGGAGGGGATAAAGTAAGTTCATTCATTGATTCACCACACAGCACGTAAACTTAGTTCTTACCCATCTCTTCCTCTGGAGAGGGGGATCTGCTTCTCCCAGAGGATCCCGACGGCAGCCGCTCATGGGCGGGTCGGGGTCTGGCTCACTGGACTCAAATTCGCTGTCCTCCGGGTCTGAGACCCGAATAGACATGGCCCCTGCCTCGGACAGACGAGATCTCTTTCTTGCCGTCCTTGCCTGATCCGGCTTGTCTCCGCGGTCCTGTGGTCCGGGACCTTGGGTCCCAAGACCACTCCGACCGCTCGGATCACTCCGTAAAAAACGATCGATTGTTAGCTGCCGCTAGGCAGCTAACGCCATATTGCTCCACTACTCAGTACACACGGTGAGCGCTTCTGGGCTCTCCGCCCCCGATCGCCAAACTAACACACACACGATCACCACCTACGGGTTGGATGTGTGAATTACACCTTGAACTATGAATTACAAGTTGCTCCCGGACGTATCCTAGCAACCCCCGCTGAAAAACGGCTTTGACGTCAATCGACGTCTCGGTAGACTACGTCTGGAATCGCTCTGACGTCAAACGACGTCTCCGGTAGAGAAAGAGTTAAACTCCATACAAAATCACTAGAATCATTTGGATAATGTTAGCCCTGGAATTTCCCATGTCTACTGAACTAAAGGTAAAATGAGCTGTTTACTTGAAGACTACTGGTTCATCACAAGGTAGAACAGAGCTGTGGCGTGCGGTCAGGGGAATCAAGGCAAGAACTGGTTGTCCAATAAAATCTAAAATCATTGTGTGTCAAAAGTATAATTAAATAGTTTTGAATTATATCCAAATAATCCCGTTTTCCCTTCACCTCTGTCTGTTTGAAAAATTAACAACTGCGGTTCTGAACATCCCTGTAACTTGTGTTGTTTTGCCCTTCTACGGAGGCCTGAACGCACATGTTGAGAACGCGGCTGATAGTCATTAGTCTATGCTTTCTACATGCACTTTTACAACTGGAGACTGTGAGTTATCTCATTTTATGATTATAACAGTGACTAGTTTTCTGCTCAGTGACTGACCTGGTTTTCCGGTGTTGTGCAAGCATGCAAAAAACTGTCTATGTAGCTGCGACCAGTTGTCTCTCATTTGTCATTCTATGAGTTTCTAAGAACTATGGGGGTTTATTTTGGTGGCTGTTTACCTCAGGAACTGTGCAAGCTAAATGCCATGTATGGAGGAGCACTCTAAGTCATCAGTGTGCTCTGTCTATATAAGAAAGAGGTCTTCCCTGTTGCAATCTGTGAGTATGTGCGATCAGTGCTATGTAAACCAAATGTAATTTACTTCAAATCCTATTAAACCTGTGTGCTAAATCTCCGGCTATCGTCTCCTAACTTGATCCCAACAAGACCCATATACAAAAACTCTGCCAACAGCTAGTACACCCCGAAGACAAAATCCCACAAGAACAAAAATGCAACGCCATCTACAAAATCCAATGTAAATCATGTTATAAATGATACATAGGGGAAACGGGCCAGGCTTTTCAAATCCGAAAAAAGGAACCCCAAAAGGACAGTGAAAAAGAAACATCAGGGAGACTCACCAGAACACAAAATACAAAGCATTGCATGAAAACCTATAATCCGCCATATCAGACCACTGTAAAATAAATAACCACATTATGGATTGAGATGGGTTATTGGATCGGAAAACAACAAGGAGGACAGTGAAATCAGGAAAACGAGGCATGGACAGCATTAACTGTGATGACGGAGCATTACTCCTTTCACGCACTTGGGACATCCTACTCTAGAGAGCACCGGGCAATGGGAGGCGTGGTCAGTCTGAGTGACCTGCCAGGTCCATCAGGCTGACCACACCTACAGGAAGTAACAACAGCTGATATACCATTGCTGATAAACCAGGACTAAACCAAGACTAAACCAGGTCTAAACCAAGACTAAGCCAAGACTAAACCAGGTCTATGCAATAAGTTAAAAGTGCTATGTGTAATGTGATAAGTTAAAAGTGCGATGTGTAATGTAACAAGTTGAAAGTGCGATGTGCAATGTAATAAGATATTGTAACACTATTGGTCTGGTAATCTGGGGTCCATCAGGTGATACCCACAAGGGTAACACCTGATGGCAAAATACCATATTGTTAGTGTGAGCATGTTTGGTGCTCCAGAATCAAATTTTTTGACGGCCCGTGAAAAGCTGTAAAAATCAGTCATGTTCTTTAGATTGTCTGGAAGCCCATTCCATTCCTTGATGGCTTTATAGGAAAAGGCAGATTGAGAGAAGGCAGACTTTCTTTTAGGAACATTGCAGTCGCCTCTAGACACAGACCTTAACACTCTACTTGTGAGTTGAGAGCGAGGCTGGATGTAGGTCTTAGGAGGTGGGGCGGCGTCATGTAGAATTTTGTGGACCAGACGGATATCAGAGTACCTGATCAAGTTGTCGAAAGTTAATATTTAATATTTTTCCAGAACATGGCAGTGATGGTAGCGCCTTGTTTTTTTATCAAGAATTTTCAGGGCCTGATTATGTAAAGATCTAAGAGATTTTAGAGCTGTTAGGTTACCCTGAGACCATGATGATATACAGTACAAAATATGAGACATGATCACGGCATCAAGGTAAGACTTTGCAGCTTCTGGTGACAATGCATTCCTAATGTGCCGACAACAAAAGCGTGTATGCATGCCATGATCTTCAATCACATAATATGTGGTTACTGCTGTACCACATGGTACAGCATGGAAAACACTTGTATCACTATTGTAATATCTTAGGTACAACATGGAAAACACTTGTATCACTATTGTAATATCTTAAGTAAGTATAATCAGGAATCAGGAAATCAGGAAGGTTTTTATTGCCATATGAGTGAACAGGTTCACAACATTAGGAACTTGCTTCGATACCTGGAGCGGACAGACACTCCGAGCACCAGGGCGGCCATTCGCGGCGCCAACTTGGTTACAACAGAGTAGAAAAAAAGATGCAGACAATTTTACAACATGTAATGACAGAAAAAACAATTGGAGAGGTAAACATACGGTGATCTTTTTCTTTGGCAACAGAAGGAAGGGTGGGGGGTGGGGGGGGGTTGAGATTGGAAATCAATAATTGATTGGAAACTGAAGCAGAAGCAGACTTACTAAATAGACAGGGCAGAGTGTTTTACATAAACATGTCAGTGTGAGCCAAATGGAATGTCTTGTTTTGTTTTGTAGAGTGCTGTGTGAGATAAGGCCACAGCTGTGACTTTGGATGTGTTTGTGCAGAAGCAGAGTCAAAACAAGCAAAGTCCAGTTGAATCACATTTTCAGGAGAATTAATTGCACCGGGAAATTTAGCATAATCAATACATTTTTAGAACCCAGGCGAACAGACAATTTGCTAGAACCCTGGTTTCTGCCAGTCACCCCAACTTCATGCCACCAAGCAGGACTGTGCGACTCACAATCCTCCCGCTGGCACGTATGATGAATGAACGCAGACTGAGCCGCTGTTTCACACAGTTCCACAGATTGGGTGTTTCAGTTCAATCTGTGTTTCCCTTCTGATCTCGTCCTCCCTAGTCCGCCACAGCCCCACTATTGTGTAAAATGACCTCCGGCGGCTCGGGCTCTTTTATCCGCTCGGCTCCAATTAGTGATGGGTCAGAAAAACATCCTCCAGGCCAATCCAGATGTCCTGCCATCAAAATTCCAATAGTAATCGTTTCGTGTCCTCCCTCGTGTATCTTTGTTTATTTGTTTATTTACGGATCCCCATTAGTCTCTACAAACATAGAGACTAGTCTTCCTGGGGTCCAATTTAAAATACAATACACTTCAATACATCCAAGCACCATAACAACAGACCAATCAACAGTGAGATTAAGTTACATTATCCAAAACACATACTAAACACTAAAATATGTTACATTCAAAACAGTGAGATTAAGTTACATTATCCAAAACACATACTAAACACTTAAAATATGTTACATTCAACTTTATTCAGCATTATAAAATAGTAATTTCTTAAGACATTTTTTAAAAACAGCATGATTTTGTATGACCATTATGTGTTGTGGCAGCACATTCCAGTGAGAAATGGCTCTATAGAGAAACGTTGCTTTTAGTGCATTAGTTCTTGGTTTTGGTAAAGTGAAAACTGTGGTTGAGGCTCGTCTTGTATTAAACCTATCTAGCAGTGAGTTCCCTTGGGACTGTCCGGCTCTCCAGACCGGCGCTCCTCTGTGAAAAAATATGCCAATAGCGTTGTGGGACCAGCTCCAATTCATGATTTAGGATTTTGAAAATCTGTTCCAACAGGAGAAAAATGACAAAAAATGATGAGATGAGAGAAATTAGACATCACACAGAGCAAGATAAGGAGGAAGAAGAAAATACATCTGCTCTCCACGGCAGAACAGTAGGAAATAAATATTTTGGATCTTGAAAGTTATCAGGTATTTATGGATTCTTGCTTTATTTTTAAAGTTTGAAATGGACTCGCTCCTCCACCATTAATGGAATTTATAAGTAAAAAATACTACTAACCGAATCAGTGGATCATCATGGAACACATGACCTGCTCATGTCAGGAACTGTGGGTCCTTCTCAACCTTCAAGAACACTCTGAAACATTGATTGAAAAATAATCAAACATGCTCTCACAAGTAGATTTTCTTCTTCTTGGGGCCTCTTAAACCCAGATAATGGGGATAATGTCTATGTGCATTTCTGTCTCTTCTGTGTGTTCCTCTAAATGTTCTCTGTTCTGACCTGCCTTAGAACAACGGATGTAAAGTAGCTATTGTGCTAATTCCAGCATATTTACATTGATGCAGTTTGTTGTCATGTTGATTAATATGTATTGTCCTTATTCAAATAAAAATAAATAAAAAATACAGTCCAATACACAAATATACACTCTGTAGGTCTAGTTCTCTCTAATTTGACTCTGTATACCATTTACTTCTTCAGTATATATGCATTTAATATGTCAAATAGATAGTAAATAAATACTCATTTGCAATGTAGTATGCATAAAAAGTGGTGTTATTAAAAGTGGTGTTATCGGCTAAATATTAATGTCCACCTCAAGTCGGCTTGTCTACCCATAAAAGTCATCACACACTACTGGAACAGAGCATTTCGAGCTTTGGAGATGTAGACAGACTAATAATGCAGGATGATTTAAACATGTGTAACAATGAAACAAAACACATCTCCAGCTATGTTTTTGAGATACAATATTATAACATAGCTTAAATTTTTTGACCTGTAATACAGATTTTTTGACCTGTAATACAGATGAGGCAGCAAAAATTAATACCGTATTTTTCAGACTATAATTTTTTCATGGTTTGGGTGGTCTTGCAACTTATACTCCGGAGCGACTTATATATTAATATTTTCACAAGCCTTGAGCGCCCTCTCGTGGTTTAACTTGAAAACTACTGAAAATTGCACCCTCTCGTGAAAGCCATGAGAGGGCGCTGTAGGCTTGTGTGCCAGTATCTGCTACTACTATTACTTCTGTACCCAGGGATGAAAGTGCCCAGTCATGACCGAAGCTGAAAGTCACTAAAATCCTAGGGGGATTTTGGGTCCGGGGCATGCTATTAGCAATTTATTTTTAATACAAAATAATAAGATTAAATGTCCAGTGTGTAGGATTCGTGGCGCATAGGTGGATAGTGGCTATGGCACTTCCTGTTTTAGCTACGACAGACCTCGAGGGTCACCCGGGCGCGCCGTAACGCGGACAGCTCGCGTACCTGCGCTAGAACCGCGCGCCGCTACGGTATAAATAAAACGCGGTCCCGTTCACTGTTTTTTTTTCTTTTCGCATGAAAACACACATTCCCGATCGTGTACCATGACAATCTACACATCAAATGAAACCTTACAGTCTCCTCTTTTTGACTATGCAATTCATTTCGCGGCACAGCAATCACTCCCCGAGCACATGGGGCTTTTATACGGAAAAGCACAAAACGAGGTTTCTTACTTAGCTTACCTTTGAAGGCTCTGGACAAGTCAAACTCTGTATTTCACCATAAGCTTGGTCTCAACACTCAACACTGTCCCTTTAACAGAATAAAATAAATACCTGTCCTGCTTAACTTAAAACTGTATAAACAAATATAAAACATTACAAGGCAGAACATAGTGCACTGCCTGGACAGTACAAATGATGCATGTTCAATCTAATTATCTCTCTATATGAACTTGTAAGACAGGGGTGCCCACACTTTTTCAGCTTGTGCGCTACTTATAAAATGACCAAGTCAAAATTATCATTTATAATCATTTATAAATATATTGACAATTTTTTACATCAGGGGTGCTCAATACGTCGATCACCAAGGTAGTGTCGTAGTACTCGACACCGATCTTGGTCTCGAGATGATTGCGATCATATTTCCGTTAGCAATATTTAACCCGTGTGCGGGGCCGCACTCATCTGAAGCCGCAGACACCGCACGTCACCACAGCCGTTTCTCAGTTCAGAGAGTGCACGGTTCGGAGCGTGGTTTGAAGGGGGCTCAGACTGCAGTCAAGACTGTACATACTTGCTCAGCCCTGAGTGCAGTCCATGGACCGCATGGCCGTCTGCGAAATGCTGCAGGTCTCGCAACTACGGGAAGCAGCTGCCGACTCCATTTTCTCCCGTAGAAGAAGTACCGCACGGTGCATGCTGGGATATATGACTGCGCAAAGCGCGCATTTTCACACGCTTGGTCCAAGCCCCGTTTTCCATGGAAACGACTGCGGTCTTTGGACCGCGTGTTAAATGTGCATGGGACAAAACTGAAATGGAACAGCAGTTGTCGCGCCGGATGTGACGCACATCCCCTTCAAACCACGCGCCGAACCGTGCACTCTCTGAATTTAGAAACGGCTCACGAGCGCCATCAGCTGTTGCGAACAAGCAGCGCACGCTCGCGGCGCGTGTGGTGACGTGCGGTGTGTGCAGCTCCAGACGAGCACGCAGGCTGCAGTCAGAAGCTTTGCGTGGCCCGCACACCGGTAGAGGTTTAATACGAGATGCGTACTTTCGTTTCTGAATACAGGACGATTCTATTTTTCAAGGGACGGTTGGCGACCCTGAACACAACTATACATATATACACCCAAAATTTTTCTCAACGGATTTGCACTGATACAAAAAATGACCCCGGCGGCTGACAAAAAAGCGGAAATCCACAAAAAAATGGAAGTCTTTCATCCCTGTGTACCACTGAAAATGTTTACCTCCGGAGTTGCTCCGATGTGACACTGAGAATGAATTCAGTGGATTTAGTGATTTGGAGTGAGATGGGGGCCGGAGGGGATCTGGTTTGGGGGACCACAGGATCTCATCTCTGCTGTTTGCAGATGATGTGGTCCTGATGGCTTTATCAAACCGGGACCTCCAATGTGCACTGGGGCGGTTTGCAGCCGAGTGTGAAGCAGCTGGGATGAGGATCAGCTCCTCCAAATCCGAGGCCATGGTTCTCGACTGGAAAAAAGTGGCTTGCCATCTCCGGGTGGGTGGGGAGTCCTTGCCTCGGGTGGAAGAGTTCAAGTATCTCGGGGTCTTGTTCACGAGTGAGGGGAGGATGGAGCGTGAGATTGCAGTGTCGGCAGTGATGGTCGCTGTACTGGACCGTTGTGGTGAAGATTTACCGGTCAGTCTACGTTCCTACCCTCACCTATGGTCATGAGCTCTGGGTAATGACCGAAAGGACAAGATCGTGGATACAAGCAGCCAAAATGAGTTTCCTCCGCAGAGTGGCTGGGCGCACCCTTAGAGATAGGGTGAGGAGCTCAGTCACACGGGAGGAGCTCAGAGTAGAGCCGCTGCTTCTCCACGTCGAGAGGAGCCAGCTGAGGTGGCTCGGGTATTTGTTTCGGATGCCTCCGGGACGCCTCCCTCGGGAGGTGTTCCGTGCATGTCCCACCGGGAGGAGGCCCCAGGGAAGACCCAGGACGCGCTGGAGGGACTATGTGTCCCGGCTGGCCTGGGAACGCTTTGGGGTCCCCCAGAGGAGCTGGGGTGTCCGGAGGTGAAGGAGGTCTGGGCGTCCCTGCTTAGACTGTTACCCCCACGACCCGGCCCCGGATAAGTGGAAGAAAATGGATGGATGCATTAATATGTTATGATGACAGGCTGTTGTTCTCTATTCTGTTGTTATTATTACTATTGCCTTTCAAATTGAAATACATGCCTTTCAAGATGAAATCCTGGTTCCTGATCTCTGATTTTATAAAATAAATTTCCCCCCAAAAGTGCGACTTATAGTCCAAAAAATATGGTATTTATAATTGTATTTAATAATAGATTTTTTTTATTTTTTTATTTTTTTATTTAGTAATACAATGAGTTCTACGATTTAGTCACTAAAAGAAGGTTCCCATTTCTTTACACTCAGTAAATGTCAATGGTGCACTAACTTTTCTGGTAGAGGTGTGAAGAATTCCTCAGTCGTCCAGGTAGAATCCATCGTAAAAGGAGAAATTCAGTTTGGTCAAAGACGTTTCACAGTAGCTTGGATGAGCTGCGAAACGTCTTCGACCAAATAAACTTTGTCCAGTTGACAAATTGAATTTCTCCTTATACCATCTTTTCTGGTGGAGGGTTAGCACCTGCTTTGCTTTGCCTGGAATATTCCACAGTATGGCTCTAAGCAGATTTTTATGCACTGGAATTCTTACTCGCCTCCCTTAAAGGTGCATTATGCAACATTTCTGGTGGAGGGTCCATCACCTGCTTGTCTCCATGGAGATGTTATTGCTTTGCCTGGAATGTTTCCTGGTATAGCATTAGGTTAGGTTAGGTTAGGTTAGGTATTAAACACATCTAGAGCATTTATTAAGTACTGGCATTTCTATTGGTCAATAGTTATTTCTGTAAGTAAGCTTGCCTCTTCACAGATCTGACCTGTAATGTAGCCTAATACTAGTTGTTTAATTTGAGATAGGTTTAATCTCTACCATGAAACATTCTAGACAAAGCAATAACATCTTCATGAAGACAAGCAGGTGGTGGACCAGAAAAGTAACGCAGTGCCAATACTAAAGGCAAAGCAATAACATCTCCATGGTGACAAGCACATGGAAAAACCTTAACAGAAAAGTTACATAGTGCACCTTTATATAATCCTCAAAGTTAGATGTGAGTACAGCATCTTAAAACCCTGCCTAACCCTGTGCATGAGTGTATGTATGTTTGAATGTTCCTCTGTGGGACCGGCTCCTTATTCAAAGTGACATTTTAAGCCGTTTAGCTGTCACTCAGAGGCGCAGATGACCACCACACCCCCCACCGGGGTTTTGGTACGACCCACTGGAGCCTTGCCTGTTAATAAGGGCCCTGCCATGTCCAGAGGGGAGGGGGGATGACAGCCTAAGTGGGAGTGACACAGCTGAATAGCCCCAGTCTGTGATGTCTAATAGGACCAAAGCAGTGAGCAGGGAGAGGAGTGGAGCCACATAGGGCCTGTTAAGTCTAAGTCATTTGAAGATCTTTTGACGTTTGGAGTTTTTCAGATTTTGTATTTTTTATTTATATATCTATTTTTTAAAGTGGCAGAGGAACAACAGAATGGTGTCTGAAATTCAACAAAGGCTGTAAAAACAATGGGGCAGAGGGACAATGATGACATAAAAAACCAATACTGAACTGCATGTTGCACTATATTACTTTACTTATTATCGTGTTTGCTTATTATCGTGTTTTATGATTCATTTATTATATGTATGTGTGGAATGGTGAATTAAATCATTTTACAACAACATATGGACTTGCGCAGAAGCGGTCTGTGAAGCTTTGGACTGACAAGGCCTGTGAGAGTCTGAGGGACTGTTTCCAGAACACAGACTGGGACATGTTCAGCGGCTCTTATGGAGATGATATCAATGGCCTGACCCATTGCATCACGGACTACATCTACTACTAACTTCTCCGTGGAGAACACTGTACCAACCCGGAGGGTACGGTGCTTCTCCGACAACCACCCCTGGGTCACCCTTGAGCTTGAATCAGAAGAAAAGAGCTTTCAACTCAGGGGACAGAGAGGAGTAGAAAAGGGTCCAGCGGGAGCTCCAGTGGAGTATTCGACAGGCCAAGAAGGACTACGGGAAGAAGATAGAGGAGCAGCTGGCCCAGAACAACGCACAGGGCATGTGGAGAGGACTAAAGAACATCTCTGGATTTGGACAGAGTGGCAGAGAGACAGCTGATGGTGACCAGCACTGGGCAGACGAATTAAATTGTTACTTTAACAGATATGATTCGTCTCCCACCCCCTCTGCCCCTCTTCTGACTCCCCCCTCTTCACACCTCCCCGGGCCAGTGGCCACATTCTCTTCCCCCCTCACTGGACCGACTTCACCTGCCTCCAGCCCATTCCACATGGACCCAATCCAGCTGCAGTGGACGCTCACCCACTTGGAGACCGCCGGGATTCCTGTGAGAGTCATGTTCTTTGACTTCTTCAGTGCCTTCAACACCATCAGGCTGCTGCGGGGGAAGCTGGGGGACATGGGCATTTATGGACATCTCGCTGCCTGGACCACCGACTACCTCACTGACCATCCACAATACGTGCGGCTGCGCGGCTGTGAGTCAGAGGTGGTAGTCTGCAGCACCGGGA
Source organism: Paratrypauchen microcephalus (assembly GCA_036785185.1). NCBI lineage: Eukaryota > Metazoa > Chordata > Actinopteri > Gobiiformes > Gobiidae > Paratrypauchen > Paratrypauchen microcephalus. Next base: position 2,718,921 of record JAVJIX010000033.1, read on the forward strand.
CTCCCCAGGGAACTTCACCCTTCCTCTTCACCAACTACACCTTGGACTTCATCTACAAGGACAGCTGCCATCTCCAGAAGTTCTCTGACGACTCGGCCATTGTGGGCTGTGTGTCTGAGGGGAGCTGGAGTACCACTCGGTCATCAGTGACTTTGTGGACTGGTGTGGGCGTAACCACCTATGTCTTAACACCAGTAAGACAAAGGAGCTGGTGATCGACTTCAGGAGGAGACCACTACCTCACTCGCCGGTGAACATCCGGGGGCAGGACATAGAGACTGTGGACAGTTTCAAGTACCTGGTCACCTCAACAATAAACTGGACTGGTCCCACAACACCGACGCTTTGTACAAGAAGGGCCAAAGTCACCTCCACATCCTGAGGAGACTGAGGTCCTTTGGAGTGTGCAGGCCTCTGCTCAAGACTTTTTATGACTCTGTGGTGCCTCTGCTCCGACTGAGGCACCCTCAGTGCAAGAAGGAGCGCTACCGCAGATCCTTCATCCCCACCGCTATCAGACTGTATATCCACCATATAGTCTAAACGTGCAATTTTGTTTTATATTCTCTTATTTACTTACTTTATTATTATTATTTATCTTGTCTGCATGCACTTTTTTGTTCTAACTTTCTTTGCACTAAACTGCCTGGAGCTGATGTGGCAAGTGAAGTTCTCCTGTGTGAGCTCAATAAAGTCTTATCTTATCTTATCTTATATGGGGAAAATGCATTTTGAGAAAATAGCCTTTGAATTTACAATACCCAGTGTAACTCTATTGATGCAAGTAAAATAAATATTTAAACATCTTCTGTGCAGTTTACAATTTTGTTGTTTTCATATGAAGTCTTGTAAGCTAAGAGACCAAACTGAATTAGCCGATGTTTCCACTCGGAAAAGCAGCCTCGCAATGTGGCCGACACAAGAACCAAAGGATCAAGAGATGGGCTTCAGTGTCATGCCAGTTTTTTTCTTGCTTAAAGGCTTTATAGGACTGGAGAGTTGTAAAATAGGGAGAGGTAGGGTAGAGACATTCAAAAAGGTAATTATTACAGAGACACAATTAAGAGACACAATTCTTAATATAATGTATGTGAACAAACAAAACTTTAATCTTTTTTGCATCACCCCCTCTGATTAAAAGTTTTGTCAACTATTACCTTGGCAGCCTGGACCAATCGGTCACATTCTGTCCTGAGGTGGCTTTACCTATGAAAGAGTTGGAGGAGAGTTCTTATTTGTTTTGGTCTTTGAAGGATTTTGAGAAGAAAACTGAGGAAAACTGGGATGGGACTGGCTCTGTTCACTGTGGCACCTGGCACATATATTTGTGTGTATGTGTGTATGTAAACAGGCCAGATTCAACACATTTCAAATCTAAATCTTATAAATCTTTGTAATTTGTTTGGACAGATTCTGTAAATAATGGGAAAACTGGCCTGGTTGAAAGTGTATTTCTTCACAATGTAGCGCAAGGACATGGTAAATAAAGGGACATCTGAGTTTTCAATGCAGTTGTTTTCAATGGACAAAGCTTTTTAAGCTCAACTCAGACCAAATAACTCATGATAGAGAGATCAGTCTGTAGATATATTTATGTAATATGAAATCTAAAATGTTGTGCAGCACAATTTGTGTTTTTGTTTCCTCTGGGGAAAGCTAGAATTATTAAAATGTAGAAATGAAATGACCAATTGACTGTATACATTTTGTGGTATTTGACAAGGCTTATAGAACAAATGTAAATATACACTGTGGTCTCTTATGCTTTTTATAACACTTGAATGCCCTACATCAGGGGTCTTCAACGTTTTTCAGGCCAGGGACCCCCAAACAGATGGCGAACTGGGCCAGGGACCCCCTACTATATATACGGCATAGAATTGTGTTTTATATTAAATTGAGCTTAGTGTCATGTATAAACATTGCTACTCTGTTATGGTACATCCAATACAAGGAAATAATACACAGGTTAATACTGTATTTTACACTATAAAATATTAAATTATATTATTTTAAAGTGAAATCAAAAGATTTCGCGACCCCCCTGCAGTATCTCCGCGTACCCCCTAGGGGTCGCGACCCCCCTGTTGAAGACCTCTGCCCTACATTATGCAAAACTGACTCTTGTGAGCCTTAGCCATATTAATAATACATTTTATTTCAAGGCGCCTTTCTAGACACTCAAGGACACCGCACAAAGAAAACCAATTAAAACCAATTAAAAACAGTTAAAAACAGGGAGTATATACAAAATAAAACAAAGAGAATGGACAAAGCAAAATGAAATGAATGGACAAATCAAATAAAATGAAACAGTCAGCAGGGGAAAATGATTAAGTGGGGTAAGCTATTTTGAAAAGATGGATCTTGAGTCTGGATTTAAAAATTGGTAGTGATTGAACGTTCCGGAGGTCTGGGGGGAGTGAGTTCCATAGATGGGGAGTAGAGCGGCTGAAGGCCCTGCTCCCCATGGTGCTGAGACGAGCGGGAGGGACTGTGAGGTGGATGGAGGAGGAGGACCTGAGTGAGCGGGTGTGTGTGGTGACATGAAGGAGTTCTGTGAGATAAGTGGGAGCCAGGTTATGGATGGACTTGAATGTGAGGAGTAGGATTTTGAACTGAATGCGATAGTGAATGGGGAGCCAGTGAAGCTGCTGCAGGACAGGATATTATAATGTTGTTACCTCCTCAAAAACATGCTTAGAGTTGTGCTTTGTTTCATTCATGCTCTTTTCCATCTTGTGATGTCATGAAGTGGTAGTTTTCAAGTTAGCAACTACCTTTTATTTTTGTTCAGTAGAGAGTGGCAATTTCAGGGATCAGAAAACAGCATAATATGGGCCCTTTAAAACTTGCTACACTTTTATTTTGCTCAGTTATTTCCCCTATTTTGAATTAAATTAAGTATGAAAATCGCTCACCTTTCAAAATAAATCTATGTTTGTCACAATGTGCGTTTGGCTTGGTAAATGTGCAGAGACTGCTAAATACCACTGTATAATGTAACTCCAGTTAGGAATTTGAAAAAACAGGTTTAAAAAGCCTACACACCCAAAAAGGGGCACAGAGTGTTTCAGTGCAATACAGTTTGCTTGGCTTATTTTATGCCTAAATAAACATTAATCAGATAAAATGGAGATAGATGTATAAAAACATTGATATGTATGTGCCAAAATAAAATACAATTGAATGTAGAAAATGACAAAGATGGTCTCGATTTAGTCTGGATGGGCCGTGGTCTTGGTCTTGTCTCAGTCTTGAACGTCAGAGGTCTTGGTCTTGTCTCTGTTTCTGGACCCTGTGGTCGCGGACAGGTCTTGGTCTCAATTAGTGATAGATTTAGAAAGGGCCTGGTCTTATTACCCCGAATTTATTTATACTTTATTAATAAAAAATAAAAATAATAATAAAAAAACAGAACAAATACACAAAATGGAGTGGTTTAGTCCATTAAATATGTCCCAGACTGCACCAGCACCACTGACTAGAGGTAAGATCGGGCCTAAAAAATCCAGCCCGACCCGACTCGGCCCGCGGGTATTAAAGCCCGACCCGGCCCGAGCCCGACCAATTAACTTGATTTGCAGGCCCGAGCCCGAAGCAAACCCGAAATTTCATATTTTATTTGTGAGGGGTGTTTTTTTTTTAAACAAATGATAATATAGATGTTTGACGATCATCAATTTTGCTAGTACAGCTGTTTAAATGCCTGCTCAGCGTCGAATGTTCCCCCTAATGTTTTATGTGTCTGAGCAAACACACTAACTCCCTGAGCGCTCCTTGGACTCCTGTGCGCGACATCCGACATGCACCCCCGCTACACGCGGAAAGAGCTGCGCGTGCTCGCGGCTTGCGCGTGCTCGTGGCTTACACCGGTAGAAGTTTAATACGAGACACATACTTTTGTTTCTGAATACTGGACGATTCCCCCGTATTCAGATGACCCCGCGGCTGAAAAAAAAAGCGGAACTCTTTCATCCCTGCGCTGCATAGGATTTCTTGTGCGCTGAGAATGTGCGTGCAGTGCACAATTGCACAGGCGCGCAGCTTAGATTTTTGCTCTCGTATGAAAGCAAAGCGCCACATTGACTACATTCAGCGAAGCCAACGCAAGTTTCTGTAGCATTTTCAACAATCAATTTGAAGCTTTTCCACACCTCACTCTTACCGGTGCGTGTTTGTCTTTTCAGTTCTCCGGTCTTTAGTTTATCCTTAACTTCTTGCTCCTCCATATTGGGGATACCAGGTCAAAATAGATGCGGACTTGCGGAGGGGAAGATTATCAAGAGCGGCTCCTGTTTAATAGTTAAATAGCAATTACCTTACAGCGCCTTCTGTTTTATCCAAATTATTTATTTTAAAACAAGTATTCCTTAGTTTAGTATCCACACATCGTTTTAGTATACATTTTTATAAACATATATTTATTTTTTTTTAAAGTCAGCGAGAGAGAAACCCGGCCCGAGCCCGACCCGAAGCAATGATTGACATTTTAGGCCCGACCCGACCCGAATTTCGGGTCGGGTCAGGTCGGGCTCGGGCTCGGGCTTAAGATCTTACCTCTACCACTGACCACTAGACTACAGGGTGACTAGAGGGCACTAGAGAGCCTTTTTTTAGATAGATGTTTGATTTGCATATCATTGTGATCAGCTCACAAATCTGCAACCATGCTTTATTGAGTTCATTCCAATCATAAGTTTAAAGATCCCATGACATGGTACTTCTTGATGCTTTTATATGGCTCCTTAATGGTTCCCTAATACTGTAAATGAATCCTTCTTCAAACTCAACACAGAGAAACAGAGATAAGATGAGAAAGAGTCATAAATATCTCTCTCAAACACTTTATTCTGGGCGTTGTTGCTTGAATGCAAATGAGGAGAAAAGAGCTGGCCTATAGTAGAGGGTGGGGGTGTGGCCAAACTCTCCGCTCTCCGCTGTCAGCCCTCAGCTGATCCATTTCTGTGTTTTTGCACGGGGGGAGAGATTTGAAGTGTTCCATTGAAAAATAAACACATTTCCACAGAAAATAAAATTAAACCACTGCTGTTCAAAGGTCCAGAGGCTCAGATAAAGGACTTCCGAGCCTAGAAAGACTCTAACGTGCCTCCAGGCAAATAAAAAAACGCATTTGATGACGTCATCAGAGAGGACAGTGCGCAGTCCAAACTCTCTGGGCGTGATTTACAGAGACGGGGAGTACAGACAGGCGGGGGTGGAACTGCATTTGCGTTTCTTTTTTTGATCTGACGTCACTAAGGTGCCTTGTTCAAACTCGCCCGTTTGAGCTCCGATTTTTTGTAACGCAGAAAAGGATCGCAAATGCTCAGTTTAGACATTTCGCAAGGTTTAACCATGGGGTGGGGTGGGGCGGGGGGCTAAACAAGGTAAGGGAGCTCACATTAACGTTCAAAAACCTCAGAAAGTGAAAATTTCATGCCATGGGACCTTTAAACATGCTTAAAAACAATGAATAGTGCTTACATGCTAACATCTTTACTAAGGAAAATTCACTTAAAGTGTTACAATTTTTTCAATACGATAAATACAAAGATTGTTTTGTGTTCTTTTGTTGCCATTTTGGGCCAAGTTGATTTGTGGGCCGCACTTAGCCCATGACCTGGGTTTGAGGGCTGACATTTCTACTACTTGAGCTACAGCCATAGTACACCCAAAGAGGGGCCCAGGGATCATCTTGGCCCTCCGGCAGATCTCAATTGGCCCAAAAAGGAGGGCAGGGATTAATTCAATTGTGCCCTGAAAGTCTGTCAGCCGATAAAGGGAGCACTAATCTATACCCCATGAAGCACAATACTGAAAGAGATTCTAGTCTAACTGTTCACGTTTAAAACATGCATAGGTTTGACCCTCGGCTTGACACATATTCTTTTTGGCCTGCTGATGAAAACAGTTTGGGCAGCACTGCACTACAGCCAACTCAGGGGCTTATTGGCACAGCAAAAGCTCCCAGGTAACACAGGACAAACATATCTCAAAAGACAAACTTAGCAATAATGAACTGAATCAGTTTAGCTCATTATTATTATAAGTGAAGACAAGATGAATATTACCAAAGTGAATCATAGCCTCATGTGTTGTCTTAGCTGTAGAACACATCTTTAAAGGAACTGTAACAGTTTTTAAAAACAATCACAACTGAACCTGGGTTGCCAGTGCCTAAACCTGCAGACAGAGGACGCATCTACGTTTTTATCATTCGCATTCCTACATTTCTAGTAAAATATCGCAAACCAGCCATCAGAACAGGCAGGAATTCAGCCATTCTTTCTCACAGATTTATGAAATCACTGTCAGCAGACAAAAAAGTTGATGTTTAAGTGAAAATAACAGCTGATTAGCCCTAGCTTCCCTCTGTCCCAGTATTCATTTCAATGTATGCAGCTTCTGTTCTGACCCAAAACAGAGTGTGGGCCTTTTGGGGGCACAGGAAGTGACGTGTGACACATCTGTGCTTCTGCTGAGGCACTGGCTGCAGGAGCTGGAGTTTAGGGAGGATTCAGATCAGAGAAAGTCCATTTAGGTTTTTTTTTTAAATGGATTTCAGCCTCACATGAGGCCCATTCTGCTTTGTGATTAGATAATCGTCTTGAGAATAAATCACCCAATTATAAGAGGCTGTAATCAACTTGGCCATCATGTTCAATGTTTTTGTAACTAAGGGCCCGTTTACACGAGAACGCTTACGGGTAAAAACGACAAAATATTTTATCGGAAGTGCCTTTCGTTTACACGGTGACGGCGTTTTTGGGGCCTAAAAACGCAAAAATCTGAAACCACCCTCCAGAGTGGAAAAGTTAAATACGCTCCGCTGTAGCGTTTCCGTGTAAACTGCCCAAGACGCAAAACTGGTCAGATCTGCTCACGTCGCATACGCGTTTACGTCACATAGATGCGGCATACCTTGATACCACGGATGTTCAAGCTGCACTAGCAGTTCTAGTCAACATACAAGAGTCATTTCAACAATTGTATAAATCGCACCCACACACGTCTACGGCGTTCAAGTCTTTCTCACACTCTCACAGCCACACAGACGCCAAGACAAGCGACTTCCGCATGAGGCACTTCAAATGTAAAACCCGATGTGATTTTATATTTTCTAATTCACTGTAATCCTCCTGTAATGTCACTATTTTCAGTACAATATTCAAAAACATGTAAACAAAAATACAAGTCACTGAAATGTTTGGAGCGGAACTTAACAACTCATTTAAAACGCAACTAGAACATTTTATTTTGAAGTTTTACCTTTCTCTTTTCCGGTACAGTCGTGGTTAGAAATGTAACTTGACGCTGTTGTGATGTTGTTGTTTTTTTGGGGGTTTTTTTCAGTCCAGCGCCTCCCTTCGCTGGCTTTTCCGTCCACTTTTGCGTCTTCATATAAACGCAGATAAAAAATTGAAGACGAGACGCCACTTTTGCGTCTTCTGTTTTGATCGTCGCCGTATAAACATAGCCTAAGAATAAAACAGCATTACAGTTGTTATCAGAATAAACTATATCTGAGTTCCCTTAAACAAACTGTCAGTGTATGGGTTCACACATTCACACCTCTTCCTCACTTCTGCCATTTTTTTCTGTTCCTTTAAAACTCCCTGCTCAGAAGCAGAAGCTCTCAGGGGGACCGCTCTCCCTGTAAAGTCTATCTCTAAAGTGTGTGTATACCTTCAACATGTTTCTCCAGTTGAGCTCCAAACAACACAACACAAACAGCCAATTAGCAGCAGCGCTAATGCTAAATATAGAAAAAGATCATAGACTGTCTGTACTGTAAGAACAATATTTCATCAGTAACATTTACATGTAGGTAACCCAGTTCAGAATGAGAACGCCAAGAACCTCATCTGAAATTAAAGTGGAACTAATCACTAAACCAACTGTACTGTGAACTGTGTGTATGGTGTTTTACTCACAGTGTTTACTGTTGCTAGTCCTCTTTTTTGGCAATTTTAGTGCAAACTTGGTATAGTTACAGCTTTGTGTTCAAAAACAATTTCAAGCACTACATGACATCACACAGAACTGTCCTGATTACAGCCTCATTACAGTGTAGCTGCCTCCACTTTGTGACTCTTGAATACTTTTAACTGTATAATTTGGATGATCTTTTTTTGTTTGTTTTACAGTAGGCTATCTATCTAAAATCTGCAAACATTGTACAATAAAAAACAACTGAGGACAACACACGATAACGCAACCAAATTTAAACAATATATGTGCACCTAATTTTCTGCACAGCTGTTTCCGTGGAGCCGTCTGTGGCCCTTCCTCACACAGCCATCTCCTTTCCAGTTGTTGGGTCTGTCCTTACATCATTTTGTCACCATGTTTGTGTGAGTGCGATCAGGGGATGTGATGAAACCATGAGACCAAAGACAAAAAGGAGGGGCCCACACTTCTGATTCTTCTTATCATGTATGTATGCAATATGCCCTATTAGTATGTAGTATGGATATGTACTCTATGTAGAGGTAAGATCGGGCCTAAAAAATCCAGCCCAACCCGACCCGGCCCGCGGGTATTAAAGCCCGACCCGGCCCAAGCCCGACCAATTAACTTGATTTGCAGGCCCGAGCCCGAAGCAAACCCGAAATTTCATATTTTATTTGTGAGGACTCGGGAGTAGGAGGGGTGATTTATGATAACAAATTAAAGCCTGTCTTTTGTAACGAAATCTAAGTTAAACAAGACTGTATAAACATTTACATCTTTTATATTTGTTTCTGCAAATATAACCGTCAATTTTCCATCATTGACGGATTTTTTTAAGAGTTGACGGGAAAAATTTAAGGCCGTCCGTCATTTTGACGGGTTGAAAATTGGGCCATAAACCACAGCAGCAGTACGTCCTTAAGAATCTAGCGCGGCACTTTAAGAGAGAGAAGCAGAGAGACAAAGAAGAACAATGACGGGTGGATAATAGACAGAGACAGGAAGGAGTTCCTCACTCTTACCAGTGCGTGTTTGTCTTTTCAGTTCTCCTGTCTTTAGTTTATCCTTAACTTCTTGCTCCTCCATATTGGGGATACCAGGTCAAAATAGATGCGGACTTGCGGAGGGGAAGATTATTAAGAGGGCGGCGTTCACGTGCGCAGAGCTCTGGCTCTGCGGCTCCTGTTTAGTAGTTAAATAGCAATTACATTACAGCGCCTTCTCTGTTTTATCCAAATTATTTATTTTAAAACAAGTATTCCTTAGTTTAGTATCCACACATCGTTTTAGTATACATTTTTTATAAACATATATTTATTTTTAAAAAGTCAGCGAGAGAGAAGCCCGGCCCAACCCGGGTCGGGTCGGGCTTGGGCTCGGGCTTAAGATCTTACCTCTAACTCTATGTATGTAGTCAGTGTGTGTGAAATAATATGAAATAATATGAAAGAAATACACTACAGGAAAGAATGACTAAAGAGAAGGGGCGGGGTCTGGGGGTTTAAGGAGAGGTGTGATTGGTCTAACAGATATCCACACTTCAAACTCCACCCCTGCAGCCAGGTGTTTGTGATCATAAACACCTGACTTTACAGAAACCACTGAAGACTGGACATATTTAGGTGTTTTGACCAGAAAGCTGCACATTTACCTAGTTTGCACTAAAGTTCCCCCAAAAATTACTAGCTGTAGATAATACTATTAAAATACCATATACACAGTTGAGTATTGGAACAAGTAGATAACAATTTAGTTCTGCTTTAACAAAATATTCCCTAATAACCCAATTTTTTTGGTAGAAAAAGCTTCAGTAGTTATCTGGACAATCTATCTTAAATTGAGATGATCTGGATGCGGGACACATGTCTCTTCTGAGTATAATGGACAGGTATAATCCTCCAGAGTTCCCTCACTGAGCTGCAGAGGCTGCACTAGCAAGCAATGATTGTCTGCAGTTGCAAGTGTCTAGCTAGTGACCGTTTGGATCAGAGCACGGGATTTTAGGTTGAAATCAACTGGATTTCAGCATTGAAGAGGCTCATGTGAGGCATGTTCTGCAAAAAAAAATAAATCCATTGTATTTTATAAACCCTCAGCTACAATAAACTGACATAACTGTGTGAAAAACATTCTTTCTTAAAGAGATTTTGGATGTGTTTTAGTTAGTTTAGCTCTTTTTAAGCCTTTGGTTAATCGAACTTTAGTCCTTCTTTAGTCCTGGGTAAGTCCACATTCACATTTAGGGAAAGGAGAACCAAACATTTATGTATAGCGTCTGCCAGAGTATGTGACATATGTGCATGTTGGGGGACTGGTTTAGTCCAAAGTCCATTTTTGGTGTTTTTTTACCCCAAGATAAATCCATATTTAGTCTTGTTTTAGTCCTGTTAACATGCGAAATTATATTTGTTTAGTCCTATTTAAGGCCATGTTTAATTTGATTTTACACCTGGTTTTAGTCCTAGCTCAAGTCAGATTAAGTCCATGCTTAGTCTTGGTTAAATCCTGTTTTTGTAACATGCAGAATTACACTTGTTTAGTCCAATTTAGGCAATTGCTTAATTAGATTTCACATCTGGGTTCAGTCCTAGTTAAGGTCTTCCTTTAGTCCATTTTAACTCCACATTTAGTCTTGCTTTAGTCCTGGTTAAATCCATGTTTAGTCCTGATACAGTCCTGTATTTTCAGTTCCAGTCGGCAGTAAAAGAAGAACTTTCCTTATGTATATATGTATGTAGGCCGTGCGCGCTAATGTAGGGGAACTAAATATTCTCGCCGTGGTTATGGCTCCGTTGGGGAAAGCGGCTCTATGGACTGTGTAAGCTGCTCAGTGTGTGCGTTTGGGAAGGCCCGTGACCGCACCCTGGCCCCTCTGCAGATCTGACAGCGCTCGGATCAATCACACACTTCCGGGATGGGGATGTTCAGGAAGCAGGAAAACACGACGCGCTTGCCTGGTTTTACACAAGACCAGAGAGAGATCGATCTAGTCTACGGCCCACGCTGCATCTCAAACAGGAGGCAGACGCTACACACTTTTGGACACTTTCAGAGGGTTAGGAATGGACATTTTGAGACGTGTAAAGTGCTCAAACTGATGAATACAACCGTATTGAAATGTGTGGTGATGTAGGCAGTTTGAATGTGTGTTTTGTTTTTTTGAAGACCCAAAATCTAATTAGCAAACTCCAACAGTGATCACCAAGAACATGCATACTTGTGATCATTGGAAGAAATTTTAATTTGGTAACACAATTTCCATTTAGTTTTTAGTTAACACATCCTACACATTTAATTTAATAGTAAAATAGTGTTATTAAATACATTTCAGACTTCATGTTTTGTTTATTGGATTGTTTATTTGAAGAACATTCTTACTGTTAGAGGGCTCGCATCTCCACAGATCTGACCTTTTGTCAGAGTGTGTAACGTCTTAGTAAGAAAATTGATTTTAAAAAGATAGTTTCTAATGCTAGTTCTTAAGACAATAAACTACTACTGTGCGTGGGCTTGCATCTCCATAAGCTTGACTCTCAATTGGCTGTTGGTGGAGGAATGCTTCCAGTTTAATGTTTTACCTTTGACCATCAAATTACACAGCATGGCAAAAAATCTATCTTCATGGAAAACTTCCCAATGTATGTTTTTTCTATTTCCTTGGAATTATGCAAGTGATGTGCCACATTCAGATTAAGTTTAATGACATTCTGAAAATAAACATTCCAGGCAAAGCAGTAACTCCATCAGAAATGTTGCACAGTGCAGCTTTAAAATGTCTTAAAGGAAAATTAACGTTTTTTTTTACTATCTGAGCCTTCTTTCGGCAATAAAACAAGTAGTTTTACTCACCCATAGCAGTTTGGTGTCAATTGGAGCAGTATCGCAGAACTTATGTTGAGCCGTTCTGTTCTACTAATGATCCCGTATCCGTTAGCGTGAGTGCTCGGGGCATTACTTTGCGGTGTCCAAATAACACAAACTTTAGCACTTTTCAAATCACAGAAGATCGCTGTGTCAGCGTAGACTTTTAGTGGATTCCAAAACGGCTTGAAACCCGATATCCAGCTATAGTTTCATTTGATGACGTCATCAGAGAGGACAGTGCGCATGCGTGAACTCAGCTGTTTTGTAAACACCGCTAGTCCGAAAGAAGCTAACACCGCTCTGAACTTTACTTTTCTGTTGCGATATCGGGTTTCAGGCCGTTTTGGAATCTACTAAAAGTCTACCCTGACACAGCGATCTTCTGTGATTTGAAAAGTGCTAAAGTTTGTGTTATTTGGACACCGCAAATTAGTGCCCCGAGCACTCACGCTGACGGATACCGGATCATTAGTAGAACAGAACGGCTCAACATAAGTTCTGCGATACTGCTCCAATTGAAACCAAACTGCTATGGGTGAGTAAAACTACTTGTTTTATTGCCGAAAGAAGGCTCAGATTGTAAAAAAAACCTTACTTTTCCTTTAAAGGGTTATTATGCCATTTCTAAATCTGTTAATAATGCTGTTTCCTCATCAATAACATTTCACTGGCGAAGAAAGCTCAGAGGCGCCTCTATTTCGCAAAGTGAGGAGAGCTGGAGCCCCCCCACCCATCATGACCACCTTCTACCGAGGCACCATTGAGAGCGTCCTGACCAGCAGGATCACTGCACATTTTGGACATCTGTAAATAGGTATTTATTCCTTGCACTGCTTTTAGATTTTTTCTTAGATAGTTTTTGTATTGACTTATATTCTATTTTGTACGCTGTCTTTTTTGCACTGCTTGGCCAGAGAGAAACGAAATTTCGATTCACTGTATGTCGAACACATACAGTATTATGACAGAATTGACAATAAAGTTGACTCTGACTTGACTTTGATTTACTCACACATGTTTAACACCTGCATATGTAGGATGAGTTTTTCTCTCAAACTGAAAACACAAGCGCTCCACTGTGTTTTTAAACTCCATACATCTTCACAAAAATTATTTGGACAATTTCAGCCCTGGAGTTGCCAATCACTACTCCATCTTTTGAGATGTAGATAGACTAATAAAGGGTTACTCAAATATGTGTGAATGAAACAAAACACAACTCTGGGTCTGTTGAGATAACAGGATTATAACTGTGTATAGTCTGTGTGTATAGTCTGTGTGTATAGTCTGCGTGTATAGTTTGTGTGTGTAGTCTGTGTGTATAGTCTGCGTGTATAGTTTGTGTGTATAGTCTGTGTGTATAGTTTGTGTGTATAGTCTGTGTGTATAGTTTGTGTGTGTAGTCTGTGTGTATAGTCTGTGTGTATAGTCTGTGTGTATAGTCTGTGTGTATAGTTTGTGTGTATAGTTTGTGTGTATAGTCTGTGTGTATAGTCTGCGTGTATAGTTTGTGTGTATAGTCTGTGTGTATAGTTTGTGTGTATAGTTTGTGTGTGTAGTCTGTGTGTATAGTCTGCGTGTATAGTTTGTGTGTATAGTCTGTGTGTATAGTCTGTGTGTATAGTCTGTGTGTATAGTTTGTGTGTATAGTTTGTGTGTATAGTCTGTGTGTATAGTTTGTGTGTATAGTCTGTGTGTATAGTCTGTGTGTATAGTCTGTGTGTATAGTTTGTGTGTATAGTCTGTGTGTATAGTCTGTGTGTATAGTCTGTGTGTATAGTTTGTGTGTATAGTTTGTGTGTATAGTCTGTGTGTATAGATTGTGTGTATAGTCTGTGTGTATAGTCTGTGTGTATAGTCTGTGTATAATCTGTGTGTATAGTCTGTGTGTATAGTCTGTGTGTATAGTTTGTGTGTATAGTTTGTGTGTATAGTTTGTGTGTATAGTCTGTGTGTATAGTTTGTGTGTATAGTTTGTGTGTATAGTCTGTGTGTATAGTTTGTGTGTATAGTCTGTGTGTATAGTTTGTGTGTATAGTCTGTGTGTATAGTCTGTGTGTAGTCTGTGTGTATAGTCTGTGTGTATAGTCTGTGTGTATAGTCTGTGTGTATAGTCTGTGTGTATAGTTTGTGTGTATAGTCTGTGTGTATAGTCTGTGTGTATAGTTTGTGTGTATAGTCTGTGTGTATAGTCTGTGTGTATAGTTTGTGTGTATAGTCTGTGTGTATAGTCTGTGTGTATAGTCTGTGTGTATAGTTTGTGTGTATAGTCTGTGTGTATAGTCTGTGTGTATAGTCTGTGTGTATAGTCTGTGTATAGTCTGTGTGTATAGTCTGTGTATAGTCTGTGTGTATAGTCTGTGTGTATAGTCTGTGTGTATAGTTTGTGTGTATAGTCTGTGTGTATAGTCTGTGTGTATAGTTTGTGTGTATAGTTTGTGTGTATAGTTTGTGTGTATAGTTTGTGTGTATAGGCTGTGTGTATAGTCTGTGTGTATAGTCTGTGTGTATAGTTTGTGTGTATAGTCTGTGTGTATAGTCTGTGTGTATAGTGTGTGTGTATAGTCTGTGTGTATAGTTTGTGTGTATAGTTTGTGTGTATAGTCTGTGTGTATAGTTTGTGTGTATAGTCTGTGTGTATAGTTTGTGTGTATAGTTTGTGTGTATAGTTTGTGTGTATAGTTTGTGTGTATAGTTTGTGTGTATAATCTGTGTGTATAGTCTGTGTGTATAGTTTGTGTGTATAGTCTGTGTGTATAATCTGTGTGTATAGTCTGTGTGTATAGTTTGTGTGTATAGTTTGTGTGTATAGTCTGTGTGTATAGTCTGCGTGTATAGTTTGTGTGTATAGTCTGTGTGTATAGTTTGTGTGTATAGTCTGTGTGTATAGTTTGTGTGTATAGTCTGTGTGTATAGTTTGTGTGTATAGTCTGTGTGTATAGTCTGCGTGTATAGTTTGTGTATAATCTGTGTGTATAGTCTGTGTGTATAGTCTGTGTGTTTAGTCTGTGTGTATAGTTTGTGTGTATAGTCTGTGTGTATAGTCTGTGTGTATAGTCTGTGTGTATAGTTTGTGTGTATAGTTTGTGTGTATAGTCTGTGTGTATAGTCTGTGTATAGTTTGTGTGTATAGTTTGTGTGTATAGTCTGTGTGTATAGTTTGTGTGTATAGTCTGTGTGTATAGTTTGTATGTATAGTCTGTGTGTATAGTTTGTGTGTATAGTTTGTATGTATAGTCTGTGTGTATAGTTTGTGT
The DNA here is from genome assembly GCA_036785185.1 of Paratrypauchen microcephalus. Lineage (NCBI taxonomy): Eukaryota > Metazoa > Chordata > Actinopteri > Gobiiformes > Gobiidae > Paratrypauchen > Paratrypauchen microcephalus. The sequence goes on from JAVJIX010000033.1 coordinate 2,733,998, forward strand.
GTATAGTCTGTGTGTATAGTTTGTGTGTATAGTCTGTGTGTATAGTCTGTGTGTATAGCCTGTGTATAGTCTGTGTGTATAGTCTGTGTGTATAGTCTGTGTGTATAGTTTGTGTGTATAGTCTGTGTGTATAGTCTGTGTGTATAGTTTGTGTGTATAGTCTGTGTGTATAGTCTGTGTGTATAGTTTGTGTGTATAGTTTGTGTGTATAGTCTGTGTGTATAGTTTGTGTGTATAGTCTGTGTGTATAGTCTGTGTGTATAGTTTGTGTGTATAGTCTGTGTGTATAGTCTGTGTGTATAGTCTGTGTGTATAGTCTGTGTGTTTAGTCTGTGTGTATAGTCTGTGTGTATAGTCTGTGTGTATAGTTTGTGTGTATAGTCTGTGTGTATAGTCTGTGTGTATAGTTTGTGTGTATAGTTTGTGTGTATAGTTTGTGTGTATAGTCTGTGTGTATAGTCTGTGTGTATAGTTTGTGTGTATAGTCTGTGTGTATAGTTTGTGTGTATAGTCTGTGTGTATAGTCTGTGTGTATAGTCTGTGTGTATAGTCTGTGTGTATAGTTTGTGTGTATAGTTTGTGTGTATAGTCTGTGTGTATAGTTTGTGTGTATAGTCTGTGTGTATAGTTTGTGTGTATAGTTTGTGTGTATAGTTTGTGTGTATAGTTTGTGTGTATAGTTTGTGTGTATAATCTGTGTGTATAGTCTGTGTGTATAGTTTGTGTGTATAGTCTGTGTGTATAATCTGTGTGTATAATCTGTGTGTATAGTTTGTGTGTATAGTCTGTGTGTATAATCTGTGTGTATAGTCTGTGTGTATAGTCTGTGTGTATAGTTTGTGTGTACAGTCTGAAGGTGGACAGAGGAGCAGCCAGAGACTGTGAACAGGGAACCTGAGGAACAGAGTGACCAGGGAAATGTCGCACAGGCACAGCAGGTCAGCAGGTAGTAATGTTTGGATAATTCAGGGACTACTGATGGACAGGCATGAAAATCGCTCACCTTTCGGCGAAATTCGCAGTTTTGAAGCCAAAACAGATGACCTACTTGAATCGTGTAGATTTGAGGAGAAAATGTTTGTTTGTTTTTTTTGGTTTTTTACGCTTCATTTCCACAGGAATTTCACCTGGGGTGCCAGCATCTTGACCTTGTGTGCAAAATGCATTTTAAATAAACCATTGAATGTCTAGTTACTGCGAGTTTACTGTGGTTTTTGGGAGCTGGGATTTTTCCTATAAATGTTGCGCTATGGTTTCCCCTTGACCAAGATGTAACAAAAGTAAAATACTTTGCTTCGGGGAACACATACATAAATTAGTCCGTTGTGCTCTCTGCTAATTATGAGGGATCGGTCTAAGCTAAAAATGCCAGGGCTTTTTTTGTCCCAGTTCAGCCCTGTGTCACCCTGAGCTATATACATCTGAGACAGGACCAAACACACATCCAACGCCATTATTGTCCTCTCCCTGAGCAGCAATCAGCAGATTTCACAGCAGAGGCAAGCGTGTAATAAAGCTAGTCCCAATCAGAGAGGGCTAATCCTGGGTAATGAGCGCAGAGGGCAGAGCTGTGGTGCCTTAACCTCCAGAGTCTGTCCACAGGTTACAGAAACTGTATACAGACTATACACACAAACTATACACACAGACTATACACACAAACTATACACACAGACTATACATACAAACTATACACACAAACTATACACACAGACTATACACACAGACGATACACACAAACTATACACACAGATTATACACACAAACTATACACACAGACTATACACACAGACTATACACACAAACTATACACACAAACTATACACACAGAGTATACAGACAAACTATACACACAAACTATACACACAGACTATACATACAAACTATAGACACAAACTATACACACAAACTATGCACACCGACTATACAGACAAACTATACACACAGACTATCCACACCGACTATACAGACAAACTATACACACAGACGATACACACAAACTATACACACAGATTATACACACAGACTATACACACAGACGATACACACAAACTATACACACAGATTATACACACAGACTATACACACAAACTATACACACAGACTATACACACAAACTATACACACAGACTATACACACAAACTATACACACAGACTATGCACACAGACTATGCACACAGACTATACACACAGACTATGCACACAGACTATACACACAGACTATGCACACAGACTATACACACAGACGATACACACAAACTATACACACAGATTATACACACAGACTATACACACAGACTATACACACAAACTATACACACAAACTATACACACAGACTATACACACAAACTATACACACAAACTATACACACAGACTATACACACAGACTATACACACAGACTATACACACAGACTATGCACACAGACTATACACACAGACTATGCACACAGACTATACACACAAACTATGCACACAGACTATACACACAGACTATGCACACAGACTATACACACAAACTATACACACAGACTATACACACAGACTATACACACAGACTATACACACAGACTATACACACAGACTATACACACAGACTATACACACAGACTATACACACAAACTATACACACAAACTATACACACAGACTATACACACAGACCATACACACAGACTATACACTAGGGATGTCCCGATCCGATCACGTGATCGGAAATTGGCCCCCATCACGTGGTTTCGGATCGGATCGGAATCGGACGTTACCTCCCAATCAGTATCGGATATACACTCAACAAAAATATAAACGCAACACTTTTGTTTTTGCTCCCATTTTTCATGAGATGGACTTAAAGATCTAAAATTCATTCCAGATACACAATATTACCATTTCTCTCAAACACTGATCACAAATCTGTCTAAATGTGTGATAGTGAGCACTTCTGCTTTGCTGAGATAATCCATCCCACCTCACAGGTGTGCCACATCAAGATGCTGATCTGACATCATGATTAGTGCACAGGTGTACCTTATACTGCCCACAATAAAAGGCCACCCTGAAATGTGCAGTTTTGTCTCACAGCAAAATGCCACAGATGTCACAAGCATTGAGGGAGCGTGCAATTGGCATGCTGACAGCAGGAATGTCAACCAGATCTGTTGCTCGTGAATTGAATGTTCATTTCTCCACCATAAGCCGTCTCCAAAGGCGTTTCAGAGAATATGGCAGTACATCCAACCGGCCTCACAACCGCAGACCACGTGTAACCACACCAGCCCAGGACCTCCACATCCAGCAGGTTCACCTCCAAGATCGTCTGAGACCAGCCACTCGGACAGCTGCTGAAACAATTGGTTTGCATAACCAAACAATTTCTGCACAAACTGTCAGAAACCATCTGAGGGAAGCTCAACTGCATGCTCGTCGTCCTCATCGGGGTCTTAACCTGACTCCAAATCGTCGCCGTAACAGACTTGAGTGGGCAAATGCTCACATTCGATGGCGTCTGGCACGTTGGAGAGGTGTTCTCTTCACGGATGAATCTTGGTTTACATTGTTCAGGGCAGATGGCAGACAGCGTGTGTGGCGTCGTGTGGGTGAGCGCTTTGCTGACGTCAATGTTGTGGATCGAGTGGCCCATGGTGGTGGTGGGGTTATGGTATGGGCAGGCATCTGTTATGGACGAAGAACACAGGTGCATTTTATTGATGGCATTTTGAATGCACAGAGATACCGTGATGAGATCCTGAGGCCCATTGTTGTGCCATACATCCATGAACATCACCTCATGTTTCAGCAAGATAATGCACGGCCCCATGTTGCAAGGATCTGTACACAATTCTTGGAAGCTGAAAATGTCCCAGTTCTTGCATGGCCAGCATACTCACCGGACATATCACCCATTGAGCATGTTTGGGATGTGCTTGACCGGCGTATACGACAGCGTGTACCAGCTCCCACTAATATCCAGCAACTTCGCACAGCCATTGAAGAGGAGTGGACCAACATTCCACAGGCCACAATTGACAATCTGATAAACTCTATGCGAAGAAGATGTGTTGCACTGCATGAGGCAAATGGTGGTCACACCAGATACTGACTGGTTCTGAGTCCCCAGACCCCCAATAAAGCAAAAAAAAAAAGGCACACCTGTGCACTAATCATGATGTCAGATCAACATCTTGATGTGGCACACCTGTGAGGTGGGATGGATTATCTCAGCAAAGCAGAAGTGCTCACTATTACACATTTAGACAGATTTGTGAACAATGTTTGAGAGAAATGGTAATATTGTGTATCTGGAATGAATTTTAGATCTTTAAGTCCATCTCATGAAAAATGGGAGCAAAAACAAAAGTGTTGCGTTTATATTTTTGTTTAGTGTATATGTATATATATTCTTATTATTTTTTAACTCATTGGCTGCCGGAGACGTCTATAGACGTTCGGGCGAACCCAACCGTTGATTGCCAGAACGTCTATAGACGTTCAACACGTTTTTCAGCGGGGGTTGCTAGGTTACGGCCTGGAGCAACTTTTGAGGTGTAATTCACATCTCTCAACCTGTAGATGGCGATCTTGTATCATTATTTGCCGATCAGAGCCGGGGAAGAAAGGAGGAGTGCAGTGTGTGTATAGATGTGTGTAAGATGGCGAGGCCAGACAACCCGGAAAAGCAGATAACTGTTGATCAGCGCCTATGGAGCGATCAGATCGCTCTTGGGACCCAGGATCCTGGATCAGAGGATCGCAGAGACAAGCCGGATCAAGCAGCGAGGTCTGAGCAGAGATCTGCTGTGCCCGAGGAGGGGGCGTGTCATGTGTGCGCTGCGCGGATCAGGGAATCTCCTCAGAACTACGACAGCTCCAGAGAAGAAGTTTACTGACTTGGAGCAGTAATGGTGCTGTATGGTAATTGTAATGAATGAAGTTGTGTGTGTGTGTGTGTGTGTGTGTGTGTGTGCGTGCGTGCGCGTGTGCGTGCGTGCGCGCGTGCGCGCGTGCGTATGTAGCTGTGTGTGTGTGTAAAGGTTTATGCATGGGCTTGTGTGTATGTACATATATATATATATGTGTGTGTGTGTGTGTGTGTGTGTGTGTGTATTAGTTTTTATTATGGGTCTGTACTCTGGGCCTCAGACAAAGCCTCAACAAAGTTCTATTTTATATGAAAAGATATTATATCCTGTAAACATCTCTTGGCACTATTCACAGAGCCTTATATTCTTATATTTGTAAATAAAAAATGTACTTTGTCATCAAAAATCTCTTTCTCTGTTATTTTAGATGTTTGAGGTGTCACTAAATCAATAAATATTGATGTCAAAGTCACTGATCTGCTCGAAATCCTTCTCTGAACTCAACGCTCGTTTTCTCCATTTCTTGCTCAAAAACCAGTGTTTTTGCTGAAACTTCCCTATGTTCTACTATCAGTTATTTGAGAACCGAAAAGGTTAGAAACATAATTTTTTTTCCAGGTGAAAGAAGAGAGTCTAGGCTTTATTTTGATGTGTGCCATGTTTATATAGTCAAAGAACTGAGTATTCTGTGAGTCTTGTAAAATCAGTGAAAATTCTCTGAATCTCTGGCACTCTACAGGCTTAGATTTTGAAAACAGGCTGGCAGTGAAAGAGTTAACATACCCTAGATGAGATCTATGGTTATGCGGTGGCACAGAGTGAGACTTCACACAGAAACATCAACGCGTGCGGCATGACACGCTATTGGTTAAATGCACGGAAGCAGGCAGCTCGAAGTGCAAAGAGTGAGTATAGAGAGGAGATAAGCATAGCACTATAATGAGCGCTATAAGAACGCTCTCATGTTTAGCGAGTATGTCTGTGGTCTGGAAATACTATAAAGTTGATGACAACAACATTGCCATAGCAAACGGTGGGTAAATGTAAACTTGGGATTGCAAGGGGAGGAAAGGAAAGGGCTACATTTAAAGGTCCCATGGCATGAAATTTTCACTTTGAGGTTTTTGAACGTTAATGTGAGCTCCCCTACCCTGTTTAGGCCCCCCCATCCCCATGGCTAAAAGTTGCAAAATGTGTAAACTAAGCATTTGCGATCCTTTTCTGCGTTTGAAAAAAAACTAAAACAAACAGAACTTTCTGACGTCACACTCGCGGAAAAGGTTTCCACCCCCCGTCTGGATGTCTACCCACCATCTCTGGAAATCACGCCCAGAGAGTTTGGACCGCAAACGAGCTACGAAATGCGAGATGCATTTTTTTATTTGCCTGGAAACACGTGAGAGTGTTTCCAGGCTCGGATGTCCTTCCGAGCTTCTGAACCTCTGAACCAGCAGTGGTTTAATTTTATTTTCTGTGGAAATGTGTTTTTTTTTTTTATGGAAAGTGTCTCATATCTTCCTCCACTTTTAAAACACGGAAGTGGGGCCAGCGCACAGCGCACCGCTAATCCTTGAAAAAGCCAAGTATTTGGCCACAACCCACCCGCTGCACTGGCCTGTCTCTGTCCTCCTCATTTGCATTCAAGCAACAACGCTCAGAATAAAGCGTTTCAGAGACATATTTAGCCTCATGAAGACAGTCAGAGTCATATCTCATGCACTTGATTGAGGCTTGATTTTGAAGAAGGATTCATTTACAGTATTAAAAGCATCAAGAAGTACCATGTCATGGGAACTTTAACACAACAAACCGCTGCAGGAGAAGTTGAAAAGGAGTTTCGTTCACCACAGACATCTGGAGTTCATCCGTGACACTCAGAAAGATAAATAATAAGTAATAAGTGTACTTAAATAATAATAATAATAAGAAGAAGTGTACTACTACTACTACTACTACTACTACTACTACTACTACTACTACTACTACTACTACTAATAATAATAATAATAATAATAATAATAATAATAATAATAATAATAAGTGTACTTTTTTATGTATTATGTAAGTATCAGATTGGAACTCGGTATCGGCAGATACTCAAAATCAAATGATCGGAATCGGATCGGAGGGTCGAAAAATCAGATCGGGACATCCCTACTATACACATAGACTATACAAACAAACTATACACACAGACTATACACTGTCCACAGTCTCTGGCTGCTCCTCTCCCTGTCCACCTTCAACCTGGGCTGCAGAGGACGTGGAGGCTCCAGCCCCTCCAGAGAATATGTCTGTTATTTTAGAATGTTTTGTAGCATCTATAGTGAGATTTTTTAAGCCCGCAACTTCTCCACACCCCCTTTCTGCCGCTTCTCCATGTTTCCACGCTCAACACTGAAACTGGCAGGGATCAGTGCAGAGAAAGGGGCGGGACCGCTCTCATAAACTACTATATCCTGATTGGTTTAGTCAATTGTCTATATTGAAGATGGACCAGTGGGACGCCTCTTCTAAATTGTGGGCCAGTCTCTAAGTAAGAAAAGGCAGCATTGGCACCCAGGACTGTTGGCCCACCGGGAAAATGCCCGGTATGCCCAATTACCAGTCCAGGCCTGCTCAGAGCATAACTTTTCCAGGCTTAGGGTTTGGAGAGTTTTAATGTCCATGAAAAAATATTAGTGGTCTTTAAATACCATGTCTTTGTACTGGAGCAAGGAAACTCATTCATGAAATGTTCTTAAAAAACAGCCTCAGTCTGTCCCAGCTCCAGTGCTCTCTGGTCTCTCTGGTGCCTTGCGCCTGGTCACCACGCTGGACTCAACACCCCCATCACCCTGCATGATCACCCTACCCCAGGCCTTATGCACCCTACGGTCCGCGATTGCCTTAAGTTAACTTAAATATTCAGAGGGAGTTTCTAACCAAATACATATTCATTTTCTCTGTAAATGAAATGTAAATGGGCATTTGTGTATTTGTCAGAACTGTCACTTAAGAAGGAATTGGAGAGCTTAAGAACGCTTTGTGAATCTGGGGCAGAGTTCTCTCAGCATCTTCTTAAAGTTCTGATTCTTCCACAATTGATTGGTCTGTACTCATTTATCTGTACCTAGCCTCATGTATTTTAGCGTGTGTGTGTGTGTGTGTGTGTGTGTGTGTGTGTGCGTGTGCGTGTGCGTGTGCGTGTGCGTGTGCGTGTGCGTGTGCGCGTGCGTGTGCGTGTGCGCGTGCGTGTGCGTGTGCGTGTGTGTGTGTGTGTGTGTGTGTGCGTGTGGCAGAGATGAAAATGCATAGCCAAACCCTCTATCTGAATGAATGCAAACAGTCCTCTATAGACAGAATATGAGAATAAAAGCTATTCAATTGGCCATGGTTTTGCAGAAACTATTTTGTCATAAGCCGTAACATAACATAAGTCATAACAAATGGTTTTAATGCATGTTTTTTATCATTAACTTTTGAATAAATAAAAAATATAAAAGTATCTTACCTCTAACTGTTATCTGAAGAAAGTCACAAACAGCTGTATCTCTAAAACCACTGTTCTCTACTCTGAAGTAACAGCTGTCATTATGGGTTTGGTTTAAATGATAAAACCAGAGAAATTCATAGGATAAGACCTCCTGGGGTGTCCACTCACTGAAACTCACTGGAAACACATTGTCTGTGTTTGTACCAAACGCAACTGCGTGTTTAAACCAAATGCCAGTGACAGGGTCTGCTGTGTTTATGTGTTCATTTCTAGGTAAAACTTTATAAGAGCGTGGGATCCACATACAGGAGCCACTTAGAGCCTCCATTGGACTTGAGGTTGCAATGGACAGATCATTTTGTTGACTACAACAATCAGCACCCTGTGTGTACCTTGTGTGTAACACATACACAGGGTTAAAGTTACAGTACAGAAAATGCAGGAGTACACAGTTGTTCACCAAATAACCATTGCTGTCATGTTTATTATGTCTGTAAATTATGCCAAACCTTTGGACAGAATTCTCAGCATTACAATTCTCTGCTTCCTGTAATTTTCAACATATATTTCAGCTTTTCTTCATAAATTGCTTTTTGATTGATGTAAAAACTACAGTGAGTATCCCACAAAGTCCAAATTAAAGAATCATCAAAACCTGTCATATGCACTTTAATAAATCCTCTTCAGAGTCAGGGGCCCTTGTACTTATTCTTAATACATTTCTTTTTGTCCACCATCTGATAAAAGGGAATTATCCAGACAGACAAAACCACAAAGAGGTAAAGTTTGGAAGAAACTAAGTAACTCACTTTGTGTAATAATCTGCTTTTTTTTATTTCCGGTGAAAATTGTTTGGTGTTTTGCTCTGGATCCTACCTGGACGAACGAGGGATTACACAGATATCGGTTATTGGTGGTGGAATGTAACAAAGTACAAAAGTAAAAGTACAATACTTACGTACAAGTTTTATGTATCTGTACTTTACATACGTACATTTTACAGGGGATACTTTTTACTTTTGCTTCACTACAACTGAGACCATTTGAGACAATTTTCTTTATTGTTTGACACCATTTAATGTGAGTGGTGGATAGGTTGTGTCGTTCCAAACTAAACCAAGAGGAAGTTGGCCATATTGGACCAATCATGTGACCTTTTTCCTGTCCTCGTACTTTAACAAACTTATCCTAGGGTCTTTGACCCAGCCTCACCAGAATAATTCTGTATCATCTAGACAAGTGGGACATTAAAAGTTGTTAAACGTGTTCTAAAAGAGTGAACTTCCATGACAACAGCACAAATTTCAGGTTTGTTTTTGCATCTCGCCGTCAAATTTGACGAGTGATAATTCGCACATTCTTTGGTCGATTTCACTCAAACATTAATCGTTGGTGGACACCCCGGCCCTAAACAGATTGATTGATCCCTAGGGAGATTGCATGGAAGAGCAAAATTTTACTTTGTTGTAGACATACCAAATTTGGAACACACATTCCTGACATGGACTCAATCAAAAAACTCAATGACGCCACCAAGCCATCTCCCATCGTGTTCCATAGCAACAGGCCAAACAGCTGTCCTCACCAATAGGACACCCTCCTTGGATGCTCTTGCCACGCCCCCCTTGGCTGCTCCTCGTCCTACCTTATCCTGGGCTGCTCCTGCTACGCTCCTCCCTTCCCCTCCTGCTAAACCCTCCTCTAGAGCTAAGGCCCCTAAGCCCTCCTGGACTCCTCCTGCTCATCAGGATCGGAAGCGGCTCTCTTCTGCTCAGCACACCTGTCCTGCAAAATCTCACCTTTTCCTTCTCTGCAGGTCTCTGAGCCATTATCTGCTTTTGGTATTACCCCAAGCCCTAACCCCACCCCTTTTGTTCCACAGGTGGAGCTGGAGCCTGCGCCTCTGTTACCTGGACCTAAGGTGGTGCAAATGGAGGCCGACCTGCATGAGTTGAGCTGGACAAGAGAGAAGAGAAAAGTTCCACCCTGAAATTCCACCTGAATAACACAAGTACTCTTTTATTTTTAACAAGCGACCCTTCTGTCTCTGTGCTTGTTTGAAGGAAAAGGAAAAGACCTGGGAGACAAAGACCACCTCCCACTTAAGCTGGACATATCCTTTTTGTAGTGGCATGTAAATAGTTAAGCAAAGTAAAAAGCAAAAATACCGCCAAAATCAGGACTAACTCAAGACTAAACCAGGACTAAACCAGGACTCAACCAGGACTCAACCAGGACTCAACCCAGAATAACCCACGACTAAACCAGAACTGAACCCAGACTAAACGCACACTAAACCAGGCCTAAACAAAAACAGGACTAAACCATGACTAACCCAGGACTAAACCAGGACTACCCCAGGACTAAACCTGTACTAAAGCTGGACTAAACCCAGGCCTAAACCAGTCCACCGCGAAATTAGGCTCGAGTGCAGCATGGGAGGGCTCACAGGGACTGGAGTCAAGCCGGACTGAATCCGGGCTGAATCCGGACTAAACCAGGATTAAACAGGACTAAGCAAGGACTAACCCCACACTAAACCAGGACTAAACCAGGCTTAAACAGGACTAAACGAGGACTAACCGAGGTCTAACCCAGAATTAAACCAGAACTAAACAAGGACAAAAATTTGACTAAACCAGGACTATCTCAGGACTATACCCAGACTAAACCCAGGAATAAACCCAGACTAAACCAGTACTAAATCAGGGCTAAACCAGGACTAACTCTGGACAAAACCAGGACTAACCCTGGACAAAACCAGAACAAAACTAGGGTGAAAATTTTACTAAACCAGAACTATCCCAGGACTAGGCCTCAACTTAATCTGGACTAAACATGTGAGTTAATTAGCAAACCAAAATAAATAAAAAGTTAGAGAAGAAGAAGAAGAAGAAGAAGCAACTTTATTGATCTCACACTGGAGAAATTCTTCTCTGCATTTAACCCATCCTGTTATTAGGAGCAGTGGGCAGCACATTACTGCGCCCAGGGACCATCTCCATGTTCTTCTTGCTTCGACTTGGTCAGGACCTATGCTGGAGGATACCTATCATGCATGTTTTGGGTTGATGGGGGAAACCGGAGTGCCCGGAGGAAACCCACCCAGACACGGGGAGAACATGCAAACTCCACACAGAAAGGCCCAGGCGACCCGGGGATCGAACCCAGACCATGCATGCAAACTCCATACAGAGCACACACGGAAAGGCATGGGCGACCCGGGGACCTTCTTGCTGTGAAGCATGAGTGCTAGCCACTCAGCCACCGTGCCGCCAGTGTGATGTTCTGTCATTCTTGTTGTACAAACTGCACACCTCTGTGAAAAAGTCTAGCCGTATGTTACAGGATGTGTCTGCTGAGCTGAGGAGGGATTGTCATGTGACCAAAGAGAGGCGCCGTCCACCAACCTGCAAGGAATATCCCCTGATGTCCGCCTTACCCCACAGCAACACCTTCAATAAAGGGATCTACTCTAAGCATTCAAAAGTGTCTGTCGTTGACTATAGTGTATTATAAATTTGGAGGTTTGGGGTGTTTTTTGTCATATATTAATAAACCACAATTTTGATTTCATGAGGTCAAACAGCAGCCACAATAGTTCTTAGTAAAAGCCCAAGTTTGCACACATAAATAAAGTCCAGGAAATGAATTGTGTATTGTCTCCAATAGCAACAGAAGAAAAGATTTTATTTTAGTTTGAAATTGCTTGAGGAAGATCATTGATGAAAATTGAAAATCGAATGAACTCTTGGTTTTAAAGAGTTCTAACCTTCACATATATCCCACACTGCTGTCATTGGACTGGCTTAACCCGGACTGTCCCACTTTCTCCTTGGACAAACATCACTGGATCTGTTTGAGACATGAGTGATGAGTTAAGCACTCCATCACTTCTCAAAGTGGTGCTGGGCCTCAGAGGTTTTCTATACGACAAATACATACACATGAGTTTGAAATCGACTTTAGCCTAGAAATATTGAATATAAAGTTATTTGTACAACTAATAATATGTACATGTCAAAAAGACACAGAATGACTGATGACTGGAGGGTACAAACATGTAGCAGAATGTTCCTCCTGTAGACGTTTGCAAAGTTCTAAGTACTTCAAATATGTAAAAGGTGACTCTGACAGGAGCAGGACAGGTGCGGGGAAGGTGGCACATTGCTGCAGATAACGCTATTATCAGATCAAATGAATTCAAATCAGGACAACTGCAGCAAAGTGAGCACAGTGTTTTTAAGAAGGACACTGGGATCTAATTTGCCTGGTTTACAACAGACCATATCATAAGTGATATATGGTCTGGGAGCCACCTACTGAATATCTCGTAGCGGAGGTGTGGTTTACTATTGCCAACGGTCGTTTATTGGGCATTACGAATGTCTATTGTAACCCAGATGGAAAATGCTGGTTTTGTTTTGCCTGCCTTGCCCTTTGTGTTTTTTTTGCATTGGACCTTTTTTTTTTCCCGCTGCGGTGACGTCATTTAGTCACGTGGGGCGGTCGGCCAATCACGGTCCTTCTTTTCGTGACGTCACGGCATCATGTGACACAGCGCGGCCAATCACGTACATTCATTAGGGTGCTGCGATTTAGTAGTGTTAAACGCGGTGTTGCCAACTTAGCGACTTTGTCGCTATTTTTAGCTACTTTTTGGACCCCCCTAGCGAGAAAATTAGACAAAAGCGACTAGCGACAAATCTAGCGACTTTTTTTGGTGATCAGAGGCTCCAAGATCGCGGGAGGGGGAAAAAATAATTGCGCCGTTTTCTCTTTTTCCCCGTTCAGAGAAAGAGACAGAGAGACACAGGCAGAGAGGGGCGGGGGCGGAGTTGAGAACAGCGCGGACTGTCGCTTCACTCACAGGCACAGACACACACACCAGTCTCTCCTCTGCTCCCTCCCATCTCGTCAGATCGCCTCGGAGTCTGGTCATTCCTCTGCCATAGGCTCTGATTCTCAATAAGTGTATGCCTATGCGCTCTGATTTGTTTTCTTTTTCTTTTTGGCGACACAAAGTCACAAGTAGCACTGCTTAAAAAGCTAGTTGTACAGCACAGAAAAGTTTTTAAAAAAGCTAGTTCTTTAGCACCAAAAAATAAAACGCTATAGTTTGCCCACTATAGCACAAAAAAATAAAAAAGCTCTCACGTTTTGATTGGACCGCTCGCTCGTCTAGCTACTTTTAGCTACTTCTGGGCGGGCCAATAGCGACTTCCGATGCTGGGGAGTTGGCAACACTGGTTAGACGCGGTGGAGAAGCAAGCTGAGTGACGAGGCACAGGAGCCCCTTATCTGGCCCAGAAGCCAACCGTGATTGTGGGTGTAGCATGTGTTATTGGCGGAATTAGGCCAGGTCCAGGATGGCGAGCTAGAACCCGGAAACTGAATCTACAGAGCTACGGAGTGTCGAAGAGCCGCATCCTTCCGCCGGGCCGGTAGGGGGCTCTTAGTAGCCCACTTAATCCAATCCAATCCACTTTATTTATATAGCACATTTCATAAACTAAAAGCGTTTCCAAAGTGCTGCACAGAAACATCATTTAAAATAAACAAATAATCACAAAAACAAGTGTGCACACAAATAAATATACCATAAAATAATAAAAACAATATAGAATAAAAAAATATAAATAAATAAATAAATAAAAATACAAACGCTAAAAAATAAATAAATAAATACTCTAAGAACAATAAAATAATAAAAAACCCTAAAATACAATAAAAGACAACAGAGGACCACACAACTCACGCGGAGTTAAAAGCCAGAGAATAAAAGTGGGTCTTAAGACGAGACTTAAAACTCTCCACTGAGGGAGCTGCTCGGACGTGGGGGGGCAGGGCGTTCCAGAGCTTAGGACCAACCACAGAAAAAGCTCTGTCCCCTCTGGATTTAAGTCTGGTCTTAGGCACCACCAGCTGGAGCTGGCCCTCAGACCTCAAAGCGCGCGCCGGAGTGTACATTTGGATGAGGTCTGAGATGTAATCTGGGGCCAGTCCATTCAAAGCTTTAAAAACAAACAATAAAATTTTAAAATCAATTCTAAAATTAACAGGAAGCCAGTGCAAAGACGCAAGAATTGGGGTGATGTGCTCACGTTTTTTGGTTCCTGTTAAAAGTCGTGCCGCGGAGTTCTGGACTAACTGTAGGCGTGACAGAGCATTTTGTGATATGCCAGTATAAAGAGCATTACAGTGGTCCAGACGTGAAGAAATAAAAGCGTGAACGACTTGTTCAAAATGCTTAAAACTTAAAAACGGTTTAACTTTGGATAAAAGACGAAGATGATAAAAGCCTGATTTAACGACTGTGTTGATCTGCTTGCTGAGTTTAAAATCACTGTCCATGGTGACGCCAAGGTTGGTGGCGAAGGGATGAACATTATCTTTAAAGGGGCCCAAGTCCAATGAGGGACCAGTGGGCCCAAAGAGCACAATTTCAGTTTTCCCTTCGTTCAAACAGAGAAAATTTTGGGCCAACCAAGCCTTGACATCACCAAGGCAGTTCAACAAGGGTGTCAGGGGGCCTTTCGCGTGCTTAGAAATAGGCAGATAAATCTGGGGTGTGACTTAAAACTCACACCCCACGACGCTCACCTCATCGCCCACTGAACTGTTCCAACAACTCACCCAACTTCCAGTGCACTTACTGTCCTCTGGATTCCAGTGATCTGTGGGCGGGTTGGGGCTGTTGTTTTTCCCTGGTGCAATCAACTCATTACTGGGCTCTCAATACTGCAATTATATATTGCTGGATCATGAACTTTGAACTTTGAAGCGCTTGTATATATTGAATGGCCATTCACCTTGTTTTGTTTCCACTGTACATACATGTCTGTCACTGTAAATATTTCCACAATATATAGTGCCAAACCAAAGCAATCTCCGTCTCCTGCCACTCCCTCCTTGAGCCGAACCTTAGTCTTCTGGTTGCTAGTCCATTACAGTATGATATATTCCATTATTTGTACATTGCTCACTAACTGTCCATTTAGGGCAGGGCTGGACTGGGACAAAAAAACGGCCCTGGCATTTTTGGCTCAGAACGGCCCCTCATAGTTAGCGGAGCACAACGGACTAATTTATGTTTGTGTTCCCCAAAGTAATGTATTTTACTATTGTTACGTCTTGGCCGAGGGGAAACACCTTCTTCACTACAGGGTTTGTAGCATCTCGCTTTGGGGGGTGATTTAAAAATTCTTACATTCTATCAGGCTCTGGATGGGAAAAGTAGTCTACTCTCTCTTCTCAGTTTATTAAGAGATAAATAGAAAACCTAAATTAAAAATAAAAATATTGGGAACTACCTGGAAAAACTGTGGAACTCTCTAAACCATCAAAACATTTAGTATCTTTAGGTTACATTTTTACTTTTGATAATGATCAGATAAATCTCATACTAAGGCAGCACGAGGCAAGACAAGATGTCTGACCGGAAGTAACGATCCTCTTAAATCGGCCTATTCGATGTATGATGTGTATGGAATTTGTTGTTTATCAAAAAAAGTCTGACCAGTGGATGCCCCCAGTGGAGTCAGTAGTGTGGAAACATTTACATGATTAAAAGGTTTCTTGTTAACCTAAAGTGTATTCTTAGACTTTATTGATCCACAAGGGAAATTGTTTTGGGTACAGTAGCTCTCTCATCAAATATAATATATGATATATGATATATAACAGAGGGTAAAAGAACAAAAAGAAAAATAGATGGAAAAGCACCAAAGAGCAATAGACCTGTGTCAGATGAGACACAATTATATACATAAGATAATGATAATAAATATATATGTAAAATTTAAATAGAAGTAGTAGTCAAATATAAAATACAGTATCAAATATGATGTTCAGTACAAGCTGTATACAGTTGTAGAGAGTATTATCTATTCAATCAACATGGTTTGTTGTTTAGACGCGATGTAAATATAATCAAGCAAATAGACCACTGTAGATTGCCATCTAAACCTTTATTTTTTTAGTTAGCTGCCCACTAGCTAGTTAACTACGTTTCCAATCCATTTACTGTATGCTGAAGTGGGCTAATATCATGAGGGAAACAATCAATGATTCAATGATTTAGGGTGACCTTGTTGTAACCATGAACATGGATTCTTGTTAATATGAATTATGTTCTTAGTGGAGGCAAATAATCATTAGAGCTGATACAACATAGTCCGGGCTAGTACCCCACTGCAGATATTTTGAGCACTCAAAATATCTGCAGTGGGGTACTGCAGATACCCCACTGCAAGTGGTTGCGATGCAGTAGCCGGCTAGCTGACCGGCTACTGCATCGCAACCACTTGCTACCACAGGATAGCAACATTCATTTATTATTCATGCCTTTTTTGCGACCACACCCCCAGGCGAAATTCGCCGAGAACTTGGATTTCATCCTGCGGAAACGAAGTGTTTTTCCTCATTGAATCTACATTCACGTACATTTCATTGGAATCAAATTGAGTATTGTTTGGCCAGTCTAACTGT
This sequence comes from Paratrypauchen microcephalus, assembly GCA_036785185.1. NCBI lineage: Eukaryota > Metazoa > Chordata > Actinopteri > Gobiiformes > Gobiidae > Paratrypauchen > Paratrypauchen microcephalus. Next base: position 2,750,822 of record JAVJIX010000033.1, read on the forward strand.
TTACATTTTAGGGTGTTCTTAATGTACAGGAGGACTCCCCCACCATTGCCCCTCTCTCTGTCTTTTCTAAAGACTTGATATCCCGGCATATTTATTAAAGCTTCTGCAGATGTTTGTTTTAACCAAGATTCAGACATACCAAAACAGTCGATATTAGATTCGCATAAGAGATGTTCAACCTGTTCACGTTTGTTACATATACTTGTAACATTTAGATGTCCACATAATAATCCCTTTGGCTTGGCACTGGGGTCCCAGATCATTTTGGACTGGTTGAGTGTTTGAAAAAACTTGAACATGCGGTGTTTTTTAAAAACTGGGTTTCTGGGGTTTACCGTTGGCACGACCCCGCCTGGTGCCGCTGGTCTGTTGTTGCTGATGCAGAGGCTATAGCGCGCAGCTTTCCCACGGACTCCCGACTGAAGCTACTATCCGATGTGCCGCCACACACCCGCGGGCCCGGCCGTTCCCCGTGCAGCTCACCGACAGACCGCCCCGCCATCCACAACATCGCCGTCAACTCCCCGGACAAACAGCTCAGTCGCGTTTGGCGACGGGCACAGAGTAAGCAGAGGATTAGGATGTTGTGCCGAAGAACACGGAGGAGTACCTAAAGAGCATACCTGTAAGGTAGGAGTGACGCGTGTCTCCTCCGCGAGTGGGTGAGCCTCTCCCGGCGTTTCGAAGTGGTGTGGGCCCGGGCACGGGTGGATGTCCCCAGATAACATCAAACATATGGCGATAATAAGTCCTGTTGACAGTGTTGTTGATTGTGTTGCTGTTTTATTCCTCTTGTGCATTGTGTTGTATAGAGATGGATAGATGAAAGTCACGGCCAGTGTGTAGGATCCATAGCCGGTGCAGTCCGCTAATTCTCCGCACCTCCTTTCTTGCGCGTTTCCTCGTTTCCCGCTCATTCGCTCAACAGTTATGATTATGAAACTGGCAGGGCTCAGCGCAGAGAGAGGGGTGGGACCGCTCTCTATATCCTGATTGGTTTAGTCCACTGTCTATATTGAAGATGGACCAATGGGCCGCCTCCTTTAAATTGTGGGCCGGTGACCGGGCTCTAAGTTTAAAAAAAAAAAAAAAAAACAGCACCGGTACCGGCCCCCGAGGACTGTCGGCCCACCGGGAAAATGCCCGGTATGCCAGATGGCCAGTCCAGGCCTGATTTAGGGTACTTTTCTGTGACGCAGTTGCTACATCATTTGGCGTATATGTAGCCCATAGCCAATCATGTCAGTTGTCAGTTCAAACTACAAGCTTCCGTTTGTCGCGTAGTACATGTCACCATCTTTCCACCCCTCCCCGCTCTCTAACTGGCTCCCAGAATCAGGAGCCCTCGCTTAGCCTAGTTGCCAGGCTGTCTTTTAGATCGGAACGATCGTGCAAAGCAGTCTGGGATTTCCCAGTTTAGGATCTAATGATCATCTGAAGAGGTTTGAGGCTGAGCTTCTATTTATGTAATGATCAGTCTAAAGCACTTCATAACAGATGCTTCACTCAGCCTTTATTTATTATTGTCTTTATACATGTCTTTATACATAAAGATACTTGTGAATACTTTTCATTTGTAGAAGCATCGAAGTTTATTCAAACTCTTGTTAACAATAACACTGAATACAAATCATGAATAAATATGGATTGCAGTACCCACAAGCATGCTGGTTAAAATGCTAAAAGTGTTAAATGTTAAAAGTCTATAAAAGCCCAGTAGGTTAAACACTAACTGGATAAATGGCCGGAGCAGGTGCAGTGCAGTCTCTCTCTCTTTGCTAAAGCTCCTCCAGTTTGGATACACATTGTGATTTATAGCCGCACTGTTTGTGTATAAAGTGTTCGTATAAACCCACTGTCTCCGCTGCTTTTTGGAGAAACATACAGAATAAACCAGCATGAAGATAGCCCTGGATTATGACAGTGACACTTTCACTTACCCCCATCCACCTCCAGACTGGATCACCACGCGGTCCAAAACAACAGCACCGTGTCTCCAAACAACAACTAAAGGCTCAAGTACAACTCCGACCCGTGCGGGAAGATACTCAGCGGCTGACAGGGCTCGGTGCCGGGGCATGTGTGTCGCCTCTGCACTCTCAGCAGACTGGTCCTGGGGTGGGTGCACCTCATCTCCGGCTTGAGCTGTATGGGTGCATGCACTAAAGAAATGGAAGTTCACCATGCCATCTGTGTGGCACATTCATTAAATCTGATTGTCTAAAAAGCACTTAATTCTAAAAAAGAAATATCAGAAATAAGGGACAAAAGCAGGAAGATCATTGGATACTTCAAGAGCAGCAGAGGTCCCCCCCCCCTCCCATCTTTGTCTCTCTCCCACACACATCAAAGATCAAAGTCAGCTTTATTGTCAATTCTGGCATATGTGTTCCATATGTGTTCAACATACAGTGAATCGAAATTTCATTTCTCTCTGGCCAAATAGTGCAAAAAAGACAGTGTACAAAATACAATATAAAGACAAAACACAACAAAAACTCTAAGACAAAAATCTAAAACTAAAATCTAAGATCTAAGATCTAAAATCTGAAAGCAGTGCAACATAATAAATAAATACCTATTTACAGATGCCCAAAAATGTGCAGTGTGCATCAAAAATGTGCAATGGAAGATACAGCAGTGAAATGGTCATGTGCAATAGAATGTGCATTGAAGTTAAGATAAAAATAAATGTGCAACAGTAGTAATTCCAGTGCAACAACAGTAGTAAACAACCGTACAACAGTAGTAAAATTCCAGTAGTAATGTGCAACAGTGCAACAGTAGTCCTTAGCAGCAGGTTTTTTTTTAAGTGTCTAGAGTGATATGTCTTTTATGGAATACAGGTTATGCCGGGGGGGGGGTGAGAGTTCAGCTTGGTGGATGAAGCTGTTTGACAGTTTGGTGGAGTGGGCCCGGAGACTCCGCTACCTTCTCCCCGAGGGCAGGAGGCTGAAGAGGCTGTGTGAGGGGTGGCTCGGCTCACCCACAATGCTGGATGCTCTGCGGGTGAGGCGGGTGTTAAAAATGTCCAGGAGGGAGGGGAGAGAGACACCAGCGATCCTCCCAGCTGCATTCACTATGCGCTGCAGGGCTTTCCTGTTCTGTTCAGTGCAGCTCCCGTACTACACAGTGATGCAGCTGGTCAGGACGCTCTCAATGGTGCCTCGGTAGAAGGTGGTCATGATGGGTGGGGGGGGGCTCCAGCTCTCCCCGGGAATTTGGTGCTGCTCACCCTCTCTACAGCAGCACCATTGATGGACAGTGGGGGGTGCCGGGTGGGGCCTCTCCAGAAGTCAATAACAATCTCCTTGGTCTTTTCAACATTAAGAAGGAGATTGTTATCGCTGCACCACTTGGTCAGAAGGCTCACCTCACTCATGTAGTTTGTCTCATCGTTATTAGAGATGAGACCTACCACAGTCGTATCATCCGCAAACTATGTGATTGGTGCTGAACGCTGGTGCACAGTCATGGGTCAGCAGAGTGAAGAGCATCGGACTGAGCACACAGCCCTGGGGGACTCCTGTGCTCAGTCTAAGCTTGAGGTGTTTCTGCCGACCCGCATTGCCTGTGGCCTCTCACTGAGGAAGTCCAGCAGCCAATTACACAGTGAGGTCTGAAGCCCCAGGTGGTCCAGGTTGGTGATGAGCTGCTGTGGGATTATAGTGTTGAATGCTGAACTGAAATCTATGAACAGCATTCTCACATATGAGTCCTTATTGTCCAGGTGGGTGAGGGCTGGGTGAAGAGCAGAGCAGATTGCATCCTCGGTAGTGCGGTTGGCCCGGTCTGTGGCAGGGCATCCAGAACCTTACAGACTACAAACCCTCACCACAGACCTGTAACAGCAACATCACCCTGCTCAACATCCGCAACAGCTTCTTTGCACGGTTTGAGGCACGAAACGACACTCAGCCACAGAAAACTCCACCACCTTCCCACGACCAGCCCCTGTGTGTGTCTGCAGCCAGCGTGAAGACAACACTCTGCAGGATCAATACCTGCAAGGCTGCAGGCCCGGACAACATCCCTGGTCGTGTGTTGAAGGACTGTGCAGAGGAGCTCAAGGATGTCTTCACAGACATCTTTAATGCTTCTCTGAGCCAGGCTGTCGTTCCCTCCTGCTTCAAAACCACCACCATCGTTCCTGTGCCAAAGAAGTCCACTCCAGCCACTTTTAATGACTATCGCCCTGTTTCACTGACCCCCATCATAATGAAGTGCTTTGAACGGCACCTTGGACCCATTCCAGTTTACATACCGGGCCAACCACTCCACCGAGGATGCTCTGCTCTCCACCCAGCCCTCACCCACCTGGACAATAAAGGCTCATATGTGAGAATGCTGTTCATAGATTTCAGTTCTGCATTTAACACTATAATCCCACAGGAGCTCATCACCGACCTGGACCACCTGGGGCTTCAGACCTCGCTGTGTAATTGGATGCTGGACTTCCTCAGTGAGAGGCCACAGGCAGTGCGGGTCAGCAGAAACACCTCAAGCTGCATTAGACTGAGCACAGGAGTGTCCCAGGGCTGAGTGCTCAGTCTGAAGCTCTTCACTCTGCTGACCCACAACTGCACACCGACCTTCAGCACCAATCACATTGTGAAGTTTGCTAAGGACTCCTGTTGCACTGTTGCACATTTACAACTGGTATTTTACTACTGTGGTACAGTGGTCCCTCGTTTATCATGGGGGTTAGGTTCCAGAAATAACCCGTAATAAGTGAAATCCGCGAAGTAGGACAACAATTATTATAATGATAATAATTAATAATAATTTATAGCGTTTATATAGTGCCTTTCATGACACCCAAAGCGCTTTACAGTTCATTGTTCATTCACTCCACACTTGGTGGTGGTAAGCCACTTTCTGTAGCCACAGCTGCCCTGGGGCAGACTGACGGAAGTTAGGCTGCCAATCTGCGCCATCGGCCCCTCCGACCACCTCCAACACTCACGCACTCTCCACTTTCATACTAGACAATGTGGGTGAAGAGTCTTGCCTAAGGACACAACAACAGTTTTTGCAACTGGTGCCCCACTGTGGCACCTGAAATTCCCAGTGGTCTCCCATCCAAGTACTAACAAGGCCCTGCCTTGCTTAGCTTCTGAGATCTGACAAGTTCAGGCTTTGACAGGCAGGTATGGCCACGATATATACACTCAACAAAAATATAAACGCAACACTTTTGTTTTTGCTCCCATTTTTCCTGAGATGGACCCAAAGATCCAAAATTCACTCCAGATACACAACACTACCATTTCTCTCAAACATTGTTCACAAATCTGTCCAAATGTGTGACAGCGAGCACCTCTGCCCCGCCGAGACAATCCACCCCACCTCACAGGTGCGCCACATCAAGATGCCGATCCGACATCATGACCAGTGCACAGGTGCGCCCCAGACTGCCCACAATAAAAGGCCACCCCGAAATGTGCATTTTTTTTTTTTTTCTTTATTGGGGGTCTGGGGACTCAGAACCAGTCAGTATCTGGTGTGACCACCATTTGCCTCATGCAGTGCAACACATCTTCTTCACATAGAGTTTATCAGATTGTCAATTGTGGCCTGTGGAATGTTGGTCCACTCCTCTTCAAAGCTGTTATGGACGAAGAACACAGGTGCATTTTATTGATGGCATTTTGAATGCACAGAGATACCGTGATGAGATCCTGAGGCCCATTGTTGTGCCATACATCCATGAACATCACCTCATGTTTCAGCAAGATAATGCACGGCCCCATGTTGCAAGGATCTGTACACAATTCTTGGAAGCTGAAAATGTCCCAGTTCTTGCATGGCCAGCATACTCACCAGACATGTCACCCATTGAGCATGTTTGGGGTGTGCTTGACCGGCGTATACGACAGCGTGTACCAGCTCCCACTAATATCCAGCAACTTCGCACAGCCATTGAAGAGGAGTGGACCAACATTCCACAGGCCACAATTGACAATCTGATCAACTCGATGCGAAGAAGATGTGTTGCACTGCATGAGGCAAATGGTGGTCACACCAGATACTGACTGGTTCTGAGTCCCCAGACCCCCAATAAAGCAAAAAAAAAAATGCACATTTCGGGGTGGCCTTTTATTGTGGGCAGTCTGGGGCGCACCTGTGCACTAATCATGATGTCGGATCGGCATCTTGATGTGGCGCACCTGTGAGGTGGGGTGGATTGTCTCGGCGGGGCAGAGGTGCTCACTGTCACACATTTGGACAGATTTGTGAAGAATGTTTGAGAGAAATGGTAGTGTTGTGTATCTGGAGTGAATTTTGGATCTTTGGGTCCATCTCAGGAAAAATGGGAGCAAAAACAAAAGTGTTGCGTTTATATTTTTGTTGAGTATACATGTTTTAAGGCTGTAAACAGCTCACCACACACATTATACACTTTTCTCAGACTGGTATCAACATTTTCTCACATTTCTCTCTTGTTTAAACACTCAAACTTCCGTAGATTTTCAACAAAATGTAATAATAGTGAAGTGGGGGGGGGGGGGGGGGGGGGTTTAGACCTGGTCTAGTCCTGGGACACGTACCGTGGTCACGAAACAAGGCAAAGAGCCGCATGCGTTGGTTTAATCCTGGTTTAGACCTGGTCTAGTCCTGGTCTAGTCCTGGTTTAGTCCAGGTTTAGACCTGGTTTAGACCTGGTTTAGACCTGGTTTAGACCTGGTTTAGTCCTGGTTTAGTCCTGGTTTAGTCCACGTTTAGTCCTGGTCTAGTCCTGGTCTAGTTCCGGTCTAGTCCCGGTCTGGTCCCGGTCTGGTCCCCCCGGTCTGGTCCCAGTCTGGTCCTCATGTCTTAGTCCCGGTCTGGACTTCCTACGGATCCAGTGACTCATGTCTCCGCTCCTCGTGCATTCAGAGGTCCCCCCTCTATAACATCTATATAAATATGGCAAACTGAACACATTCTGTACTGTACAGGAGACACGGCATGAAGGAGAAGCCAATCAGAATGCAGAACACAATATTGATACACTATTTTTAAAAAAGGGGGAAAAAAATAAAATAAATAAAATAAAATAAAAAATCTGCGAAACAGCGAGGCCGCGAAAAGTGAATAGCAATAGAGCGAGGAACCACTGTGTTACTACTACTACTGTTGTTTACTACTGTTGTTGCACTGGAATTACGACTGTTGCACATTTATTTTTATCTTTAGTTCAATGCACATTCTATTGCACATTACCATTTCACTGCTGTATCTTCCATTGCACACTTCGATGCACACTGCACATTTTGGACATCTGTAAATAGGTATTTATTCTTTGCACTGTTTTTAGATTTTAGATTTTAGACTCTAGATTTTAGATTTTTGTCTTAGATGGTCTTTGTTTTTTGTTTTGTCTTTATATTGTATTTTGTACACTGTCTTTTGCACTACTTGGCCAGAGAGAAACTAAATTTTGATTCAATGTATGTTGAACACATATGGCAGAATTGTCAATAAAGCTGACTTTGATCTTTGATCTTTTTGATCTTTGATCTAGGTAAGTGTCAGAACTCTGCCCTAACTTTTTTTTATGCGTAAAACGTGCACGCGGGTCTGATAGTTAAGCTAGTGTAACTGGAAAAAAAACAAAAACATAACGAACGGAGTGATTTTGACCTGTGCAAAATGGAGCGGCTGAGAAAGGTAGGGTACGTTACGTCCCCCGTAGACCTGGTTTAGTTCTGGTTTGACCTTATATAGTCCTGGTTTAGACTTGGTTTAAAACTGATAGTCCTGGTTTAGTTCTGGTTTAGTCCTGGTTTAGACCTGGTTTACACCACTTTATTATTAAATTTTGTATAAAAGTGGGTTCTAAAATTACTCTAAACATGTTAAAAAGTAAATAGTAAGTAGTACAGTACAGTGAAATATACCGAGTAGTGTATTTCAAGTGTACTTTTTACTTTTACTTATGTTTCTGTATAATTTATTTGCCATTTGCAGCATTCATACACACAATCAAACAAATCAAACAGAAATTTTGTCAAAGTATAAATAAGTACATGAATAAATAAATATAAAGTGCCTGCTGCAGTGTTAAAGTGACTTGTTTAAAGTGAAACCTGCAGCATTGGAGTATTTTTAGTACCTCCTGCACGGTCTTTGTGTAAAAATACAACGATGGTTCTGAATGTTGAAGAAAACCGTTTTTATCTGACCTCTAGATGAAGAACGATTCTGTCCACAACATGAGCCAGAACAGAGGGTTCCCCATGCCCCCTCCTCTGCCCCCCAGGGAAGAACCCTCCGAACTCTGTAAGGTGAGGTTCTGTCAGAGGTCCTGGTTTAGACCTGGTTTAGTCCTGGTTTAGTCCTGGTTTAGACCTGGTTTAGTCCTGGTTTAGACCTGGCTTAGTCCCAATTTAGACGTGGTTTAGTTCCGGTTTAGACCTGGTTCAGTCCTGGTTTAGTCCTGGTTTAGACCTGGTTTAGTCCTGGTTTAGCCCTGGTTTAGTCCTGGTTTAGACCTGGCTTAGTCCCAATTTAGACGTGGTTTAGTCCCGGTTTAGACCTGGTTCAGTCCTGGTTTAGTCCTGGTTTAGTCCTGGTTTAGACCTGGTTTAGTCCTGGTTTATTCCTAGTTTAGACCTGGTTCAGTTCTGGTTCAGTCCTGGCTTAGTCCTGGTTTAGACCTGGTTCAGTCCTGGTTTAGTCCTGGTTTAGACCTGGTTCAATCCTGGTTTAGTCCTGGTTTAGTCCTGTTTTAGACCTGGTTTAGTCCTGGTTTAGACCTGGTTCAGTCCTGGTTTAGTCCCGGTTTAGTCCCAATTTAGACCTGGTTTAGTCCTGGTTTAGACCTGGTTTAGTCCCAATTTAGACCTGGTTTAATCCCCCTTTAGACCTGGTTTAGTCCTGGTTTAGTCTCAATTTAGACCTGGTTTAGTCCCGATTTAGACCTGGTTTAGTCCCGATTTAGACCTGGTTTAGTTCCTGTTTAGACCTCGTTTAGTCACAGTTTAGACCTAGTTTAGTCCTGATTTAGACTTGGTTTCGTTCCGATTTAGACCTGGTTTAGTCCCCGTTTAGACCTGGTTTAGTCACAGTTTAGACCTGGTTTAATCCTGATTTAGAACTGGTTTACATCAAACTGATCAAACTTTTCTCAACTTTCTTTGCACAAACTGCCACAGGACCCATATTGCTTTATATTCTGATGTTATGGTCATATATTCTCTGTTTCTTTATTGGATTGTGCAGACGGTCCAGAGGAACAGTCAGTTCCCTCCTCTCCTCCAGCCCGACTGCAGGACCAGGGCTGTTCCGTTCAAAGAGCAGAGGCACTATCGCACCCCGACTCAGATTATCGGAAACAACTACAGCCCCCGCGCCCAACACCTCAACATCGCCAAACTGAAGCATGAGACGGGCAAAGTGCGCCCAACAGGAGCTTCTATCCTTCCACCTTCACGCAGTGCTACACAGACAGAGTGAGTGTGTCAAAAATGAAACTGAAACTTAATAAAGGGCCTATATTGCCCTATTTTCTGGCATATGTTCTAATGTTTTCTCAAAAACATTTCAACAACATCGCTGAGTCGTTCTCTCAAACAGAAAACACACTGTTCAAAAGAGAATTTTGAGTGTGTTTGTGCGTGCGTGTGTGGATGTACAGCAGAGGAAACTCATAATAGTAATAGTAAAGAAAACAGAATATTAATGGAAAAATATGAATAGAAGTAACCCAAGGTAAAACTTGTAAGTTTCCAATGAGACCTCTGTTTTTCCAGGTTTCGTGGTTCAGTGACACACCCGCCCCCCTTGTCCAGAAACGTTCCCAGAAGTCGCTCCATAAGTCCCATGGAACAGCGCGACATTATGATCCACGAGGAAAAGAAACACGGGAGCCAAGAGCCCACGGACACGGACTTAAAGGTTCCAAATATATGAATGACCAAACTTTATAGAGGAGCATCAGTATAAAACGTGTCCTTCATCTAGAGGTACGAGTACTACATCAACTCCGTCCCGAGCTCCGTGCTGCCCCCCATTCTGAGTGTGCTGCCCCCCATTCTGAGTGTGCTGCCCCCTGTGGGTGTGGAGAAGAATGACAACAAGAAAGACAAAGTGGAGTTACTACGAGCCAGCCTGGACGAAGAGGTCAAACAGAACTACAGCTTTGCACTCAAGCAATCTATAGGTATTTGTTTGACTCATGATTTAAGCATTTATTTGTGACAGATTAAACCAAAGCCAATCACATCCACGAACAAATCTTTATTTTATTTATTTATGTACATTTTAGCATTTTAAATACATGTTGTTTTAGATATATACTTTGTGTTTATACAACTTTTATTGTTTTAAGTCATGGAGAAAGTTAGAGAGGCGCTCTGAACCATTACCATAGTAACAGACACCAGATAATGAAATAAATAAACAAGTGACCTTTCTCACGGCAGACTGATCTGTGAAGGACTATCAATGTGAAAATGATCAGGACCTACCAGGACATTCGACCTGACGTAACAAACTTTAGGTAAAACTCAGAAAACTCTTCTCTGCACTAAAACAAGTCAGAGTTTCTTCTGAAACAGGCACGTCCTTCTACGTCGGTGTCTTTATTTTAGTTGGTTTTGGCGCATTACTTTTGGCTCCGCCCACACCACAGTGTGTGCCCCTCTGATTGGTTAGAGCCACTGGGCCAGATGGATTCTCAGTGTTCAATCAGTGTTTCCCAACCTTTTTTGTCTTGTGTACCCCCTGAGGCTCCCTTCAAGGAGTTGGATTCCAGAGCCCAAGCTGTGCGTGGAGGTGAGGCCGATTATATCTAGTCGATAGCGCTCAACTTCCCGCACGAGCTCAGGCTCCTTCCCCCCCAGCGAGGTGACATTCCATGTCCCCAGAACTAGTCTCCATGTCCGGGGATTTGGTCGCCGAGGCCCCTGCTTTCGGCCGCAGCCCAGATCTCTCTGCACCGGCCCCTTATGGATCCTCCTGCGGGTGGTGAGTCCACGGGAGGACGGCCCCACATCGCTCCTTCGGGCTGAGCTCACTCGGGTGAAGAGAGGGGCAGAGCTGTCAACTGATCACCACCTGGTTGTGAGTTGGGTCCGCTGGCGGGGGAGGAAGCCGGAAAGACCTGGCAGGCCCAAGTGCGTAGTGAAGGTCTGTTGGGAACGTCTGGCAGATCCCTCTGTCAGGGGTACCTTCAACTCACACCTCCGGGAGAGCTTCTCCCGGATTCCGGGGGAGGCTGGGGACATAGAGTCCGAATGGGCTCTGTTCTCGGCCTCTATTGTCGATGCGGCCGCCCGTAGCTGTGGTCGTAAGGTCTGTGGTGCCTGTCGCGGCAGCAATCCCCGAACCCAGTCGTGGACACCGGAAGTAAGGGATGCCGTCAGGCTGAAGAAGGAGTCTTATCGGGCCTTGTTGGCTCATGGGACTTCTGAGGCAGCTGACGGGTACCGGCGGGCCAAGCGTGCTGCAGCCCGGGTGGTTGCAGAGGCAAAAACTCGGGTTTGGGAGGAGTTCGGAGAGGCCATGGAAGAGGACTATCGGACAGCCTCAAAGAAATTCTGGCAAACCATCCGGCGCCTCAGGAGGGGGAAGCAGTGCTTCACCAGCACTGTTTACGGTGGGGGTGGGGAGCTGTTGACCTCGACTGGGGATGTTATCGGACGGTGGAAGGAATATTTTGAGGATCTCCTCAATCCCGCCGTCATGTCTTCCGAGGAGGAAGCAGAGGCTGGAGACTCGGGGGCGGACTCATTCATCACCCTGGCTGAAGTCACTGAGGTGGTTGGAAAGCTCCTCTGTGGCAAGGCCCCGGGGGTGGATGAGATCCGTCCTGAGTATCTCAAGTCTCTGGATGTTGTAGGGCTGTCTTGGCTGACATGTCTCTGCAACATCGCGTGGCGGTCGGGGACAGTACCTCTGGACTGGCAGACCGGGGTGGTGGTCCCTCTGTTTAAGAAGGGGGACCGGAGGGTGTGTTCCAACTATCGGGGAATCACACTCCTCAGCCTTCCCGGTAAGGTCTATTCCAGGGTGCTGGAGAGGAGAATTCGACCGATAGTCGAACCTCGGATTCAGGAGGAGCAGTGTGGTTTTCGTCCCGGCCGGGGAACACTGGACCAGCTCTATACTCTCCATCGGGTGCTCGAGGGTGCATGGGAGTTTGCCCAACCAGTCCACATGTGCTTTGTGGATCTGGAGGCATTCGACATTCGACCGTGTACCTCGTGGGGTCCTGTGGAGAGTGCTCTGGGAGTACGGGGTTCGGGGCCCTTTGTTAAGGGCTGTTCGGTCCCTGTATGACCGGAGCAGGAGCTGTGTTCACATTGCCGGTAGTAAGTCGGACCTGTTCCCGGTGCATGTTGGACTCCGCCAGGGCTGCCCTTTGTCACCGGTTCTGTTCATTATATTTATGGACAGAATTTCTAGGCGCAGTCAGGGGCCAGAGGGGATCCGGTTTGGGAACCACAGGATCTCATCTCTGCTGTTTGCAGATGATGTTGTCCTGATGGCTTCATCGAACCGGGACCTCCAATGTGCACTGGGGCGGTTCGCAGCTGAGTGTGAAGCGGCTGGGATGAGGATCAGCTCTTCCAAATCCGAGGCCATGGTTCTCGACCGGAAAAAGGTGGCTTGCCCTCTCTGGGTGGGTGGAGAGTCCTTGCCTCAGTTGGAGGAGTTCAAGTATCTCGGGGTCTTGTTCACAAGTGAGGGGAGGATGGAGCGTGAGATTGACAGGCGGATCGGTGCAGCGTCGGCAGTGATGCGGTCGTTGTACCGGACTGTTGTGGTGAAGAGGGAGCTGAGCCAAAAGGCGAAGCTCTCAATTTACTGGTCAAACTTCGTTCCTACCCTCACCTATGGTCATGAGCTCTGGGTAATGACCGAAAGGACGAGATCGCGGATACAAGCGGCCGAAATGAGTTTCCTCCGCAGAGTGGCTGGGCGCACCCTTAGAGATGGGTGAGGAGCTCAGTCACACGGGAGGAGCCCGGAGTAGAGCCGCTGCTTCTCCACGTCGAGAGGAGCCAGTGAGGTGGCTCGGGCATCTGTTCCGGATGCCTCTTGGTCGCCTCCCTCAGGAGGTGTTCCGGGCATGTCCCACCGGGAGGAGGCCCCGGGGAAGACCCAGGACGCGCTGGAGGGACTATGTGTCCCGGCTGGCCTGGGAACGCCTTGGGGTCCCCCCGGAGGAGCTAGAGGAAGTGTCCAGGGTGAAGGAAGTCTGGGAGTCCCTGCTTAGACTGTTGCCCCCATGACCCGGCCCCGGATAAGCGGAAGAAAATGGATGGATGGATGGACCCCCTGAGGCTTTTTGTCATACCTCGAGTAGTCCCTCACTCATACGTGTTGATAATTCTCCAAAAGTATATAAGTATACGGGTTCATGTGGACAAAAAGAAGAAAAAATTATGGCACAGTCGGACACTTCGCTTAAGGGGGTTTTTCTTTATTCGCACCACAGCCCAATGTGCAAAGTGCAAATATTTACAGTGAAAACCAAGTCCAAAAAAACAGAAGTATTTACAGAAGTATTTACAGTACACAGCAGCCAGCACATTGAGCAACGCTCTCCCTTAGCCCCTCCCCTTGGGCTAACCAATTAACACAGTGGGGTTTTAAAGGAAAATTTACGTTTTTACAATGTGGCTGTCACATCTTTCTCAATATTTGAGACGGACTTCTTCACGAAATGTAAGCACACATAGGCTAAACTTGGTCTCCCCATGTGCACACAAAAAAAAAATCTCCCCCTGCACCTGGCAGCGACACTGTCGAGTACCCCCTGCTGTGTGCGCGTACCCCTGGTTGGGAAACACTGTTTTAAATGTCTCATGTGTGATTTTGTGAAGCCATTGTATCATTCAGGTTGTTTTTAGATGATCGGGGGTATTATCATCTCCCCTGTTAATGGGAGAGTGTGATATATCTGTTTGTGATGTTGGACAGTGGACTACATCCTGATGGATCCGGCCGAGCGTCAGAGGCTCTCCATCAGCTGCATCCCAGAGCCCTTCCCCCAGAGGCTGATCCGAGCTCCAGTGCCCTGGACCCACAGCTACAGGCAGGTGAAAGCCTGGCAGGAGCAGCACCTGTTCACTGTCCACCCTGTCATGCTTCTGCTGCAGGACGACTGGGTCAACAGGTGAGACTCAAACAAATACACGGCAGATACATGAAGTACTCTGTCCATCATAACTTTGAACATACTTTTAACTTGCAATATCAAAGGGATAAAATGACCAAATTCAGGCCAAATGACAAGTCTTAAAAGTCCTGTATTATGCAAAATTGACTCTTGTGATCCTTAAGCCATGTTAGAATGTTGTTACCTCCCCAAAAACACACCTGGAGCCATTCACGCATGTTTGAGCAATCTTTTATACTCTGGTCCACCTTGTGATGTCATGGAGCAGTAGTTCTCAAGTGAACAGCTCCTTTTGCCTTTTGTTAAGTGGAGATTGGCAATTCTAGGGCTGAAATGATCCAAATTATTCTAATGAAGGTCTATGGAGTTTAAAAACACAGTGGAGCACTTCCTGTATTACCACATGATGGCATCATAATGTGGAACAGAGTGTTTTCAGTTTGAGAGAACTCATCTTAAATCTGCAGTTTGTGTGTTAAACGTGTGAATGAAACAAAACACAGCTCCAGGTGTTTGTGATGAGGAAACTTTAGAACATAATAAGGATCAATACATCTGATGACTGTTATGTGCCCATAGCTTCTCGTCGTTGCGGTTTGTTCGTCTTGAGGAACTCTCCTCGGCCTGCCTCCCTCTTCTTCCCTCTGAATTCGAGGAGCTGATTCAGAACCAGTGCCAAAGAACCCGTGAGGAGCTTCTGGAGCGGTGAGTGTGAAGCCCTGATACGTCTGTCTGCAGCCGACCACCTGTACTGAGGAACCCGATCTACACACAGAAGACGCACAAACACACACACACACACACACACAGAGACGTACAAGCACACCTGTCTGATCTTCTTGGCCTGGGTAAAACTAATCCCATTTAAATCTGCATTATGAGATTAAATAATGAGGGGACAACCATTGTGGTGTTCAAGGACCCATATTATGCTATTTTCTGATTTATATTGACCACTGTCTCATCTATATTGATCTATATCATATTGTTCTAATCAGTGGCGTTCCTAGAGTGATTTGCGCCCTGGGCGCAAATCACTCTAGGAACCCCTTCCCCAAGACCCCAAGACAAGACCGTTGTCCATACAAACTCAATTCACAACAACTACATAACATAAAAACATAAAAAAGACCAAAGGCGCAATTATTTCACATTATAGCCATGTAGGCCTACAGCTATTTAAGAGAGCAAAAGTACACTCAAGCAAAAAAAAAAAAAAAAAACATTTCGTCGACATTCGCCAACAACTCTTCCCTGTAGCTAAGCACCATAGGACACGATAAATGTTTGAACGACCATGTACTGTATATAGCTTTTAAGCCTTCGTTAACCCAAGCAATGATGATAGCAACATTTTCGTGCTTGGGGGAAGGGCAAACATGCATCAACAATCACATCAGGGGAGTTTAACTAATACAACATCATCATCATGAAGTCAAACTTGAAGACTAGTCGATAGCATACCTTTTTCTTTTGCTCGCTTCTCCTCCTCTTCTTTCCGTTTCTTTCGAAATTGGGCACCTGATGGCTTCAATCTTTTTCGGTCCATCACCGCGACTGTTTTGTCATACTGTACACCGTGACCTCCTCAAGACACTGACCGAAATCCGAATGATTACCCCCCTGGCCCCTCCCCCTAAAACAAACTCTGTACTGTGCTCGCAGCGTTGCCTAGCGCGAGAGGTCAGTCAGACTGTCATACCTGAACCATTTCGCGCTACTCTGTCTTCATGTAACTGTCTTCACTGTCTTCTGTCTTCACGTAACTGTCTTCACTGTCTTCTGTCTTCACGTAACTGTCTTCACTGTCTTCTGTCTTCACGTAACTGTCTTCACGAGCCAGCACCAGCCCCCCACCCCCCGCACAAGGATCCGCGTGGATCCTTGCTCCATGCCTCCGTGCGCCGCGGGCACGCGCTCCGCACCATTTTTTTTGTTTGTTTTTTTTCCCTTCTTCGTGCCACCGCGGCGCCCTCCCCTCGATGGCACTAGGGGCAATTGCCCAGGTGGACCCCGTCAAAGAACGCCCCTGGTTCTAATGTTTTCTCATCCCACACAGATCAGGAGTTGTGTTCTGCTTCATTCACACGTGTTGAAAACACAAACTCTGCATATTTAGTCTGAGTTCTTTGCTCAAACAGAAAACACTCACTGTTTCCCATAGATTTTGGGAAACTATGGTGGTACTGTACACGATTTTAATAATTTCATTTCATACAGTTTGTGGAGTATAAATGCCTATATTTAATATCAAAGCAGTGCTCTCTGCCCTGTAGACTTACTCTTAAATGTTTATGAGAAGACAAAGGCCAACAGTGTGTGATTTTGTGATGCCAGTGAGTAGTCCAGGTTGTTTTAAACCATAGTCTCCTCTGTTAATGGGAAACACTGCACCTCTGTTCTACCTTGTGATGTCATGTGGTAATACAGGAAGTACTTGGGATGTACACAGCCCAATAATGATAAAAGGAGAAATTCAATTTGTCAACTGGTCAAAGTTTGTTTGGTCGAAAACGTTTCGCCGCTCATCCGAGAGGCTTCGTCAGTTCTGGTTCTAGTGCTGGTTAGACCCTGTTTATATCTCGCTGCAGGGAGGAGCTCACTACACTGAAATAGTTCTGAAACTATCTCAACTAATTTGTTTCTTTTGTTTTTCGAATTTCTCTGGCGTCTAGTTTAGCATACCTATTCAACCTAACGACCGTCTCCACCCCTCTGACCCTGGCTTTTCTTTTGTCTGTTTTGACTTGGTTTGAGAATCGAATTATAGATGGGAGACAAGTTATGTCTGACTCCCCCATTTCTGTTTAACGACGGATTCTCTTTTTTGACAAAAATAGCCTCTTTAACTCCCCTCTCAAACCAGTTCTTTTCCCTAGCTAAGGGAAAAGAACCTCACCTCACTGTCCTCAAAAGAATGGCCCGTGGTTTCTAGGTGAAGATGTACGGCAGATGACGGTCCACTCTGGCACGCCCGTCTGTGTTGGTACATCCTCTTGTGAAGTGGCTGTTTTGTTTCTCCAGTGTAGTGCTCAAAGGAGTGGGTAGAACTAGGCCACATCCCTGCTCTAGTGTCCGTGTTCTTCTCTCATCACTTCCACTGGGACATAAGTTCATACATATGGTGAGAACGTGTATTGTGTTGCATTGTGTTGCGTTGCGTTGCAGGTGGCTGCCGCACTGTGTGTCCCTGTTCCAGTTGTGTGAGGAGCTGCTGTGGGGGTTGAGTAAAGCGATGCAGGAGCAGATGTTTAAGTGTGCGGCCGCTCTCATGTCTCTGCAGCTCCGCAGCCTCGTCATCCACTCACTGGAGGACCTCCTCTGCTTCTTCAACATCCACAAGGTCCAGAGCAGCGAAAAGAGCCAAGAGATCATAATCATAGTCATAGTCATTGTTTGCTTTATTGTCGAAAACAATCATGTACATGTACATGATAGAGTGAATTCGAAATTTCGTTTCCCCACTAACAAGGCAGGACAGTGATAGAGTGGCTAGGGGAGGGGCCGCTGCGCATGCGCGCGCCGCCGACTGGGAGATGCAGAGTAGAAAAGATGCAATACACTCAGTGACAATTTAACAACATGTAATGACAGAACAACAATTGGAGATATAACATACGGTGATCTTTTTCATTGGCAACAGAAGGAAGGTTGTGGGGGGGATCAGATTGGAAATCAATGAAATTGATTGAACCGAGAGCAGAGATCAGACCTTTTACTAAAAGACAGGGAACATTCCTACTCAATCATGTCAGTGTGTCAGTGTCAGTGTGGGTACCATGTTTATGAAGAGTCCAGATAACAAACCACATTCTGTGGCCTTGGAAGTGTTCTTGCAGGGAGGCGAAGTCAAAACACAGATAACTATTGGAGCCACAGATTTTCACAGACATCCATATTTTAGGAATTTGGAAAATCTGCTCCAAAAGCGAGAAAATTACGAAAAACAAGAGAGGCACGCAGACAACAGGAGCAATAGATAAGAGAGGAAAGAGACACGTCTGCTCGCTCTCACGGTCAGAACAGCTTAGATCAGAGACATGATGAACAACGAGTGACGGGACTTTAAGATGATGCTTCTGTTTAATATGAGCCTGAAATGGAACTGACCTGAACACATGACATGAGATGTTTTATTAGGCCCAGTTATTAATGAGTACTGTGTGTGTGTGTGTGTGTGTGTGTGTGTGTGTGTGTGTGTGTGTGTGTGTGTGTGTGTGTGTATGTGTGTGTGTGTTTTAGGAGGGCAGTGACTTCGGCGAGTCCTTCTCTGAGCTGAGGTTCACTCAGGCTCAGGTTCTGGTGGTGAAGCTCCAGGTGCAGGAGGATCTCATGAGCTTCGAGCCCAGCCTGGAGCAGAGCTGGCTCCACGTCCACAGGGCCTTCATGGAGATAATCAGGAGCTCTAAGGACATACCACGGGTAAGACACACCTCAGCCTGTCAATCTTACGCTCCATCCTCCCCTCACTCGTGAACAAGACCCCGAGATACTTGAACTCCTCCACTTGAGGCAAGGACTCTCCACCCACCCGGAGAGGGCAAAGTACCTTTTTTCGGTTGAGAACCACGGCCTCGGATTTGGAGGAGCTGATCCTACTGGGGGCGGCAGTAGCTCAGTTGGTAGAGCGCTTGCCTGGTGATCCAGGGGTTGGCGGTTCGAATCCCGCTCTTGACGGGTGGACCGTCAAGATCCCAGCTCCCACAGATGAGCGCTGCTGTTGTGTCCTTGGGCAAGACACTTAACCCCACCCAGTGTCCGGACACTGGGTGGGGAAGAAGTGTCCATGGCAGAAGAAACATCGAGGCCCGTTGTGACGTGACGTGAGCCACCTGTGGGAGGATTCTCCAGCTGAGGTCCTGACCAAGCCGAAGCAAGAAGATCATGGAGATGGTCCCCGGGCGCAGTAATGTTCTGATAATAGGATGGGTTAAATGCAGAGGACAAATTTCTCCCAAGGGAGACAATAAAGGCTAATCTTCTAAATCTTCTAATCACACTCGGTTTGCAGCTGGAATGAGGATAACACATTATACAATAAGAGGCGTATTCTCCTTTTCTCTGCAGGTGGAATGTCTCCTGTTTCCACACCTGGAGGAGTTACACCTCCGCACGGTCGACCCAGAGGAGCAGCTGGTCACAGACATCATCAGCAAAGCCCGAGAGGTGTTTGACAGGAACACAGTGGGACCTCTTAAGTAACTGCACTCACATCTGTCGATACAACTCCACCTGAATATATAATCCTGTACTGAGAGCGTTCACTGTTTGATTTGCAGATACTTGAATGAATACAAAAAGTTCAGAACTTTACTGGACGGCAGAGCAAAGCAAGAGGTGACCGAATTCCTGAAAGAGAAGCACTCGCTGGAGGGATTTTCTAAGGTACACAACATTTAAAGATTTGTATTCTTTATAACTGAAAAAGTAACACCACCTCAACTCAAACAGTGTTGTCACGATATTAACATTTCAAACTTGATTTTGACACTAAGCAGGGCTCTCAAGTTTTGAGCGGGGTCGTGTGTGAGACTGTAATTTCCGAGGAGCGCGGGGGGGGCGAGTGAACAATTTTTCCCGAGGAGCGGGGGGGTTGAATTGAGTGAGAAATGCCGTGTGAACACGTCGAATTGCATGTTGAGAGCCCTGTTTGTCTAAAGAGCAAACTTAAACTACAAAGCAACTAATGAGAGTTATATAAATGAAGTTATTACCTGATGGTTCTCAGTTTGTTTTATCATCACCGCACTTTGTCAGTGCGCGCTGAGAGGGGCGGGGAGGAGGGACAGGGGCGGGGGGGAGCGGGACATTTTTAATGCGTCTCACCCCGGGCAGTTCGGCTCTGGGCCGCGCATATTCTGCGCATATTCTGCGCGTATTCTGCGCGTAAGCCGTCGGGGGGGACACGTTACGCACAGACGGAGACACCGGGACCGGAGTCGGTGCGTCTCAGAGGAGACGTGGCACCGGGACTGAGGCTCAGGACGTTCCCGGGGGACGGCGCATCTGCTCCGGCCTCCGCTCGGACCGTGTGCCCGGAGCAGGGGGAGTTTTTTTCACTGAAAACGTGCAGTGCCTGCATAAACTAAGCCACACAGACCGATTTTCTGGGCACAAAAAAAAAAGAAGAAAAAAAGAAATCAGCGTGAGAAATGCCATGTGTGGCGTGTGAGCGTGTGAACACGTCGAATTGCGTGTGTCACACTCTCAATGCGTGAGACTTGAGAGCCCTGCACTAAGGAAGAGACTCGATGTTCAATACTGATTCCGATACCACGATGATAATAAAAAACTATCACTATTTGTTATATTTTTTGGCAATTATTTATCAGGTGTTTTTCGTTTCTTCTCTTCCAGAAAATCGAAAGTATCCAACTCATTTGGAGCGAGATCGCCCTGATGCGTGTCACTGTGCCTCTGTCCATGTTTTGTTTACACGCCCACGCTTTAAATGCAGATTTATGCCAGCGCACTCAGCAGCTCAAACAGCTCATCGTCACCTACGAAGTGGACGAAAACAGAGACCTCAACAACAAGTGAGAAACTGCACTATTATTGATCTGTTATTAGAAGCTTTGTTTCATTCACATAAACACACAAATCCTTATATAAATTTACCTGTGTGTTAAATTTACCCTTTTCTCAAACTGAAAACACTCCTTGTGATGTCAGTAAGTGGTAATACAGGAAAAGATGTGAATTATTGTGATCATTTCAGCCCCGGATTTGTCACTAACTGAACTAAAGGCAAAAGGTAGCAGTTAGCTACCACTGCGTGACATCACAAGGAGGAGTTTTGGGACATAATAATCCAGGATTACTCAAACACGTGTGAAAATAAACCAAAACCTAACTTAAGATATGTTTTTGAGGAGGTAAAAGCGCTATAACTCGAGGAAAAGTTTGACCTCACTTGTTTTTCCAATGTGGTTTTTAAAATCCCATGACATGGCACTTCTTGATGCTTTATATGGCGCCTTAATGGTTCCCTAATACTGTAAATGAATCCTTCTTCAAAATCAACACTCATGAGACTCTCATGAGAAAGACCCATGAACACAGGCAGAGTCAAAAATATGTCTCTGGAACACTTTATTATGGGCGTTGCTGCTTGAATGCAAATGAGAGGGACAGAGATAGGCCAATGCAGCGGGTGGGGGGGGCCAAATGTGCCGCTTTTTCCTCGTTCGGCGGTGCGCTGGTGCGCTGGCTCCACTTCCGCGTTTTAGCGCAGAAGAAGATATAAGACGATTTCCATTGAAAAATAAACACATTTCCACAGAAAATAAAATTAAACCACTGCTGTTTCAGAGGTTCGGAGGCTCGGATAAAGGACATCCGAGCCTGGAAACACTCTCACGTGCCTCCAGGCAAATAAAAAAAACACATCTCGCATTGCGTAGCCTGTTCGCGGTCCAATAGAAATACAGACGGGCGGTGGAACTGGATTTGCATTTTTACTTGAGTGTGACGTCATAAAGTTTCCTTTTTCATAATCACCCGTTTGGGCTGTCTTTTTTTCAAACGCAGAAAAGGATCACAAATGCTCAGTTTACACATTTCGCAACTTTTAGTCGTGGGGGGGGGGGCTAAACAGGGTAGGGGAGCTCACATTAACGTTCAAAAACCTCGGAAAGTGAAAATTTCATGCCATGGGACATTTAACTACAAATGGCAAATAAACAAACCTAACATAACCTAAAAGCTGTCAGGAGTCAGTTTTGGGTAACAGGATCTTTAAATGTTGCAGGATCTGTCAGAAGTACCAGGACATAAGTGACACCATCAGGAGGTCGCCCAGATCCTCAGAGGAACTGATGGAACTGACCCGGTTTATAAACAACACCAGTGACGTGACTGTGCACAAGCTGAGGGAGGAGATCAAGGAGGCCATGTTCCGCGCAAACTTCCTGCTGGACAACGCCACTTTATCATGTGAGCACAGCCATAGATACAACATTCTCAGAGGGTGTGATGCTAAAAGGAAGCACTACTCTGTTCAGGCCGCCACACACTACAGGAGAATTTGGGGAGGCGTGACCCGACTTTGTGTCTTCGTGTGTGATTTTGGAGCTGCTGCGCTCCTCGTGTGTGTGATAATGAAATGAAAATGAAAATAATGAGGCGACTTTATTCCTCACCTCTTGTAAAGTTGTAGTTAAACTACAGCGTCTCATCACATATTGTATTGATGACCCCAGTCCACAAAACAGCAGTGTGAATCCAGTTTGAGGCATTCTTTTAAAGTGAAAAGTCCAGAGTAGTTCCTCACGTGTGTCTGTTACATCCACACAGCGAAGGATCGAGGTGAAGCTGCAGATTAGCAATAGTGACTCTATTTCCTGTGAATTTTATTGCCAACCTATTATGCTTTAAAAATCATGTATCTGAAGCACCACGTTTCACAAATAATAATAACACAGTTTTGACTTGTATCTAAACTCGAAGTGGAGAGCTCTGATCTTTGAACACTTCAGAGTCTCAGGGGCCGTTTAGACGAGGACGATTGCGACTGAAAACGACAAAATATTCTATCGGAAGTGTCTTTCGTTTACGGCGCCGCCGCCGTCGGGCTCTGAAACCGCAAAAATCTGAAGACTCCTTCCAGAGTGGGGAGTTCTGAAGACGGCCCGGGTCGCGTCTCCGTCTAAACGGCAAGAAGCGCAAAACATGTTCACGTCGCATACACATGACGTCACACTGGATGCGCCAAGCCGGTAAAAACAATAACAAACATGACTACCTTGATACCACAGATGTTCAAGTTGCGCTAGCAGCTCTAGTCAACATACAAGAGTCATTTCAACAATTGTATAAAATGTATACGGATACCATAGGTGAACAGAGATGGGTAAAATAAACTACACTCAACAAAAATATAAACGCAACACTTTTGTTTTTGCTCCCATTTTTCCTGAGATGGACCCAAAGATCCAAAATTCACTCCAGATACACAACACTACCATTTCTCTCAAACATTGTTCACAGATGTGTCGAAATGTGTGACAGCGAGCACCTCTGCCCCGCCGAGACAATCCACCCCACCTCACAGGTGCGTCACATCAAGATGCCGATCCGACATCATGACCAGTGCACAGGTGCGCCCCAGACTGCCCACAATAAAAGGCCACCCCAAAATGTGCATTTTTTTTTGCTTTATTGGGGGTCTGGGGACTCAGAACCAGTCAGTATCTGGTGTGAACACCATTTGCCTCATGCAGTGCAACACATCTTCGCATAGATTGTCAGACAGATTGTCAGTTGTGGCCTGTGGAATGTTGGTCCACTCCTCTTCAAAGGCTGTTATGGACGAAGAACACAGGTGCATTTTATTGATGGCATTCTGAATGCACAGAGATACCGTGATGAGATCCTGAGGCCCATTGTTGTGCCATACATCCATGAACATCACCTCATGTTTCAGCAAGATAATGCACGGCCCCATGTTGCAAGGATCTGTACACAATTCTTGGAAGCTGAAAATGTCCCAGTTCTTGCATGGCCAGCATACTCACTGGACATGTCACCCATTGAGCATGTTTGGGATGTGCTTGACCGGCGTATACGACAGCGTGTATCAGCTCCCACTAATAATAATAATAATAATACATTTTATTTATAAAGCGCTTTTCAAGACACTCAAAGACGCTGTACAAGAGGTAAAATCAGTAATAAAACAAGTAACAAAACAATAAACAATCAGAAAAACATTAAACATTAAGAAACATTAAAAGCAGTTTTAAAAAGGTGAGTCTTGAGCAATTTTTTGAAGGTGGGGAGGTCAGAGCAGTCACGGAGAGGTTGTGGGAGTGAGTTCCAGAGGGTGGGGGCAGCAATGGAGAAGGCTCTGTCACCCCAGGTTCGGAGCTTGGTCCTGTAGGGGAGGGACAGGAGGTTGGTGTTGGAGGAACGGAGGGAGCGGGATGGGGTGTGGCGGTGCAGAAGGTCAGAGAGGTATGATGGGGCCAGGTTATGGAGGGCTTTGTAGGTCATGAGGAGGACTTTGAATTGGATACGCTGAGGGATGGGGAGCCAGTGGAGGTTTTGGAGGACAGGAGTGATGTGGTCTCGGGAGCGGGTGTGGGTGAGGAGGCGGGCAGCAGAGTTTTGAATGTATTGGAGTTTGTTGAGAGTTTTGGAGGGTAGACCATAGAAAAGGCTATTGCAGTAGTCAATTCGAGAGGTGATGAATGCATGAATGAGTGTTTCGGCAGCAGAGAAAGAAAGGGATGGGCGGAGTCGTGCAATGTTTTTGAGATGAAAGAAAGCAGTCCGGGTTATGTAGTTTATGTGTTGTTGGTATGAGAGTGTGGTGTCAAAAAGAATGCCAAGGTTTCGGATGAGTGGGGATGGAGTGAGGGTTGTGTTGTCTATGGTCAGGCTGAAGTCTTGAGTGGATTTGGTGATGTTTTTGGGGCCAATAATGATTAAGTCAGTTTTGTCACACAATATCCAGCAACTTCGCACAGCCATTGAAGAGGAGCCATCATGTCAGTTGTCAGTTCAAACTACAAGCTTCTGTTTGTCGTGTAGTACGCGTCAGCATCTTTCCACCCCTCCCCGCTCTCTGATTGGCTCCCCAAATGAGGAGCCCTCGCTTAGCCTAGTTGCCAGGCTGTCTTTTGGATCGGAACGATCGTGCACAGCAGCCTGGGATTTCCCAGGTTAGTTCAAAATGGTGTCACAGGCCAAAAAAGGTTGAGAACCACTGGTCTGGAAAACCCAAAATGGTGCGAAAATGCATTTATTCCGGTTGTGAAAATAAAATGACAGCTTGGACGAAGTTGAGTTTTCACAGGCTTCATCGTCACAATCTGGAGATATTGGAGCTGTGGCTAGTTGCTTTGAGAATGGACCCAAACATGAAAGGCAAAGCTGTAAGACGTTTGGACCATCGTGTTTGCAGTACCCACTTCAGTCCGGATGATTTTTTACCAGCAAAGGAAAAAAAAGAAGGCCAGCGGATTCAGCACACGATTCTGAGAAGTAATGCGATACCGATGGCTTTTCTCTGGTGTCCTGCTCCTCACACTGTCTCCGCTTCATTCTTTCTAATACCTCCTCATCCGTGTACTCAGGCTCAAAACAATAGGGACGGCCATCATACTCAAATAACTCCTCTTCAGTCTCGAAGTCTGAATCTTCAGCCATGTCTTGCTCGCAACAGAAAAGTTCTGAGCGTCTTCTAAGCAAAGTAGCAGAATGAATGCCTGCACGCGGTCCTCGATGAAGTCATCCAATCGGAACCATGGCAGTGCAGACTAAAACATTGAACTTTTGTCATTTGAGAAGTGCTAAAGTTTGTGTTATTTGGTGAATGCAACAGCCTGCCCCAACAACTCTCGTTAAATGGATATCGCTAAACTCCAAAATCTCCAGAAATGCTCCAAATTACCCCAAAGTACAATGGGTGAGTAAATGACGTTTTATAACCGAAATAAGGTCCAGATTGTAAAAATGTTACTTTTCCTTTAAAACTACCAAAGAAACACAGTTGTAGAGTTGTGATTCAAAAGATCATGAAAATCTGATACTGTCTGCTTTTCCAAACACTCAAAGTCACTCTACAAAGTTGTGCTTTATTCATTCACCAATCACCATCGTAAAAACACTAACGGGCTTTGAATCTCACTTAGTTTGAAAAGTTTAATTATGTTTAACAGTTATGTCATAATCAGTTGCCGTGGCATTTTACCAGAATTTGTCTCTGAAACGCTTTGGACCGTTTGGCCATCTCCGTGAAGTTACTGAAATTTCACCTTTGAATCTCAGCTCCTGGGGATGTTTCTTGTTCTTCTTGTTTCCAGACCCTCCAGGAATTCGCGATGTTGCGATTTGCAACTTCAACGCAACTTCAGCCAATCCCCGTGAATTCAGGGCGGTGTTGCAATTTTGACCAATCACCGCAACTTTCCCGCAATTTTTACTAATTTTGACCAGTCATCAGCGACGTATTGAACTCACGTCGACCAACTTCCTTCTGCCTTACTTCCGTGTGACGAAACGAAACTGCGGCCGTGTCCACAGTCAAGGCAGTGCACACTTGCTCAGCCCTGAGTGCACTCCGCGGACCGCATGGCCGTCTGCGAAATGCGACAGGTCTTGCAACTACGGGAAGCAGCCGCCGACTCTATTCTCTCCCATAGAAGAAGTAACACGCGGTGCATGCTGGGATATATGAGTGTGAGAAGCGTGCTTTTTCACGCGCTTGGTTCACGCCCTGATTTCCATGGAAACGACTGCGGTCTGCGAACGTGTTCTAACTGCGCATGGGACAAAAAAGAAATGACGCACATGCCCTTCAAACCACGCTCCGAACTGTGCACTCTGGGAATTGGGACACGGCTTCTAATGGCAAAGAAACATGTCTGCGGCGCCATTTGCCCACTAAAATAACAGCAAAAGACCAGGCAAAACAGTTCCCCTCCTAGTAGTAATTTATTTTTGATGTTGGTAAGGTTGTTTTAGGACCATATCTGTGATCTCTGTGTCTTTGTATTATTCTTTGTCAGTAATAACTCAGTATTCAAAATATTACTCAATTTTAATTACAAAAAGGGAAAATCACAACTATTTATCGCAACTTTCACTTTCTCCCGCAACAAAATCGCAACAAAAACCTTAAAAGCACCGCAACTTTCATCGCAACTTTTTGGCAAAGCTCACGCAAATTCAGGCATTTTAGCCCGCAACAATCACAGAAAATGCCCGCGAAATCCTGGGGGGTCTGTGTTTCTAATGTTGTGTCTGTGCCTGTTCAGCCGAGGACATCCAGTTAAACTCCAGTGTGTTCCAGTGGCCCACAGAGATGCAGATGGAGCTGGAGCTCAATACGAACCGCCTGTCTGACATAAGAGACCAGACACTGGCTCATCTCCACACAAGGTTCATACACTCACACACACACGCCTGTCACCGTGATACTGTGTTCAGTCTCATGACAAAGACTTTTGTTCTGACCCAAGGCCCAACTATCTTATATGTAAATAATATTTAACAAACAATTCCCTAACTGTGAATCATGATGTCCCTGGAATCCTCTGTCTGAATTTGGCCTCTACCACACAGAAAACATTCACTTATACAGTAGTTGAACGAAACACTGAAGGCTATTTCCACATTCTGAGGAGACACACCAGATTACAGACACAACAATTTACAGGACAGACAGAAGCCTCCATGCTTATCTACAATGAGCTTTAAAGCAACTTTATTTGTTTCAATAGTACTGTGTATTATTCCTAGTCCTTTTTTGTCATTTTAGTGTGAAGTAGGCATAGTCGCAGCTTTCTGGTCAAATAGTGTTTACTCCCACTTTAACCTTAAAGGAAAAGTTTTTTTTACAATCTGAGCCTTCTTTCGGCAATAATAGTGAGTGCTCGGGGCATTACTTTGCGGTGTCCAAATAACACAAACTTTAGCACTTTTCAAATCACAGAAGATCGCTGTGTCAGGGTAGACTTTTAGTGGATTCCAAAACGGCCTGAAACCCGATATGCAGCTATAGTTTCATTTGATGACGTCATCAGAGAGGACAGTGCGCATGCGTGAACTCAGCTGTTTTGTAAACACCGCTAGTCCGAAAGAAGCTAACACCGCTCTGAACTTTACTTTTCTGTTGCGATATCGGGTTTCAGGCTGTTTTGGAATCTACTAAAAGTCTACGCCTACACAGCGATCTTCTGTGATTTGAAAAGTGCTAAAGTTTGTGTTATTTGGACACCGCAAATCAGTGCCCCAAGCACTCACGCTAACGGATACGGGATCACTAGTAGAACAGAACGGCTCAACATAAGTTCTGCGATATTGCTCCAATTGACACCAAACTGCTATGGGTGAGTAAAACTACTTGTTTTATTGCCGAAAGAAGGCTCAGGTTGTAAAAAAAACGTTAATTTTCCTTTAAAAACTGTTCTTTATTCTCATGATATTTGAACATTCTGGTTGCACTATTTCATGTTTGTTCATTCTAAATATTACCTCAAGAATAATTTGTTCCATTGAATTCAAATTGGTGGAACACTTTCATCAAACATTATAAAACCAGTTAAATGTTCACAATTATCAGGTGGAAATATCTGTGAATGATGCCATACTGACATACTACAGAGACATTATGACCTTTTATTTCAGGGTATGTGAATTAGAGCAGACTCTACAGACCATCAGCTCGGACCTGAAGGTCTTTAAGAGGAAGGAGATCATGACCTCAGAGGAGATGAAGGCCAACGTGGCCAGACTCGCTCAGTTCAGTGCCAGTCTGGAGGCCGCCGTCACAGAGCTCGAGGTAAACGCTTCCACACACACAGCCCAACCTGGGAATTTACCTGCACTTTACCAGAACAGGGTCATTGCCAACAAAGCCAGAACTGATGTTTATTGGTTATAAGTTTGGTTTCCTGGTTACTCCGAGAGCACAGAGAGCCAAATGCAGGTTCTAAGTGTGAACAGACCATCAGTGCAGTGTTCTGGGACTGGAGCCTCGGTGAACGGCCTCACTGCTGAATATTGTGGCATTTTGTACCCAGCAAGTTACTGAGAACTAGTAGTTCTAGTAGTGTGGAGTGTGATCTATTGCTTCAGATCTATTGCTTATCACAATAAACTATTAATTTAACAACTTAAAGGAAAAGTAACGGGTTTTTTTTTACAATTTGAGCCTTATTTCGGTAATAAAACAAGTTGTTTTACTCACCCATAGCACTTTGGTGTCATATGGAGCAATTCCAGAGATGTTTTAGATTAGCGTTAGCCTAGCGCGACTTCTAGCCATAGCTCGGGGCATATAATATATTCCCCGAGCATGTAATATGCCCTGTGCGGGCTCCAAATAACACAAACTTTAGCACTTTTCAAATCATAGAAGCTCGATATCTTAGTCTACGATTGCGTTTGAATCAAAAGTGGCCTGTAATCCGAGATTTATCCATAGTTTACAGCTTTGCGTTCCATGTTTGGGTCCCGGGAGCTGAGAGCACACTCCGCACATGCGCACTGGCGTCCTCATCTACTCGAAACTATGGCTAAATCTCGGATTACAGGCCACTTTTGACCAAACAAAATCGTAGACTAAGACATCGAGCTTCTATGATTTGAAAAGTGCTAAAGTTTATGTTATTTGGAGACCGCAAACATGTGCCCCGAGAACTCACATTATGGAGATCGCAAATCTAAAACATCTCCGGAAATGCTCCATATGACACCAAAGTGCTATGGGTGAGTAAAACAACTTGTTTTATTACCAAAATAAGGCTCAGATTGTAAAAAAAACAACAACGTTACTTTTCCTTTAATATTTCATTAAACATATTTTAAATGAACATAGTAAAAACATGGTCTGCAAATAATAAAAAGCAGTATCATGAATGAGATGGAGATACTTATTCTGCTCAAATGTGTTGAACTACAAAATATTAAGAAATGTCCTGTAAAAATATGAAGCCCCATAATGTTGTTTTAAAGGGATATGCCACCCCCAGGTCAAACTTGGGCATCTCCCCACAGTCCAGAGACTAAAATAAGTGGTGGAAAGCGTTTTTCTGGTGACCCAGCCATTGTCCGAGTCTGTCGCCACTGACCGCCGCGGTATCTGCAGCTCCTCCGCCTTAGACTGGAGTCTAATGTCGCCAGAGAAAGATTTCGGCCAAAAGGAATTAATTTGCTCGATGCGTTTCCCAATTACTTTCTGTGTAGTGCGCATTCATATCGAGTGCAAATAAATGTGCAAATCAACACGGAGAGCTTGACTTGGTCATTTTGGGTGGGAACTATTTTTCAGTGCGGAAAAACACAGCCGAAGCACAGAGCACGCTGCGTAACAGGGGAACTCCCTTCCTGGTGCGTAACTGGGATTCCCCTGTGTGCTTCGGCTGTCTTTTTCCGCACTGAAAAATAGTTCCCACCCAAAATGACCAAGTCAAGTTCTCCGTGTTGATTTGCACATTTATTTGCACTCGATATGAATGCGCACTACACAGAAAGTAATTGGGAAACGCATCGAGCAAATTAATTCCTTTTGGCCGAAATCTTTCTCTGGCGACGTTAGACTCCAGTCTAACGCGGAGGAGCAGCAGATACCGCGGCGGTCAGTGCTGACAGACCTGGACAATGGCTGCGTCACCAGAAAAACGCTTTCCACCACTTATTTTAGTCTCTGGACTGTGGGGAGATGCCCAAGTTTGACCTGGGGGTGGCATATCCCTTTAACTTTAATTTATTGAAGTAGATATCATAATTACTTTGACAGACAAGCTTAACTAACACTTAAGGTTCTATAACGTGTGTTCTACCCCCTTCTCAGGACATCAACAAAGAGCAGACTGTGTTGGAGCTGGCGCAGAGTCACTTTCCTCTGCTGCAGGGTCTGATCGCAGACAAACACCCATACGAGCAGCTGTGGACCACAGCACTCCACTTCCACACCCAGTCCGACGCCTGGATGAACGGTACCCAACACATATGTCTCTACTACATACGATAGTCTGTATAAAGACGTGGACTGAGGGAATCTGACATCACCTACAGCGTTTGGCTCCAGTCAAATGAAGCTCACATAGGCTAGCGGTTACACGAGTGACTTTGGCGCAGAGTTCCATATTAGGAGTAGGAATTGATTTATGGACAAAACTGTGAAATAAAAACACCAGGATGATGTAGAGCGGGTTAATACGAACATTTTAAGACCAAAATGATGAGGCCACAGCAGCAGCAGTTACAGAGAGATATAAAGTCAATTGGAGCCAGAGTCGATGGAGCTGGAAGCACGCCCATGAACACTTGGCTAGTGGGTTAGCCATGTCCTTATACAGTCTATGGTCTTTATCAAAACATCTACCTAAGGGAGCGCAGTCTCATTTTCATCATTTCCTTTAGGGCCTTTCAAACACCTGGACGCAGCGAAGATCTCCAATGAGCTGGACGTGATGAGCAAGACGATGAGCAGTGCTCTGTCCAACATGTCCGGGCCCTGTCGAGTGGCCAGGGACTTCAAAGGCAAGATCGACAGTTTCAAACGGCACCTGCCAGTCCTCACCACCATCTGTAACCCTGGCATCAAGGACCGCCACTGGGAGCAGGTACGTCCGTCTGCTTAGAAGGCTGAGAATTAAAAAGGGCACAATATGCGAAACATTGAGTTATCTTATGAAATGGCCCATATTTACAGTATTTTCTGATTTATGTTCTGATGTTGTTTTCTCATCACAAACACCTGGAGTTGTGTTTTGTTTCATTCACATGTTTAACACACAAATCTGCAGATTTAGAGTTCTTCTCCCAGAATGATCACGCTAATGTGACTCAGGTACAGCCTCAATAGACCTAGCAACAGAACTGAAGCTCTAAACAGAGGTGTGGTAGTTTCAGAGTAGTTTCAGTGTAGTTAGCGCCCCCTTCAGTCACCAGCGTCTGACCACGATTACGCAAACGCAGGGCTCTCAAGTCTCACGCATTGAGAGTGTGACACACGCAATTCAACGTTTTCACACGCTCACACGCCACACATGGTATTTCTCATGCACAGCGCTTCTGTGCCCAGAAAATCAGTTAGATAATGCAGGCACCGCGCGTTTTCGGCGAAAAAAGTCACTCGTACCCCCCACCCCACCCCACCCTCCTCGGAACTTACGCAGTCTCACACAAGACCCCGCTCAAAACTTGAGAGCCCTGCGCAAACGTGTGCTGGTGAAAGTTGAGCTGTGACTGTTCTGATGTTGTCTGTGCTCTGTGTTGCAGATCAGTTCGATTGTGGGCGTACACGTCAGGCCCGATGAACAGAGCTCCCTGTTCCAGATGCTTGAGCTGGGCCTCTCCAAGTTCTCCAAAGAGTAAAGTCCAGACACAGAAGAACTATAGAACATCTATAGAACATCTCAGTGTATGGAACAAACCAAGTGATTCATGTGTGTTTGTCTCAGGTTGGAGAAGATCGGGGCATCGGCCAGTAAGGAGTATGCAATGGAGAAGGACAGGGATGAAATTGCTGAGTCAGGAAAAAGCTGAAAGTCACCGAAATCCTAGAGGGGTACTGGGGCAAGCCCCCCCGTAAAATGCTTGAATTCTATGCACTACCTTCTCACAAAATTTTACAAATATATACAGTGAGGAAAATAAGTATTTGAACACCCTGCGATTTTGCAAGTTCTCCCACTTAGAAATCATGGAAGGGTCTGAAATTTTCATCGTAAGTGCGTATCCACTGTGAGAGACATAATCTAAAAAAAAAAAAATCCAGAAATCACAGTGTATGATTTTTTTTAACAATTTATTTGTATGATACTGCTTCAAGTAAGTATTTGAACACCTGTCTATCAGCTCGAATTGTGACCCTCAAAGACCTGTGAGTCGCTTTTAAAAAGTCCATTTCCACTCCACTTATTACCCGAAATTAGAAGTACCTGTTTGAGGTGGTTAGCTACATAAAAACACCTGTTCACCCCATACAATCAGTAAGACTCCAACTACTAACATGGCCAAGACCAAAGAGCTGTCCAAAGACAAATTGTAGACCTCCACAAGATTGGAAAGGGTTAAGGGACAATTGCCAAGCAGCTTGGTGAAAAAAGATCCACTGTTGGAGCAATTATTACAAAATGAAGAAGCTAAACATGACTGGACAGTCAGTCTCCCTCAGACTGGGGCTCCATGCAAGATCTCACCTCATGGGGTCTCAGTGATCCTAAGAAAGGTGAGGAATCAGCCAAGAACTACACGGGAGGAGCTGGTCAATGACCTGAAAAGAGCTGGAACCACCGTTTCCAAGGTTACTGTTGGTAATACAGTGGTCCCTCGCTCTATCGCGGTTCACTGTTCGCTGTTTCGCGGATTTTTTTTTTTTAAGAGTGTAACATTTTTTTTAATAGTGTAACATTGTGTTCTGCGTCCTGATTGGCTAAGGACTAAACGTGGACTAAACCAGGTCTAGACCAGAACTAAACCAGGTCTAAACCAGGTCTAAACCTGGAGTGGCCCTGGACTAAACCAGGACTGGACCAGGTCTAGACCAGGTCTAAACCAGGATTAAACCACTCTTTGCTGGTTTCGTGCAGCTGGTTTGTGGCTGGGGCTGCGAGGACGCGGTTCAGGCGCCGCGGATCGATCTCGTGCTCGCAGCCCCGGTGTACGCGCGGCCTCAGCAGTATCATACAAATAAATTGTTAAAAAATCACACTGTGATTTCTGGATTTTTAAAATTTTGTTTTTAGATTATGTATCTCACAGTGGACATGCACCTAAGATGAACATTTCAGACCCCTCCATGATTTCTAAGTGGGAGAACTTGCAAAATCGCAGGGTGTTCAAATACTTATTTTCCTCACTGTATGTCTGCAATAAAGTAAAACTAAATCACAAGCACAAACCACATTTTATCCACAGGTACTAGTGGTGACAGAGGCTGAAAGTCACCAAAAACCTTTTTGAACTCTAGATGCTCTGAGATGCAATCTGGGGGCATTCCAGCCAATAAAAACTTGATTTAAAAAAAAAAAAAGTTGATATCAAAGCACTTACCCTGATTTTGTGACATCAAAGTCTGATAATGAGTGAATCTTTAACCATTTTTTGTATTTGTGAAGGGATTTTTTTTTTTTTAATCTATTTGACTCAAACCTGAATTGAATTAGATGCAAATTTTAGTGATATGAACACATGGAAAATAAATAATTATTAGCAATTTATTTTTAATACAAAATAATAAGATTAACAGAATAAAATAAATACCTGTCCTGCTTAACTTAAAACTGTATAAATGAATATAAAACAATACAAGGCAGAACATAGTGCACTGCCTGGACAGTACAAATGATGCATGTTCAATCTAATTATCTCTCTATATGAACTTGTAAGACAGGGGTTCCCACACCTTTTTAGCTTGTGCACTACCAGGGCTCTCAAGTTTTGAAGTTTGATTGGAGTGAGTTTTTTTTTTTTGGGGGGGAAGGTTCAGTTGCCATCCTTCAAGAAGAGTTATCCAGGCACCATGCCCTTTTCAGCCAATCAGAAACTAGATTGTTCTGTTGTCGGGCAGACCATAGAGTCTAGTTTCAGCTAAGCGCACACTGCACTGTCAGTAATAATTGAAGGACGGCCAGTACTCGAGTTGAGGAAGAATGGGGGGGGGGGGGGGGGGGGTGCCATCCCCCCTGGGCTAAAAAATAGTAAAAATCATCCCTCTTCTAAAACGATCATCCCTTCTTCCATCCCCTGTAGGATTTTATCAATCAGGCATGAAAACCCCTCACCTTTTGGCGAAATTCGCCGTTTTTGAAGTAAAAATCGCCAGTGCCAAGAGCCAGTCATAGGCCGAACTGCGCTCCAGGTTCCAATCATGTTGCAGCACCACCGATCGCGCTCCCGCCTATCATGACGATTAGCACTGTTGTGTTTGCGCCTGTTCGCCGATCAGCTGTGAGCGAGCTGTGTGATATTTACGCTGCATTTCCAAGAGGAAGAAGAATGCTACGTTAATGCTTCGTAAGAAGAAACTCACCTGGGGACACGGGATACGTTCGGAATATGTCCGTTTCTCTGGAGCTCCGGATTATTAAAGACCATGGATATACCCGACACGCGCATACACGTGAATACGCAAACTATCGGGAGTGACCGCGTTCTTATGAGTGAGTCATATTATCAGAGTATTTCTGCGTCAAAGGGACAGATTAGCTGTGTCCCTTTGATGCAAGGGGCTTGTGTCAGCGTGTGTGTACAGGGCTAAACCGGGACTAAACCAGGACTAAACCGGGTCTAAACCAAGACTAAACCAGGACTAAACCAGGACTAAACCAGGACTAAACCAAGACTAAACCAGGACTAAACCAAGACTATACCGGGTCTAACCCGGGACTAAACCAGGACTATACCGGGACTAAACCAAGATTAAACCAGGTCTAAACCAGGACTAAACCAGGACTAAACCAGGTCTAAACTAGGTCTAAACCAGGATTAAACCAAGACTATACCGGGTTTAAACTGGGACTAAACCGGGACTAAACCAGGGCTAAGCCAAAAACTAAACTGGGTCTAAACCGGGACTAAACCAGGACTAAGATAAGATATCCTTTATTTGTCCCACAATGGGGAAATTGCGGTGCCACAACACAAGTTTCAGAAACAGTAGGAAAATATGAGCATGCATCAAAATTAAGATAAATAATAATAATAATAGTATGTACAATCAACTAAAAAAAACATAACACTGTAAAGTTAAAGGCACAGGAACGCTGCACAATAAATGTCTTTGATTCTGAGCAGTGAACAAACAGCAGTTAAAGTGACTCCAGTATAGTAATATATAATATCACTACAATAAAGTGACTCAGATGATTGTGTACAGTGCAGTGATGGACAGTGGTGGTTAAATAAATAAGTAGCAGGTAAAGTGACTTTAAATAATATTCCACATTGTAATTATTACTATGGAGATGACACACAGTTGCTATGGAGATGAACATGACTAGCATTGATCATTGTACAGTCTGACAGCAGCAGGAGGGAAAGATCTGCAAAATCTCTCTTTAACACAGCGAGGGTGAATCAGTCTGACACTGATGCTGCTCTGCAGAGCTGACAGGGCATCCTGCAGGGGGTGACACTCATGGTCCAGCATAGACATGAGTTTAGCCAGGACCCTCTTGTCCCCCACCTGCTGCACCGAGTCCAGAGGACAGCCCAGGACTGAGCTGGACTTCTTGATGACCTTGTCCAGTTTCTTCTCCCTCTCTGTGATGCTGCTGCTCCAGCAGACCACACTGTACAGGATGGCAGATGCCACCACAGAGTCATAGAAGGTCCTCAGGAGTGGCCCTCTCACTCCAAAAGACCTGAGTCTCCTCAGGAGATAGAGCCGACTCTGGCCCTTCCTGTACAGTGCATCAGTGTTGCACCTCCTCCCACCAGTCTGTCAAGCTCATCAAGTTTGCAGATGACACCACGGTCATTGGACTCATCTTGGACCGGGATGAGTTTGCCTACAGGACGGAGGTTGACCGTCTGGCATCCTGGTGCAGCCAGAACAACCTAGTGCTGAACGCCCAGAAGACAGTGGAGATCATTGTGGACTAGGAAGCACACAGCCCTTACCCCCTTCACCATCCTGACCGACACCCCCTCAAATGGGAGCCCACCATCACCTCGGTCATAAAGAAGGCCCAGCAGAGGATGTACTTCCTGAGGCAGCTGAAGAGATATACCCTGCCAGCATGGACAATGGTGCAGTACTACACTGCCATCATTGAGTCCATCCTCACCTCCTCCATCACTGTGTGGTATGCTGGAGCCACAACCAGGGACAAACAGAGACTGCAGCGTGTTGTGCGCTCTGCTGAGAAGGTGATTGGTTGCAGCCTTCCATCTCTGCAGGACCTGTACACCTCCAGGACACGGACACGTGCAGGTCGGATTGCATCCGATCCTTCTCACCCTGAACATGGACTTTTTGACCTGCTCCCCTCAGGCAGGAGGCTACGGTCCATTCGGACCAGAACCTCTCGCCAAAAAAACAGCTTCTTCCCCTCTGCTGTCGGACTTTTGAATAATAATAACACTAGGACTGTTCCCACCCCCCGCTCTGTGTCAGTCACATGACCCCACCCCCCGCTCTGTGTCAGGCACATGACTCCACCCCCCGCTCTGTGTCAGTCACATGACCCTGTGCTGTTTTTTTTGCACCTGACCATTACCTGCACCTGCACTGTTACATTCTTGTATTCTTGTAAATGTGTTAATTTAAGTTTTCTGCTATTTTATTTTATTCTATTTTATTCCGCTCCAAGTACTGAAGCAATTTCTTAATGTTGTGAACATGTTCAAACATATGGCAAATAACCTTTCTGATTCTGATTCTGATTCTGTTGTGAGTCCAGTCCAGTTTATTGTTCAGATGAACACCCAGGTACTTGTAAGAGTCCACTCTCTCAATGTCTCTTCCCTGGATGTTCACTGGTGAAGGGGCAGTAGAGTGGCATCTGCGGAAGTCCACCATCATTTCCTTGGTCTTCCCCACGTTGATGAGAAGGTGGTTCCGCTGACACCAGTCCACAAAGTCCTGCGTTAGTCCTCTGTACTCCACGTGATCATCGTCTGTGATGAGACCAATGATGGCGGAGTCATCGGAGAACTTCTGCAGGACACAGCTGTCCGTGTAGTGTCTGAAGTCTGCAGTGTAGAGGGTGAAGAGAAAGGGCGTGAGGACCGTGCCCTGGGGCGCCCCACACTGCAGGTCATGAGGTCAGACACACAGTCCCAGGCTCTCACAAACTGGGGCCGGTTTGTGAGGTAGTCCAGGATCCACTCAGCCAGGTCACAGTCCACTCCTGCCCACTCCAGCTTGTCCCTCAGGAGCAGCCTGGCATCCAGCCAGGCTGGATGGTGTTGAAAGCACTGGAGAAGTCGAAGAACAAGATTCTCACAGTGCTGCCGGGCCTCTCCAAGTGGGACAGCGAGCGATGCATCAGAGAGATGATGGCGTCCTCTACTCCGATGCCGGGCTGATACGCGAACTGCAGCGGGTCCATCGCCGAGCTCACTGTGGAGCGGAGGTGACCCAGGACAAACCTCTCCACAGTCTTCATCAGATGAGATGTGAGAGCCACTGGCCTGAAGCTGTTGAGGTCTTTGGCGTGCTGTGTCTTGGGCACAGGTACCACACCGGAGGTCTTCCAGAGGTGTGGCACCACCTTCAGGCTCAGTTGAAGACATGCTCCATAACTCCACACAGCTCATCTGCACAGGACTTAAGGAGCCTAGGGCTGATCCCGTCTGGTCCAGCAGCTTTTTTACTCCTTATCTCAGTTCTCTCCTAACCTGAGCTGTTGTGAAGGACAAAGAGCGAAAGCATGTGCTTGGGGTCTGGCTGAGTTCTAGATGTGGATTCGGGGGCTGGGGGGCTGAGGCAGAGGTGTGAAGAGGTGACAGTGTGGGCCATTGTGCAGGGGACAAGGTGAGCCCATGCAGCGGTGCGGGGGGAGGGGTGGGTGATCGATCAAACCTTAGGAAGTGTGAATTCAGATCGTTCACCCACTGTTGGTCTCCCTCTGTCTGGACGGGCAGAGGATTGAAGCCAGAGACACTCTTCAGACTCCTCCACACCTCCCTGACATTGCTGTTCCAAC
The DNA here is from genome assembly GCA_036785185.1 of Paratrypauchen microcephalus. Lineage (NCBI taxonomy): Eukaryota > Metazoa > Chordata > Actinopteri > Gobiiformes > Gobiidae > Paratrypauchen > Paratrypauchen microcephalus. The sequence goes on from JAVJIX010000033.1 coordinate 2,789,045, forward strand.
TTCCTCCTGAAGTTGGTCTGATTTTCCTCCTCAGCTTCTTCTGTACAGTCTTCAGCTCCTCTTTGTTCCCGGACCTGAAAGCTCTCTTCTTCTCCTTCAGCAGAGCTTTAATGTCCGAGTTAATCCACGGCTTGTTGTTTGGACAATGGACCAGCATGGACAATGGTGCAGTACTACACTGCCATCATCGAGTCCATCCTCACCTCCTCCATCACTGTGTGGTCTGCTGGAGCCACATCCAGGGACAAACAGAGACTGCAGCGTGTTGTGCGCTCTGCTGAGAAGGTGATTGGTTGCAGCCTTCCATCTCTGCAGGACCTGTACACCTCCAGGACACGGACACGTGCAAGTCGGATTGCATCCGATCCTTCTCACCCTGGTCATGGACTTTTTGACCTGCTCCCCTCAGGCAGGAGGCTACGGTCCATTCGGACCAGAACCTCCCGCCATAAAAACAGCTTCTTCCCCTCTGCTGTCGGACTTTTGAACAGTAACAACACTAGGACTCTTCCCACCCACCTGCTCTGTCAGGCACATGACCCCACCCCCCTGCCCTGTGTCAGTCACATGACCCTGTGCTGGTTTTTCTTTTTGCACCTGACCATTATCTGCACCTGCACTGTTACATTCTTGTATTCTTGTAAATTTGTTAAATTTAAGTTTCTGCTATTTTATTTTATTGTATTTATTTGTTGCATGTTAAGTGTTGGTTTACATTCTGCTCCAAGTACCGAATCAATTTCCTAATGTTGTGAACTTGTTCAAACATATGGCATTAAAACCTTTCTGATTCTGATTCTGATTCTGATTCTGATTCTGATTCTGATTGGAAAACACCGCACCGTCCGAGAGGGTACAGTGTTTTCAAAACAGAAGTTGATATAGTCCATAATAGAGTCCGTGATAGCGTTGATGTCCTCCCCTGGCAGAGCTCTGTCCACACAGTGGTGCTAAAACAGTCCCTCAGAGCCTCCTCGCTCTCTGCTGTCCACCTCTTCACCACTCGGGGCTCTACAGGCTGCCTGCGCACGAGGGGTTCGTACACAGGCCTCATGTAGATGATGTTGTGGTCTGCTCTTCCTGGGGGGGGAGATATAGGCCTCCTTGACGTTGGCAAAGAATAAGTCCAAAGTTTTATTGTCTCTTGTGGGGCAGGTCACATACTGGGTGTATGTTGGCAGGACAGATGAGGGAGATGCGTGGTTGAAGTCCCCTGTGATGATGAAGAGGGCCTGTGGATGCTGAGTCTGAAGGCAGTTGATGCAGGAGAGTGTCACAAGCATTCTCCGCATTAGCACTGGGAGGAATATACACAGCCAGAGTGATGACATGTGAAAACCCCCGGGGCAAGTAATAGGGCCTCATGCCGACAGCAAACAGATCAATGTTTTTGTTACACATCTGCTCCTTCACTGTACAGTGTCCAGGTTTACACCATTTCTCCTTCAGAAACAGCTCTAGTCCACCTCCCTTCTTCTTCCCGCTCTCCTCCGTCCTGTCTGCACGCAGCAGGTGAAAGTTGTCCACAGTGACGGTAGAGTCCGGGATTTGCGGTATTAGCCATGTCTCCGTAAAAACAATGACGCTAGTGTCCCTGTACTCCCGCTGAAATCTAACAAGCGACGCGAGCTCATCCGTCTTGTTGGCGAGGGAGCGCACGTTCCCCGTTATGACAGAGGGGAGGACCGGCCTGCAGCATCTCTTCTTTTCACTGAGTTTACGTCCCGCGCGCATCCACCTGGTGTCGTCCACAGGATCTCGTCAGGGATAACATGCCTGTCTCGGGGGAACACAACAGCGCTGCGCAGCGCCATCAGCTGATCCTTTGTGTAGATGAGCAGAGGGCAGGGTCCCTTACACATCTTAAGCCGAGACAGGTAAATAATCCACCAAAAGTGCGGGAAAAAATGCAGCGCCGAGTGCAGCCCAAGCTTAACGAAGTGTTGACAAAAATATTTACAAAAGTGGGGCGGTTTAAGGGCAAAAAGTTAGGAAATTTACGAAAAAGTGCGGGAGCGTTGTGACGGCCAGCTAGCTCGCACCAGCGCCGGTAATCCAACTAAACCAGTCCTAACCAGGTCTAAACCAGGACTAAACCAGGGCTCTCAAGTTTTGAGCGGGGGCATGCGTGCGGGGATGGGGGGGGGTTCGAGTGACTTTTATCGCTGAAAACGCGCGGTGCCTGCATTATCTAACCGATTTTCTGGGCACAGAAGTGTTGTGCGCTGCGCTTGAATTGCGTAACTAAATTTCAGCATGAGAAATGCCATGTGTGGCGTGTGAGCATGTGAACACGTCGAATTGCGTGTGTCACACTCTCAATGCGTGAGACTTGAGAGCCTTGAATAAAACCAAGACTAAACCAGGTCTAAACCAGGACTAAACCAGGACTAAACCAGGTCTAAACCAGGACTAAACCAGGACTAAACCAGGTCTAAACCAGGTCTAAACCAGGACTAAACCAAGACTATTCTGTTCTGACCCTGAGAGCGAGCAGACGTCTCTCTTTTTCCTCTCTTATCTATTGCTCCTGCTGTCTGCGTGCCTCTCTTGTTTTTGTCATTTTCTCGCTTTTTGGAGCAGATTTTCCAAATTCCAAAAAGATGGATGTGATCAGCTGGACCCTCAGCGCTATTGATACTCTTTTTTCACGAAGGAGTGCCGCTCCGGGAGAAGCGGCGTGTCCGGATGGTACTTTTGCTGCTGGATATGCGAGGGACTCGTATTGTGCGTGGCAAGTCGTATGTTTGGCACCAATGTACCTGGAGGATGTGGAGGATATTTACGTATTTGGATTTCTGATAGCTGGACATCTGTTAATTGGCCTGGGATTGTCCATGATCTATCGCATAATTTGTAAACTGGCAGCTTGTAAAGAGTCCCCTAAGCTGTCTGCCGAAATTTCGAGCCATTGTGAAGGGGTTGGAGATCTTGTGAAAGGATTACATCAGAAAGTGGGACAGGTTGAGGTCCTTTTGGAAGGATTTCAACCGAAGGAAACATCTCGACGTTTGGATATCATCACGGGGATGGTGACAGAACTGTGTAAAGCCAACGCAGCGCAGTCTGTGCGCCAAGAGGAACTAATGAGATCTCTCATGAATCTTCATGGCGATATGAAGATGGGGGTCTGGCACCCGAGCTCAGTCTAAATTATTTACCTGGGTCTCTAAAAATGTATTATTCTCTCCTGTGAAAATCGGTCCCAAACAGTTATCTGTGTTTTGACTTAGCCTCCCTGCATAAACAAGGCCAAGGCCACAGAATGTGGTTTGTTATCTGGACTCTACATAAACATAGCACACACTCTTACACTGTCACTGGAAACAGAAACAATAGTAGAAAATTCCTGTCTTTAGAAAGGTCTGATCTCTGCTCTCGGTTCAATCAACTTCATTGATTTCCAATCTGACCCCTTCCTTATGTAACCAACAAAAAAGATCACCTTATGTTATATCTCCAATTGTTTTTCTGTCATTACATGTTGTTAAATTGTCACTGATTGTACTTGTATTGCATCTTTTCTGTTCTGCATCTCCCAGTCGGCGGCGCGCGCAAGTGCAGCGGCCCCTCCCCTAGCCACTCTATCACTGTCCTGCCTGGTTAGTGGGGAAACGAAATTTCGAATTCATTCTATGTACATGTACATGATTGTTTTTCGATAATAAAGCAAACTATGACTATGACTATGACTATGACTATACCGGGTTTAAACCGGGACTAAACCAGGACTAAACCAGGACTAAACCAGGACTAAACCAAGACTAAACCGGGTCTAATTACATATACTTGTTTGTTTGTTTGTTTGTTTTTATTTTGTTTTTATTTTTTAGATTTTTATTTTTTTGAGCTGTAGTTCAAGATCTATAGCTTGCTTTTTTATTTTGTGTTTTTTTTTGTGTGTAGTTTAACTAAAGCTTTTTATTTATTTATTTTATTTTTTTGTGCTATAGTGGGCAAACTATAGCTTTTTATTTTTATTTTATTTTTTTTTGGTGCTAAAGAACTAGCTTTTTAAAACTTTTCTGTGCTGTACAACTAGCTTTTTAAGCAGTGCTACTTGTGACTTTGTGTCGCCAAAAAGAAAAAGAAAACAAATGAGAGCGCATAGGCATACACTTATTGAGAATCAGAGCCTATGGCAGAGGAATGACCAGACTCCGAGGCGATCTGAATAGATGGGAGGGAGCAGAGGAGAGACTGGTGAGTGGTGTCTGTCTGCCTGTGAGTGAGTGAGGAAAAAAAACAAGGAAGCGACAGTCCACAACAGTCCACGCTGTTCTCAACTCCGCCCCCGCCCCTCTCTGCCTGTGTCTCTCTTCCACTGCCCCTCTCTGTCTCTTTCTCTGAACGGGAAAAGAGAGAAAACGGCGCAATTATTTTTTTCCCCCTCCCGCGATCTTGGAGCCTCTGGTCACCAAAAAAAGTCGCTAGATTTGTCGCTAGTCGCTTTTGTCTAATTTTCTCGCTTGGGGGGGTCCAAAAAGAAGCTAAAAATAGCGACAAAGTCGCTAAGTTGGCAACACTGTATAAGTATATTACTTATTATGGAAATAAGTATTTCCATTTTAACAAAGTACCTTCTAACTCTGACCTGCCCTGAAACACCACAGTGATGTCAGTGATGGGGGAGGGCTTAGCTTAATGTCAGCAAATGAGTTCCTTTCTGTTCCACAAGCAGATCTTTAACGCGGAATTACTCAGATTGTTGCCTTCAGAATGTGCTGCTTTCACCAGGGGGTTGTTTCTTTCCGATAAATAGTATTGTCTTGTGGAGACCATGCAACTGAGAATGCAAGATATGAATCAGATGGGATTTAGGATTTGCCATTTCTAACAAGTCACCCTAAAATGGACTAGAATGCAGGAAATTGCATCTAAGAGATCCAAAATGTTCGCGAATGTGTTTATGTTTTAATTTTACAATTGTGGTTAAAAAAGTGGTTAAAAGGTGCTCAATAAACCATAAGTTAGATTTCACCCTCTCACTGGTGACTTTACCTCAGTGTTTTCCCTAACATAGTGATTGATATTTGCCAGCACTCTCAAGTTTTGAAGATTGGTAGGAGTGCGATTTCTGAGGAGCGGGGGGTGGGGTGTGGGGGGGCAGGGCAGGGCAGAATTAGAAGGTACTTTGTTAAAATGGAAATGCAAAAAAATCCATATTATCATTCAATAATTCAATAATGCACAGGTCTTGGTTTAGTCCTGGTTTAGTCTTGGTTTAGTCCTGGTTTAGATCTGGTTTAGACCTGTTTTAGTCCTGGCTTAGTCTTGGTTTAGACCTGGTTTAGTTTTGGTTTAGTCCCGGTTTAGTCCTGGTTTAGACCCGGTTTAGATCTGGTTTAGTCTTGGCTTAGTCCTGGTTTAGACCTGGTTTAGTCCTAGTTTAGACCTGGTTTAGTCCTGGTTTAGTGCTGGTTTAGACCCGGTTTAGATCTGGTTTAGTCTTGGCTTAGTCCTGGTTTAGACCTAGTTTAGTCCTGGTTTAGACCTGGTTTAGTCCTGGTTTAGTGCCGGGTTAGTCCTGGTTTAGTCCTGGCTTAGACCTGGTTTAGTCCTGGTTTAGTCCTGGTTTAGACCTGGTTTACCGTGGTGGTCGGTACAAAAGTCATTAAACCGTGGTGGTCGGCCTCACAGCTGCTCGCTCAACTCGAGTACTGGTGTGCGAGTTACTTTTTACGCTGAAAACGCGCGGTGCCTGCATTAACTTACAGATTAACTTACCTGCATTAACTTACCGATTTTCTTACTTGTATGTCGAGGGGACATACAAAAGTCATTAAACCGTGGTGGTCGGCCTCACAGCTGATCGCTCAACTCGAGTACTGGTGTGCGAGTGACTTTTTTTTTGCTGAAATCGCGCGGTGCCTGCATTAACTTACCGATTTTCTGGGCACAGAAGCGCTGTGAACAGTGGCTACAGTTTTGAATTGCTTAAAAAAATTTCAGAGTGAAAAATACCATGTGTGGCGTGTGAGCGTGTGAACACGTCGAAGTGTGTGTGTCACAGTCTCAAAGCGTGAGACTTGAGAGCCCTGATTGCGGTCACACCAAGTGAATTACTGCTATAGTTACTTAAATGCAGGGCGTGTGTCACACGCTTTGAGAGTGTTCACACGCTCACGCAAATGTAGTTACGCAATTCAAGCGCAGCGCACAGCGCTTCTGTGCCCAGAAAATCGGTTAGATAATGGATAATGGAGGCTAACTTGCTTTGTTTGCTGGCTGCTGGCAAAAGAGCGAGCTAATGTTGTCTGAAGAGCAGTTTACTTGATTACAAACCCACTGTAATGAGCTATTATCCACCTGTCTTTGAATGTTTAGGATAATTAGAGCTTTTCTTTTCTTCACGTGTGAAGTTGGACGTGAAGAATTGCCATGTAGCCGTGTTTTCACCTCACTGATTTTTTCTTTCAGCCTCAGTTCTAATCAAATGTATTGTATTTTCTTTGGTTTTGCACTTTCTTTTACAGTGTAATATGGTCTGTACCAGATTCTTGGGATAGACTCTTTTTCAATTGTACTTACACACCCTTTTAGGCATTTATTGGACGTTTTTATTGACTTCCATTAAAAGTCCACTTGAAAATGCATTCTGTAATTGCAATAGCTTTCCCCATTGACACAAGGTAACATTTGTAGTTACCTTTGTATTTAGCTAACCAGGCCTAGATTTCTATCTTTTTACTGGTCTTTTATTATTGATTTTGTATTGGGTTATTGAGTTGATGAGCACTATGTGTTACCAGCTGGTTAGCTCAACTGGTAAGTCACTGACTTTCCCTGGGGGGTGTACTACACTACACTGAATGGAGTAGACCACATTGCTTTGTTTGTGGCTCGGTGTTTTTTCCTTTGGGTGGACGAGTTTTTGTCTTAAAGTGTTTGTGGGTTTGAAATAAACTGGGATTTCATATTGTCTGAAAATCCTCTGTAGTTTTTCAGAAACGCCGGCCAGGTAAGTGTAGTGAAGACTGCAGTGAGTGCTACATTGGAGAAACAAAACAGCCACTTCACAAGAGAATGTACCAGCACAGACTTGCGTGCCAGAGTCATTTGCCGTACCTCTCCACCTTGAAGCCACGGGCCATTCATTTGAGGACAGTGAGGTTCAGATCTTAGCCAAAGAAAAGAACTGGTTTGAGAGGCTATTTTTGTCAAAAAAGAGAATCCTTCTTTAGCCCTCTCCAGGCCGAATTAATAATACCTGTAGGAAAAATCAGATATTTGGTGAAAATAATCCCTGGGGTATGAAATTTGCGAATTTCCTGATTTTTTTAATGTGACCATTATGTGCAGTGCATTCTGGGATGTTGCATATTTGCAACATTGGCCCGGATGGATAATTAAATAGTGGACAAAATAGATCTTTGGAAATATGAATTTATCTTATTTATTAAAAATGGCTGAACTCAACTTTTGCCATCAATCAGCATATGAATAAAACAGGAACAGTGACATAATAACAATTAAACAATAACAATAATGAACAGGTGAGATGCGTTGTACCAGGTGCATGTGCAGGTGCAGGTGTTTGAGGTGTGATAGACCAGCCCTCGAGCAAGTTTCCCAAACTGTCCAATTAGAACTCTGCAACAGAGTTCTGCTCTTGCACTAAAAGAAACACTCAAAAATGCAAATGCTGGCAAACAGCTAAGTGACAATTAGCTGTTGCAAATTTGCTACACGGGCCCGGAAAGGGTTAGACATGAATGGGGGAGTCAGACATAATTTGTCTCCCATATATAATTCCATTCTCAAACCGAAATCAAAACAAACAAAGGAAACAATAGGGCAGCCAGGTCAGAAAACAGCCATTAGAGTTTGAATAGGTATGCTAAACTAGACGCCAGAGAGAAATTGGGAACACAAAAGACAGAAACTCAAAAAAAGAGGCGGGATAGTTTCAGAATAATTTCAGTATAGTTAGCTCCTCCCTGCAGCTAGATATAAGCAGTGTCCATCAGCACTCTAACCAGAACCGACGAAGCGCCTCGGATGAGCTGCAAAACGTTTTCGACCAAATAAACTTTGTCCAGTTGACAAATTGAATTTCTCCTTTTATCAATTTCTTTAAAGGCAATGTTAAATATTTGAGCCTGTTGATACATTGCATGTACAGAAAGATAAACATATTTTTTTCTACTTGTACCCTAATCTTTATTCATATTGATTAACTTTGTGGAATGACACATGCTTGTGTTGGGTAACTGGACTTCTGAGCAACACACTAATGTGTAAATAGCATTTTAACACATAAATGTGTTCAAAGTAACACATTAATACACGTCCATGTGTCATTATATTGACACAACTTATAGTATGTGTCAGTATATTTACGCATCAACTGTGTCACAATTAACACAAGTTGTGTTGTCCCAAATAGAACTCACTGATGTGTTGAAATTCAGTAGCTGACAAAAAAGCGTAAATCTGCTAAAAAAAATAAATAAAGTGAAATTCTTTCATCCCAGAGGACATAGCCATGATGAAGAATGAATGGGCAGAACTTCGCTTCACATTTAATGTCTTCAAGGATTCTGTAAGATCTGTTTTATTTAAGAAGTTAAAGGGACAGTGTGTAGGATTCGTGGCGCATAGGTGGTTACTAGCTATTCCACTTCCTCTTTTGGCTATGGCAGACCTCGAGGGTCACCCGGACGCGACGTACCGCCGACATCGCGCGTGCCCGCGCACGAACCGCGCACCGCTGTATACATAAAACGCGGCATGAAAACACACAATCCCGATCATGATTCATGACAATCTACACATCAAATGAAACCTTACAGTCTCCTCTTTTTGACTATGCAATTCATTTCCCTGCAAAACAATCACTCCCCGAGCACATGGGGCTTTTATACAGAAAAGCACAAAACTTAGCTTACTTAGCTTACCTTTGAAGGCTTTGCACAGGTCAAACTCTGTATTTCATCATAAACTTGGTCTCAATCTGTCCATAAGGATCCAGCGAATAAAATCCAGTAAAACAATTTAGTCCAAAATACGTGTTATATCCATTACGATGTGTGATCCGGCAGCATGCTCCGCTCCTGGCTGCATATGGGAGCAGAGGAACGAAGGAGAGAAGGGGAAGCCATATGCAGCGCGGCTAAGCAGCTGTTAGCAGGAGCCGAGGCGAAGGATGAGCCCAAATGTCCTTCTGCGGCTCTCGTATTCAAAATGGCTGCCTCTATATGGGGAAGATCCCCCTTTTATGTGACTATATCTAAGTCCAAAAGAATACTTTGATTTCATGATGGAAGTGAAAAGGCTTGGAAAACAATGTATTTTTGAATGGGTATCTTCAATTTCAGTAATTAACAGGTAAAAATCTTACACACTGTCCCTTTAAGTTAAAGCTTCATTTAAAGTGAGGTTAGACCACTCATTTTACAAAAACACAGTTGAGCTCGTTATATTTAAGATTTCACTGAAAATGTTTTTTGTTTTTTATTCCCAGTTTGGTCAAATTTTACTTCCTGGTTGGAAATCATGACGTCACACTGGGGAATTCCGTAACTTTTACCTAGCAACCATGTGTTCCCCTGGCCATATAACAGAAATGATTATGTGACAAGTACAATTATAAGAGAACTCCTTTATTTCATTGAAATCATGTTTAAAGTATCAGATAAATATGTTTCTCGTGTAAACTGTGCCAAACTTTTGGATACAATTCTCCCGAAATGTCATCTGTATGAGACTCTAAAATAGAGCCTCTTCTTCCTCATTTTAACATATTGTTCAACTTTTCCTCACAAACTGCAACTATAATTTATATTTACAATGAGTTTTATTCCACCAAATGAAGTCAAAATGAGAGAATCATCAAAACCGTCACTTTAACCAGATTTACAAAACTAAACAAAGTAAATGTGATGATTCATTCTCGGGACTCATGTCGTATCGGCCGTGGATGACATCCAGCTGCTCCTGCGCGACCACATCAAAAAGACACAGACGATGTGCAGATCGCCTTTTATCAAACCTAGAGGCTGAGTGTAAGGTCAGTCTGATCTCAACATACACATTTACCACTTCAAATGATCATTTAAAGGACACTTGTTCTGCATGTTTGAGTCTTTATCTGAATCTTTATTCTCCTGAATATTGAGATTTAAATACTGAATATGTCTTCTTTACACTGATAAGACCACAGAACAGAACTACAGGCTCTTTATGTTTGTGCAGGAATGAGAAGAGAGGCTGCTGAGCATTCAGGACCTCAAGGACTCCATGTTGAAGTGCCAAGTCACGTGGATGGACCTGGAGCCCATCTTCAGCTCAGAGAACATCATCGCACAGATGCCTGAAGAGGGACGCAAGTTTGTCATTGTGGACGGATACTGGAAGAAATTAACTGAAGAGGCTGTGAGGCATTTTGTGAGGCTGTATGATGCCGTATGTACAGTACATAACTCTAAAGTGTGAGTTTAGGTCAAAGACACATGTGTGCTGGTGGCCACAGCACAGCCCCACATGCTGGAGAGACTACAGGAGGCTGTTCTGTTCTTAAGTTAGTGAGTGAGGCAGAAAAAGGCAGAGGTAAAGGAGAGGCTTAAATCTTATCTGAACATCCTGTCCATCGAGCTGCCCTCCAAGCACCCACAGAAACACTGGATCAACCGCAGGGTGGTGTGTCTCTGCCAGCTCGACCACTAGAAACATGTGTATGATTAAAGTACATGTACAGAATGACCATAGCAGCTGGCAAAAGTATCAAATCTTTTACTTAGTTAACTTCTTGGGTTCTTGTTAAACACAGTTCATCTGTGGGTAAAGTGACAAAAGCTTTCTGTGACAATATTATAGGTCCCATGGCATGAAATTTTCACTTTCTGAGGTTTTTGAATGTGAGCTCGAAATGTGTAAACTGAGCATTTGCGATCATTTTCTGCATTTGCAAAAAAGACAGCCCAAACGGGCAATTCTGAACAAGGGAACTTTCTGACGTCACACTCGGGGAAAAATGCAAATGTAGTTCCACCCCCGTCTGGATGTCGAACGAGCTACACAATGCGAAATGCATTTTTTTATTTGCCTGGAAACACGTGAGAGTGTTTCCAGGTTCGGATGTCCTTTATCCAAGCCTCCAAACCTCTGAAACAGCAGTGGTTTAATTTTATTTTCTGTGGAAATGTGTTTATTTTTCAATGAAAAGCGTCTCATATCTTCCTCCGCACTTAAACGCGGAAGTGGGGCCAGTGCACATCGCACCGCTAAAGAGGAAAGAGCGGAGAGTGTTTTTAGGGGCGGCAGTAGCTCAGTTGGTAGAGCATATGCCTCGTGATCCAGGGATTGGTGGTTCGAATCCCGCTCTTGACCGCATGTGATCCCAGCTCCCACAGATGAGCGCTGCCGTTGTGTCCTTGGGCAAGACACTTAACCCCACCTCGCCCCCAGTGTCTGTGGACACTGGTAGCCCCCATGGCAGAAGATACATCAAGGCCTGTTGTGACGTGAGCTGTCCTCCTGTGGACCCACCACCCGCGGAAGGATTCATGGGGCTGGTGCATTGTGTTCTGGGCAGCAGAACACTGATTGGACTGCTGCCCCCGCGACCCAGAAAATGGAAAAGCGGAAGAAAATGAATGATGGATTTTTTTAAGAGTTCACGGGAAAAACCTCACTCTTACCGGTGCGTGTTTGTCTTTTCAGTTCTCCTGTCTTTAGTTCATCCTTAACTTCTTGCTCCTCCATATTGGGGATACCAGGTCAAAATAGATGCGGACTTGCGGAGGGGAAGATTATTAAGAGAGCGGCGTTCACGTGTGCAGAGCTCTGGCTCTGCGGCTCCTGTTTAGTAGTTAAATAGCAATTACATTACAGCGCCTTCTCTGTTTTATCCAAATTATTTATTTTAAAACAAGTATTCTTTAGTTTAGTATCCACACATCGTTTTAGTATACATTTTTATAAACATATATTTATTTTTAAAAAGTCAGCGAGAGAGAAGCCCGGCCCGACCCGAAGCAATGATTGACATTTTAGGCCCGACCCGACCCGAATTTCGGGTAGGGTCGGGTTGGGCTTGGGCTTAAGATCTTACCTCTACTCACAATGAGATTGAAAGCATCTCACTTCAGTGCAGAAAAATTTAAGTAGAAAATTTAAGTAAAAATGTAAGTATGAGATGCCAAAGGGACTCCGTTTGCTTTCTAGTTTTCAAGTAAATGGACCTTTCAGCTGAAATGAGGACTTAATTGTTCTAACTGTTTAAATAGAATTTATTATAAAAACATAATATGACATTTACACGTGGAATAATCGTGTTTTCTTTCTAAAATGTGACCAGAGGCGCAGGGTCACATGGTCACACGCGGCTCTTATGACGTCATCTGTTCATAATTATGGACATAATGAGGACATGACATGTGCACCTCCTGCTACCTGGAGCTTGTGCTTCTATGGGCCTTAGGCAGAAGCTTCACAACCTCAACTGTGCAAAAGATTCAAAAAGCAACAACTACAGGTTATTCTAGTAATGAAGACTAATTGAGGCTAAAAAGTAGCTGTTAACGAACTGTACCAGCATGTGAGTGAGCAGCAAACTGCCCATCCAGATGCTTTTCTTGTTCTGACGGCCACGCAGACCCAAAGTCCGTGTTTCTCAAATTAACTCTCTACCAATTCCTTAGCTTTTGTCACTTTACCCACAGATACAGTGCTGGAGATTGAAGGCCGATAGGTGAAATGATAAAAAGGTGAATACATCTCCCATTGAACTGTGTTTAACAAGAACCCAAGAAGTAAAAGACTTGATATTTTGGCCAGCCCTCACTGCTACGGTCATTCTGTACATGTACTTTAATCACACACATGTTTTTAGTGTCTAGAGTTTTGCCCTTCAAGGGACAGTGTGTAAGATTTTTACCCGTTAATTACTGAAATTGAAGATACCCATTCAAAAATACATTGTTTTCCAAGCCTTTTCACTTCCATCATGAAATCAAAGTATTCTTTTGGACTTAGATATAGTCACATAAAAGGGGGATCTTCCCCATGCAGAGGCAGCCATTTTGAATACGAGAGCCACAGAAGGACATTTGGGCTCCGCCTTCGGCATGGCTCGTGGTTTTGGGTAAACAACACAAGCATGCTGCCGGATCAGACGTCGTAATGGATCTAACACGTGTTTTGGACTAAATTGTTTTACTGGATTTTATTTGCTGGATCCTTACGGACAAATTGAGAGCAAGTTTATGGTGAAATACAGAGTTTGACCTGTGCAAAGCATTCTAAGGTAAGCTAACCTCGTTTTGTGCTTTTCCGTATAAAAGCCCCATGTGCTCGGGGAGTGTACGCGTTTTATTTATACAGTAGCGGCGCGCGGCTCGTGCGCGCGCCCGGGTGACCCTCGAGGTCTGCCGTAGCTAAAACAGAAAGTGCAATAGCACCATCCACCTATGTGCCACGAATCCTACACACTGGGGCTTTCAAGTTATAAATCTAAAAAAAAAACCTCACACTCTCTCACTAACTCACACAAACTCACTCACTCACACTCACAACATCATCATTCATCATCATTAACTGAACTCGGGCTCAAGACCACCAGGGCATCAGCGTCCATGAAGTGACTGACCACAGTCCCTCCAACCATACACCAGGTTGTTGAGCTGTTTGGAGATGTCATATCTTCTGAATGGTGAAAAGTGCTCAAAATGGTGTCCATGAATAGGTCTCTTAAACTGTGAATGCGTTCATTAATTCTTTTCAAACCTACTGAAGCACTAAACACAAGCACGTCATGTTTACAGTGTGAACCCTTCTGCCCCAGCTGCACTTAAAAACTAATTTTTTGATTTCAGATCGTTTCTCTCTTTTTCTGAACCCAAACATATTCTCCTCTCATAAGTCACTCTTACAATGTGTCTTTAATTTCAGAATGACATTATGACATGGCTTTGTATCTGTTTATTCCATGGAAAAACAAACTTTAACTCCATTTTAACTTTGGAGGCCACTTGACAGAGCTCTTAATTCATCTTTAGTGAAATACTTACTGTTACTATATAATGATTTCAGATCAATTTTGTTTAAAAATATATTTGGTCATTACACTAAAAGAACGTGACATTTTAGACATTCGCAAATTCAGCATACAGATTATTTAATTATTCATAGAAATGTAATTTACGCTATTTATGTCATTTTGAACGTAGCTCAATTTACAAGTACATTCAATGTTTGTAATAAAATAAAATAAACGTGTATGATATCCTCCTGGGACCTGAAGAAAAAAAGTGTATCTGAATTATTATTATTATTATTATTATTATTATTATTATTATTATTATTATTATTATTTTAATTTTCTATTTGGAGGTAAATGAACACCTTAGCATTTACATTTTGTTAATTTTATTTGTATTCATAATAATAATATTCGTAACGTGTCCTGCATAATGGACGTCAGGGACATTCTGGTGTTAAATCCATGTGAAGTTAACACGTTAAATAGTTTTTAGTCTGCCTTTTCATTTCTTATTTATTTATTTTAGTTTTTTTAATGTATTATTTATTTTGTATTTATTTATTTAATTTATTTAAGTATTTCATTTATTTTTATGTATTATTTATTTATTTATTTATTTTTATGTATTATTTATTTTTATTTATTTATTTATTTTTATGTATTATTTATTGTGTATTTATTTTTATTTATTCATTTATTTTTGTTTTTTTAAATATATTATTTATTTTGTATTTATTTATTTATTTATTTATTTAAGTATTTCATTTATTTTTATGTATTATTTATTTATTTTATTTTATTTTATGTATTATTTATTTGTATTTATTTTTATTTATTTATTTGTATGTATTATTTATTGTGTATTTATTTTTATTTATTCATTTATTTTAGTTTTTTTAATGTATTATTTATTTTGTATTTATTTATTTATTTTAGTATTTCATTTATTTTTATGTATTATTTATTTTGTATTTATTTATTTATTTAAAGGGACAGTGTGTAGGATTCGTGGCGCATAGGTGGTTACTAGCTATTCCACTTCCTCTTTTGGCTATGGCAGACCACGAGGGTCACCCGGACGCGACGTAGCGCCGAGATCTCGCGTGCCCGCGCACGAACCGCGCACCGCTGTATACATAAAGCGCGGTCCCCCGTTCACTTTTTTTTTTTCTTTTCGCATGAAAACACACAATCCCGATCATGATTCATGACAATCTACACATCAAATGAAACCTTACAGTCTCCTCTTTTTGACTATGCAATTCATTTCCCTGCAAAACAATCACTCCCCGAGCACATGGGGCTTTTATACAGAAAAGCACAAAACTTAGCTTACTTAGCTTACCTTTGAAGGCTTTGCACAGGTCAAACTCTGTATTTCATCATAAACTTGGTCTCAATCTGTCCATAAGGATCCAGCGAATAAAATCCAGTAAAACAATTTAGTCCAAAATACGTGTTGTATCCATTACGATGTGTGATCCGGCAGCATGCTTCTTTACACAGGCTCCCCCCTCCCCTTCCCCTTCTCTCCTTCTGTCCTTCACTCCCAAACGCAGCGCGGCTAAGCAGCTGTTAGCAGGAGCCGAGGCGAAGGATGAGCCCAAATGTCCTTCTGCGGCTCTCGTATTCAAAATGGCTGCCTCTATATGGGGAAGATCCCCCTTTTATGTGACTATATCTAAGTCCAAAAGAATACTTTGATTTCATGATGGAAGTGAAAAGGCTAGGAAAACAATGTATTTTTGAATGGGTATCTTCAATTTCAGTAATTAACAGGTAAAAATCTTACACACTGTCCCTTTAAGTATTTCATTTATTTTTATGTATTATTTATTTATTTATTTATTTATTTTTATGTATTATTTATTGTGTATTTATTTTTATTTATTCATTTATTTTAGTTTTTTTAATGTATTATTTATTTTCTATTTATTTATTTATTTTAGTATTTCATTTATTTTTATGTATTATTTATTTTGTATTTATTTTATTTATTTATTTTTATGTATTATTTATTGTGTATTTATTTTTATTTATTCATTTATTTTAGTTTTTTTAATGTATTATTTATTTTGTATTTATTTATTTAATTTATTTAAGTATTTCATTTATTTTTATGTATTATTTATTTATTTATTTATGTTTATGTATTATTTATTTTTATTTATTTATTTAATTTTATGTATTATTTATTGTGTATTTATTTTTATTTATTCATTTATTTTAGTTTTTTTTAATATATTATTTATTTTGTATTTATTTATTTATTTATTTATTTAAGTATTTCATTT
Organism: Paratrypauchen microcephalus; assembly: GCA_036785185.1. Taxonomy (NCBI): domain Eukaryota; kingdom Metazoa; phylum Chordata; class Actinopteri; order Gobiiformes; family Gobiidae; genus Paratrypauchen; species Paratrypauchen microcephalus. Next base: position 2,805,323 of record JAVJIX010000033.1, read on the forward strand.
ATTTTTATGTATTATTTATTTATTTTATTTTATTTTATGTATTATTTATTTGTATTTATTTTTATTTATTTATTTTTATGTATTATTTATTGTGTATTTATTTTTATTTATTCATTTATTTTAGTTTTTTTATGTATTATTTATTTTGTATTTATTTATTTATTTTAGTATTTCATTTATTTTTATGTATTATTTATTTTGTATTAATTTTTATTTATTCATTTATTTTAGTTTTTTATTTTTATTTATTTTTATGTATTATTTATTTTGTATTTATTTATTTATTTATTTATTTATTTATTTATTTGGACACTTCTTAAATCGTTCCCGCTGAAACGGTGCGGTGACTTGTAGTAGTTTGAGCATTTGTCCACTAGGGGTCAGTATTGCATTGTGTTTAACTATGTCCAACGCAGCTCTACTTCAACCAGACTGTTTCTTCAAACGTGCTCGTGAAAAAGCAATACATATTTGTTTTGTTTTTTTTACAAAATTAAAAAGTTAAACCATGTAATCACATTATCTGCAATTATCTGAGTGAAATCCATGGGTAAAAAATATACTAGGCAAAACTGACTTCTGTGAGCTTTTAGTCATGCTAGCGCAGGGGTGGGCAAACTTTTTGACTCGTGGGCCACAAAGGGTTCTAAAATTTGACCGAAGGGCCGGACCAGGAGCAGGTGGATTTAGTGTTTTGGTAATCCACCTCATAAGAGCAAAAAATAACATGGGATATGTAGAAAAGTTGTGCTTTATTTCAATTAAAAATGAACAAAAGCATTACATTAAAATGTCCATCTTTCAAGTTCCATGGTATTTAGCTATTTATTAAAATGACTCTTAAAACACAGAAAATGTAATTAATAAAATACCGCTTTTTTAAAATATTACTAACAGTTACTATTTTATAGCACTGAAAGTTCTGTTCTCCTTCAGGTTCTTTCGTTCTTTCGTTGACTGCTTGCTAGCATCTAGCAAAAACCGCTACAGTCTCTTGGCGTATCAGGCATACAGCAGCTGATAAGTATTCGGTGAAAAAATATATACTTGTCCACTCCTTATTAAACACTCGACATTCTCTGTCCACTTTTCTTTTCTTTACAGGAGGGCTGAGGGGTTAAAGAGTAAAGCACAAACGTGGAGCAAAACGCCGCACCTCAACAAAGGTCAATGTATCTAGTGTGCCAGCTATTGGAAAACACCAGAATTGCAGGGCAACATTAAAGAAAATTAACGTTTTTTAACAATCTGAGCCTTCTTTCGGCAATAAAACAAGTAGTTTTACTCACCCATAGCAGTTTGGTGTCAATTGGAGCAGTATCGCAGAACTTATGTTGAGCCGTTCTGTTCTACTAATGATCCCGTATCCGTTAGCGTGAGTGCTCGGGGCACTGATTTGCGGTGTCCAAATAACACAAACTTTAGCACTTTTCAAATCACAGAAGATCGCTGTGTCAGCGTAGACTTTTAGTAGATTCCAAAACGGCCTGAAAACCGAGATCGCAACAGAAAAGTAAAGTTCAGAGCGGTGTTAGCTTCTTTCGGACTAGCGGTGTTTACAAAACAGCTGAGTTCACGCATGCGCACTGTCCTCTCTGATGACGTCATCAAATGAAACTATAGCTGGATATCGGGTTTCAGGCCGTTTTGGAATCCACTAAAAGTCTACCCTGACACAGCGATCTTCTGTGATTTGAAAAGTGCTAAAGTTTGTGTTATTTGGACACCGCAAAGTAATGCCCCGAGCACTCACGCTAACGGATACGGGATCATTGGTAGAACAGAACGGCTCTACATAAGTTCTGCGATACTGCTCCAATTGAAACCAAACTGCTATGGGTGAGTCAAACTACTTGTTTTATTGCAGAAAGAAGGCTCAGATTGTAAAAAAAAACCGTTAATTTTCCTTTAAAACATTAACAGGTTTAATAATATAATTTCTTCAAGTTCAGCGGGCCAGATTACAAAGCTTAATGGGCCGCATATGGCCTCCGGGCCGTAGTTTGCCCATGCCTGTGCTAGACTGTTGTTACCGCCGTGCCCCGAGTTGTGTTTTGTTTCATTTGCACATGTTTGTGTAATCTTTCATTATTGGGCTGTATCTCCCAAGCTCTAAATGCTCTATAGATGTACAATAGATATGATTCTAGTGAAGATGTATAGAGTTTAAAAACACAGTGGAGCATTTCCTTTGTTACTGGATCAGAGTGCTTTCAGTTTGAGAGAAGAACTCAGCGTAAATGTGCAGGATTTATGTGTTAAACATGCGTGAATGAAGCAAAACTCAAGGTATGATGTTAATGAGATAACAATATTATAACATAGATTTAAAAATAACACATAATATAGGATATTTTTCTGAGTGCTGCTAAATCAAACTCCAGGTTCATACTTAAAACTGTAAAATATTATACAGGTTGCATTTTATTTGGATTATGGGTTGACATGCTGAAATAAAACTTAAAAGAGAGACAGCCACATAAAACACAATTTAACTTCTTTATAGTGACAGATTTGCAGATATCAACATCTCCTTGAAGCACAGTATCTTGATGTTGCTATGGTGATATAGATGAGATATGAGACAATAGAATGATTATTAAAGTGTAATATATTGAATATGGACAGGGACAGTGACTGTTCCCAGCCATAAAAGTCCATTTAAAGCACTCCTCTGTCTCTTCTGTCTCCATTCTGAGTCTATGTGTCTCTGCTGTCCCATTATTCCATCTTCACTTAAAGATTTCAATGAGTTTTTAAAGGCACAGTCTCCTGTTCTCAAGTGCTGTGAGAGGTTTCCAGTTGGTGAGTCAGAGATCTTTAAGGGGCCCATATTATGCTATTTCCTGATCTGTTCTAATGTTGTTTCCTCGTCACAAACAGACCTGGAGTTGTGTTTTGTTTCACACATGTTTAACACACAAAGGCTGAGTTCTTCTCTCTTCTTTTCTTTCTACTGAACTACAGTGGTAGCTATTTCAATGGAAAAAGCCTGATTCGTTCCAAGGCCCCGATCCAAGTTTTTTTTTTATAGTGTAACTTTTTTTATAGTGTAACATTGTGTTCTGTGTGTTTCTCACATTTGTCTCTCGTTTAAACACTCAAACTTTCATAGATTTTCAACAAAATTATTAATAGTGAAGTGTGGGGAGAAGGGGGAGGGGGGAGAAGACTGCGCTCTGACACGTGTGTGATAGCGCAGCATGACCCGGCGCAGAGCTGACAGCAGGTCTAGACCAAGGTCTAAACCTGGACAGGACCAGGACTAAACCTGGACTAAACCAGGACTAAACCTGGACTAAACCAGGACTAAACCTGGACTAAACCAGGACTAAACCAGGACTAGACCAGGTGGATTAAAGCAGCGAAGAGGGGACTGCACGCAGTCTGAGCGCATGAACGCATGAACGAGACCCATGCAAGAGCCGCGGTGGTCTAGACTAAACCAGGACTAAACCTGGACTAAACCAGGAGGAGCCCGTGGCTCTTGCATGGGTCTCGTTCATGCGTTCATGCGCTCAGACTGCGTGCAGCCCCCTCCTCGCTGCTTTAATCCATCTGGTCTAGTCCTGGTTTAGTCCTGGTTTAGTCCTGGTTTAGTCCTGGTTTAGTCCTGGTTTAGTCCTGGTCCAGTCCAGGTTTAGACCTTGGTCTAGACCTGCTGTCAGCTCCGCGCCGGGTCATGCTGCGCTATCACACGTGTCAGAGCGCAGTCTTCTCCCCCCTCCCCCTTCCCCCCACACTTCACTATTAATAAATTTGTTGAAAATCTATGAAAGTTTGAGTGTTTAAACGAGAGACAAATGTGAGAAAAGTTTAAATCCAGTCTGAGAAAAGCGTATAATGTGTGTGGCTGAGCGCGCATTATTTGAATTTTTGAGATTTCGCGTTTCGTAACTTGAATTTTCTTTCGTATCTAGAGACCAAAATTTACCGTGAAGGCGTTTCGTAACTTGAAATTTTCGTTTTTTGGCTCATTCGTAAGGTGAGGTACCACTGTACAGGTAAAAGGAGCTGTTAATTTGAAAACAGGCACTGCATGACATCACAAGAACAGAGGATTTTGAGTTTTGGGGATGTGGACAGACTTATAATAAAAGATGACTTAAACATGTGTGAATGAAACAAAACACAACTCCAGGTATGTTTCGTCACAGTGGCAAGCAGCAAGGATTGGATTTTGAAACATCTTGCGAGTGTTGAAAAATGTCTATGTGATCGTAAAGTAAGTTAACAATGAGGAAAAAACATGGCTAAAAAAAGTTTCCCTGTGGGACCACAAAGGATGAACTCCAGTTGGATGAAGTTCTCTCGCTGTACCTTTGGGTAAGGCACTTTACATTGACCTTGTCTTGTATAAAAGTGTGAGCGAAAGTATGAGTAAATGGTGGTTTTTAGCAGACTGGCAGCCTGTCTTCTGTTAAAATAAATCATTACAAAACAAGGTTATATTTTGATTTCAATTTCCCCGGTGTCTTTTTCTTTCCCTAAAAGACGTCTCAGCTCTTTTTTCACTTTACAAGGACTCCCGTTATCCCATGTCTGAAGAGCACCGGAGTGAAACAGATTTGAAAACACTTGTGAAACATTCCATTTGCTTTTATATTTGCCTTATATTGTGAATGGTCCTGCACATTTCCTTTTTGGACTTGTATAGCTGCTCTTTTATCTTTTCAAGGCTGCTGGCAATAGACAAAGTCAAGTTTGAGATGGAACAGTGGTAGTAAATTGCAGGATGGAAGTGACCGTGCCCAGTTTGGGGAACATCATTCATTTTAATACAATAGAATAAAAAGTATGTCCAAGATAAAGCGGTATTTATTGGAGAGATTTTTACTGATGCTGCAATTTATCATAAGGTGTCCTATATATATATATATATTTTTTTTATTTAACCATAGAAGTCCCATTCGGTTTTAAATCTCTTGGAAGGCAATGCTGCATGGCTCTAGTGACTGTAGATTCTGTTCATGTGACACCCGACAATCATTATGTTATAATTTTACATTTTAAATTGCAATATTGATCTAAAATTACTTAAAGGGACAGTGTGTAAGATTTTTACCCGTTAATTACTGAAATTGAAGATACCCATTCAAAAATACATAGTTTTCCAAGCCTTTTCACTTCCATCATGAAATCAAAGTATTCTTTTGGACTTAGATATAGTCACATAAAAGGGGGATCTTCCCCATGCAGAGGCAGCCATTTTGAATACGAGAGCCGCAGAAGGACATTTGGGCTCCGCCTTCGGCAAGGCTCGTGCTTTTGGGTAAACAACACAAGCATGCTGACGTCAGACGTCGTAATGGATCTAACACGTGTTTTGGACTAAATTGTTTTACTGGATTTTATTTGCTGGATCCTTACGGACAAACAAGTTTATGGTGAAATACAGAGTTTGACCTGTGCAAAGCATTCTAAGGTAAGCTAACCTTGTTTTGTGCTTTTCCGTATAAAAGCCCCATGTGCTCGGGGAGTGTTTGTTGTGCAGGGAAATGAATTGCATAGTCAAAAAGAGGAGACTGTAAGGTTTCATTTGATGTGTGTTTGAGTGTCATGGTACATGATCGGGAATGTGTGTTTTCATGAGAAAAGAAAAAAAAAAAAACAGGACCGCGTTTTATTTATACAGTAGCGGCGTGCGGCTCGTGCGCGGGTACGAGAGCTGTCGGGTGACCCTCGAGGTCTGCCGTAGCTAAAACAGAAAGTGCAATAGCACCATCCACCTATGCGCCACGAATCCTACACACTGGGGCTTTAATAGATAAATAATTTTCCGATCCCCGAAGCTGCTCCAGCCTGACGGATCATTTGAACGAAAAACACGTCCGGACAAGTTCCATCGTTACCGGTGATGCACTTCACCAAACCACCAAACCATTCTCGCAGAATCTGTGAAACAAATGAGCAAAGCGACCACTTGAAAACTGACAAATTCAATTGCAAAGTGGGTTCGTTCGTTCCTTTGATTGCTCGCTCACTCACAATCTCTCTCTATCTCTCCCTCTCAATCTCTCTTTCTAGCTAATTAATTAAATTTTATTTATTTATTTATTTATTTATTTATAGCATATAGGGTGTTGGCTTTAAATCTACAGCTTTGGGCAATATTTTGTTTTTTGGTCAATCTGATGCTTAAAAAATACACGTAGAGGTTTACAGTACAACAGAGCTGTGGGAGAGTTTCTATTTCATTAAAATGACATAACTGAGGGAAAATAGTCAAAATAAGTCACACGTATTGACTTAAAAATATCGGCAGAGCTTGTATGCCATCTGTTGTTCTGGAATCTGAACAAACAGTATCGGTCGGCCATGAAAAAAAAGATATTAGTCCATCTCTAGTGGTCATACGCAGGTTCAAGATTCAAAGCTTTTATTGTCATATGCACAGTAAAGAAACATGTTTCCCTGTAGTGTGAAATTCTTACTTTGCTGCCCACCCTGGATGCCAAGAACATGCAAAGAAGTTAAAATAGATAAATAAGATAAAGAGAAGCATGTAAAAAACAATATAATCAAATAGAAACAATTTTTACCAAATATACACTATGAAAAATATAGGCTAGGTGCTATGTACATATTTACAGATAATGTGCAACATTGGTTTTATGTGCAACTGTCAGTAGTAGGTGACGGTGAAAACAGGTGTTGATCGGCAATATAGCGTCTTTACAATAAGCAAATAAACTTAAAGAGTGCTCAAACATGCATGAATCACTCCAAATGTAACTTTGAGAGTAAATGAGAAGGGAAACAACTATAAGAAGTCAATTTTGCAGAATATGTCTGCTTTAATATTCAGCTGGGAGACAGATCAGAATTCTGTGGTGGAATTTGCTGTTAAATAAACAAAAAATAATAATAAGCAAGGCTATAACTTAAAGGAAAAGTAATGTTTTTTTTACAATCTGAGCCTTCTTTCGGCAATAAAACAAGTAGTTTTACTCACCCATAGCAGTTTGGTGTCAATTGGAGCAGTATCGCAGAAGTTATGTTGAGCTGTTCTGTTCTACTAAAGATCCCGTATCCGTTAGCGTGAGTGCTCGGGGCATTACTTTGCGGTGTCCAAATAACACAAACTTTAGCACTTTTCAAATCACAGAAGATCGCTGTGTCAGGGTAGACTTTTAGTAGATTCCAAAACGGCCTGAAACCCGATATCCAGCTATAGTTTCATTTGATGACGTCATCAGAGAGGACAGTGCGCATGCGTGAACTCAGCTGTTTTGTAAACACCGCTAGTCCGAAAGAAGCTAACACCGCTCTGAACTTTACTTTTCTGTTGCGATATCGGGTTTCAGGCCGTTTTGGAATCTACTAAAAGTCTACCCTGACACAGCGATCTTCTGTGATTTGAAAAGTGCTAAAGTTTGTGTTATTTGGACACCGCAAATCAGTGCCCCGAGCACTCACGCTAACGGATACGGGATCATTAGAAGAACAGAACGGCTCAACATAAGTTCTGCGATACTGCTCCAATTGACACCAAACTGCTATGGGTGAGTAAAACTACTTGTTTTATTGCCGAAAGAAGGCTCAGATTGTAAAAAAAACGTTACTTTTCCTTTAAGTTACTCTTACTTGAGTGTCCCTTTACCCAAATACTTTTTTAGTCTTCCTTCAGTAATTTCTTGGACCACTTCTTTGTACTTCTACTTGAGTAATATCATTTTGAAGTAACACTACTCTTACAATCTTTAGCTACTTTACTTTGCCTCTGGATTTCTATGAAGACACAAACATTATCTTTATTACCAATGTATATATTTTTTCTTTATAGTCTAGTTTCGTCTTTATATTGTCTATTATTCTTTCCGAACGCCATTACGTTGCTCTAAACCCCACTGCAGTTTAATAAAGTGAATCAAGATGTAACACATTTGATATCACAGCCCCCCTAAACCACCCCAGCAACAAAAATACTGCTAAAAATACACTTAAAAATACCACAACTTCATTAAACATTTCAGGTCTGGGTGATGGACTGTTTTGCCTTATATAGAAAATGCATGTTCTACTGGAGTTTTAATATTAGCTAGCCCCAGAGCTTTGGCAGTGGCTGTGTTTTCTTAACCAGAGGAGAGGAGCAGGGTTGGGAGCAGAAATGAGTTACATAAAATGGTATGGTCCATATGGGTTTGACAGAGCAAGGTGAGTTGTGGGTTGTGTGTTTGCAGTTTTTATAGTGAATTAAGGGTGACATTAGTTTTAATATTGGAAAGAATAACAGTGAAATCAGATATTGCGCAGGAATGTTTCACCCACCCCCAAAACAATTATGTCAATTTTATCATAGGATACGTACAGAAGTAATACAGTCATTTGGCTTAAAACGCCAAGGCTTTAAAATGCGTCATGTTTCGTTACTTGGAAAGTTCTAAAAGAAAATTTAAAGGCATAGTATAGAACTTTAACTGGTGAAGGGTTTGCCACCGTGGAGATGTCATGGAACATTACGCAGTAGGCCATAAAACTGATCTACCGCAATAGAAACAAGCAGGAGGTGAGGCCACAATTGGATTTATTTAGTCTCCACATTCGGTGGTGGTGAGATACTATTTTATCTGTTCTGGGGCGGACTGGCAGAAGTGAGGCTCAAGCATACACTACATTCATACCAGGCAACGTAAGTAAAGTGTCTCGCCTAACTGATGAGAAAACACCTATAAGAATATGTTTAATGCCATACTATGGAACACTCCAGGCAAAGCAATAACACAGGGCTCTCAAGTTTTGAGCGGGGGGGGGCGCGCTTGAATTGTGTGAGAAATGCCGTGTGAGCGTGTGAACACGTCGAATTGTCTCTCTCAATGCGTGAGACTTGAGAGCCCTGCTGTAAATGTTTAGTGATACGAGTGGAGAGAGACAATACGCGAATGCGAAATACGCTGCTGGATGTTTCGTGGACAACTGTTCCAGACGCAAATATATCACCTTTCTAACAAATGTTTTGTTTTGAGAAGAAAAACAAGCTTTATTTCATGTTCCAGGGAAGTTACCGGATCTACTTACGTGGGCTCCAGAAAGCGAGCCGAACCGGGATCAGCTGAGAGTGTCAGAGGTAAGACGGTGTCAACACACGTAACTTTTAGAAGGAAACCCATACAGATGAAAGATCCCATGACATGGTACTTCTTGATGCTTTTATATGGCTCCTTAATGGTTCCCTAATACTGTAAATGAATCCTTCTTCAAAATCAACACTCAGTGCATGAGAAACAGAGATAAGATGAGAAAGAGTAATTTTTCTCCCTCAGAACAGGTCATAATGGGCGTTGTTGCTTGAATGCAAATGAGGAGAAAAGAGCTGGCCAATAGTAGAGGGTGGGGGCGTGGCCAAACTCTACACTCTGGGCTCAGAGCTCTCAGCTGATCCATTTCCGTGTTTTTGCAGGGGGAGAGATTTGAAGCGTTCCATTGAAAAATAAACACATTTCCACAGAAAATAAAATGAAACCACTGCTGTTCAAAGGTCCAGAGGCTCAGATAAAGGACTTCCGAGCCTAGAAACACTCGGACGTGCCTCCAGGCAAATAAAAAAACGCATTTCGCATTGCCTAGCGCATTCGCAGTCCAAACTCTCTGGGTGTGATTTACAGAGACGCTGAGTACAGACAGACGGGGGTGGAACTGCATTTGCATTTCTTTTTTCGATCTGACGTCAATAAGGTGCCTTGTTCAAAATCGCCCGTTTGAGCTCCAATTTTTTGTAACGCAGAAAAGGATTGCAAATGCTCAGTTTAGACATTTCGCAACTTTTAACCATGGGGGGGGCGGGGGGGGGGGCCTAAACAGGGTAGGGGAGCTCACATTAACGTTCAAAAACCTCAGAAAGTGAAAATTTCATGCCATGGGACCTTTAACATAAAAAAAACCCGCACTATCCCTTTAACATACAAATCCTGCATAGACTGAATTCTTCTCTCAAACATAAAACACTTGTTCCACCTTGTGATGCCACGTGGTGATACAGGAAGTGCTCTACTGTGTTTTTAAACTCTATACACCTTCACTAGAATCATTTGGATCGTTTCAGGAGTTGGCCATCTTTACTGGACAAAAGGTACACTGCAAAAACTAAAATCTATCCTAGTTAAGATCACTTGAAATAAGAAAGTTTTATCATGATTAAATTAATTTCACTCGACAAGTAACGTGGAACAAGATGTTTTATACTAAAAATATGAAAATTAATCTTGTTACAGTTAAAATAAGAAAAATAACTGTGCACAACACCTCAAAATAAGCATCATAATAAGAAACAAAATCTAATGTTTGGATTAAGAAACATTTATTCCATTGTTAGATCATTTGACTTATCAAGTTAAATCCACTCAAATAAAGTAAAATGGGAGTGAGGGGAGGATGGAGCGTGAGATTGACAGGCTGATCGGTGCAGCATCGGCAGTGATGCGGTCGTTGTACCGGACCGTTGTGGTGAAGAGGGAGCTGAGCCGAAAGGCAAAGCTCTCAATTTACCGGTCATTCTACGTTCCTACCCTCACCTATGGTCATGAGCTCTGGGTAATGACCGAAAGGACAAGATCGCGGATACAAGCAGCCGAAATGAGTTTCCTCCGTAGAGTGGCTGGGCGCACCCTTAGAGATAGGGTGAGGAGCTCAGTCACGCGGGAGGGGCTCGGAGTAGAGCCGCTGCTCCTCCACGTCGAGAGGAGCCAGCTGAGGTGGCTCGGGCATCTGTTTCGGATGCCTCTTGGACACCTCCCTCGGGAGGTGTTCCGGGCATGTCCCACCGGGAGGAGGCCCCGGGGAAGACCCAGGACGCGCTGGAGGGACTATGTCTCCCGGCTGGCCTAGGAACGCCTTGGGGTCCCCCCGGAGGAGCTGGAGGAAGTGTCCGGGGTGAAGGAAGTCTGGGCGTCCCTGCTTAGACTGTTGCCCCCGCGACCCGGCCCCGGATAAGCGGAAGAAAATGGATGGATGGATAAAGTAAAATGTTCTCAATTTAAGCATTTTTTAATTGCCTAGATATTGCTTTTTGCAGTTTACTTTAAAGGAGAATTAAGGTTTTGCTCACCCATAGCACTTTGGTGTCATATGGAGCACTTCCAGAGATGTTTTAGATTAGCGATCTCAGTAATGTTCTCAGGGCACATGTTTGCGGTCTCCAAATAACACAAACTTTAGCACTTTTCAAATCATAGAAGCTCAATGTCTTAGTCTACGATTTCGTTTGGTCAAAAGTGGCCTGTAATCCGAGATTCATCCATAGTTTCGAGTAGATGAGGACGCCAGTGCGCATCACATGTGCGGAGTCACATCTTATTTCACTCCCAGCTCTCGGGACCCAAACATGAAACACAAAGCTGTAAATTATGGATAAATCTCGGTTTATAGGCCATTTGCGCTTCTATGATTTGAAAAGTGCTAAAGTTTGTGTTATTTGGAGACCGCTCGGGGCATATATTATATGCACCGAGAACTCGCGATACGGCTATCGCTAATCTAATACATCTCCTGAAATGCTCCATATGACACCAAAGTGCTATGGGTGAGTAAAACAACTTGTTTTATTACCGAAATAAGGCTCAGTTTGTAAAAAAACGTTAATTCTTCTTTAAAAGTACCACTTGATATCATCACAAGGTGGAACAGAGCATTTTGAACTTTGGAGATGTAGACAGACAAATAACGCAGGGTTACTCAAACATGTGTGAATGAAATAAAACACAACTCCAGGTCTGTTTTTGATGAGGTAACAACATTCTAACATGGCTTAAAGCTCACAGGAGTCAATTTTGCTTCTTTCAAATGCAAATTCACAGCTCGTCACTTCAGTCCCCCCTCTTCCACCTCACCTTTTTTTGACAAGTTCATTTTCTATTCTGCTACATATCATTGTTACAAACAGCTTTAAACGCTTACCCATAGATCACTGTCCACTTTCAGACTTTTTCACGTTATCAAAGCTTCAGCATGCAAAGTACACCATGACATATGTTCACAGGTGGTTCTCATTCCACTACCTTTTGATTCGGTAATAGGTTCAATGTGGTTACATCAGTCTTGGTCGATCACATTCACAAAGATGTGGATCTAAATCAGTTCCGCGTGCATGCTGTTGTCACATAGCGATCAACCTTTCGACTCTTCACCCCCATCACTGTCAGCCATCTTGTTTCAATATTGTCAATTTGTTTTCGAGAATGAGTTTAAATCGCAGGTAGTCTGTTCAGCTTCACTGACACTTCTCTCACAGTTTTGGACATCATCCGTGGGTTGTAATTTTTTCCTGTATTCGCGGTAAGACCCAGTTTAGTCCAGTTTAGAGGGGCTATATATTACGCTTTTTTTTTTTTTTTTACTATTTTGAAAATACTGTTCCAACTTGTGGTAATACAGGAACTCCATACACCTTCACTAGAATCATTTGGATAATTTTAGGCCTGGAATTGCTCATCTCTACTGAACTAAAGGTAAAATGGAGTTATTAACTTCAAAACTATCGCTTCATGACATCACATTGTGGGACAGAGCATTGATCTTATTGGTTCCGGGTTTGATCCCCAAGACGCCCAGGGCTTTCTGTGTGTGCTCTGTGGTGAGTTTGCATGTTCTCCCTGTGTCTGGGTGGATTTCCTCCGGGCACTCCGGTTTCCCCCATCAACCCCAAACATGCACCATAGGTAAAATCCTCCAGTTTAGGTCCTGACCAAACCTAAGCAAGAAGATCATGGAGATGGTCCCCGGGCGCAGTAATGTGCTGCTCTCTGCTCCTAATAACAGGATGGGTTAAATGCAGAGAAGAATTTCTCCTGTGTGAGATCAATAAAGTCACTTCTTCTTCTTCTTCTTCTTCTTCTTCTTCTTCTTCTTCTTCTTCTTCTTCTTCTTCTTCTTCTTCTTCTATTACTCAAACATGTGTGAATTAATTCTTGCTAAGTATGCTTAATACACCTCACCTTTCCACAGATCTGACCTGTTACTGGCTAGGTGGCATCGCTTGATCATCACCATGGCGATAATTAAGTTGGTTGCCATACTGTGGAACTTTCTGGGCAATGCAATTACATGTACATGGGAACAAGCAGACCTGGTTTAGTCCTGGTTCAGACATGGTTTAGTCCTTGTTCAGACATTTCAGACATGGTTTAGTCCAGTTTTAGAACTGGTTTATATGTTTAGTCCCAATTTTGCTTTGGAAGTGTGAAGTATAGGTTAAGTCTTAGTTTTAGTTAAGTACTCCTGGTTTAGCTTTTCTAAAGGCTTGGTTTATATAAATTTAACTTAATTAGATTTAAATTGGTACCATTCGTATTCATATTTGGGTTGAGTATTAATTATGGTGATACAATGAAGGTAAACATCAATGAAGAGGTATGGAAAATAACTTGTTTCATCATATTTTGAATAAAAAATAATTGGCATTATTTTTTTTTCTGAATGTCAGTTGTTAATGACAGTTTAAGTATATATATATATATATATATATATATATATATATATACAGGGGGTCCTCGGGTTACGACGTTGATCCGTTCTTAAGACGCGTCGTAACCCGAATTTCGTCGTAAACCGGATTTTGCCTTTGATCTTCCAACCAAAGCACCAATAACCTTTCCATCTCAATAATTAGACCACTACGATGCTTGTTTATCACTGCCGCTTTCATAGGAGCAGATCAGAGCCCACATCAGGTACTTCCGCACACATTGGGCACGCACATGAGGCTGTCTTCTTCTCCCTACAACCACAACAGAGCGTATTCTTCCGCCGTGCGCTGCGCGCCGTTCGTGTTTGTTTACATCTCTTACCACGCTAAACCGCGTAAGACGGAATGACGCGTAATATATACATATTTTTTTTAATGGGGGCGCGTTCGTAACCACGAAACGTCGTAACCCGAGACCGTCGTAACCCGAGGACCCCCTGTATATATATATATATATATATATATTTTTTTTTTTTTTTTTTATTCAAAATGAAAAAAATCTTTTATTTAAAGCCCCAGTTTGTAGGATTCGTGGTGCATAGGTGGATGGTGCTATTGCACTTTCTGTTTTAGCTACGGCAGACCTCGAGGGTCACCCGGGCGTGCCGTAACTCGGACAGCTCTCGTACCCGCGCACGAGCCGCGCGCCGCTACTGTATACATAAAATGCAATCCCGGTTTTGTTTTGTTTTTTTCTCATGAAAACACACATTCCCGATCATGTACCATGACACTCTACACATCAAATGAAACCTTACAGTCTCCTCTTTTTGACTATGCAATTCATTTCCCTGCACAACAAACACTCCCCGAGCACATGGGGCTTTTATACGGAAAAGCACAAAACGAGGTTAGCTTACCTTAGAATGCTTTGCACAGGTCAAACTCTGTATTTCACCATAAACTTGCTCTCAATTTGTCCGTAAGGATCCAGCGAATAAAATCCAGTAAAACAATTTAGTCCAAAACACGTGTTAGATCCATTACGACGTCTGATCCGGCAGCATGCTTGTGGTGTTTACCCAAAACCACGAGCCTTGCCGAAGGCGAAGGCGGAGCCCAAATGTCCTTCTCCGGCTCTCGTATTCAAAATGGCTGCCTCTGCATGGGGAAGATCCCCCTTTTATGTGACTATATCTAAGTCCAAAAGAATACTTTGATTTCATGATGGAAGTGAAAAGGCTTGGAAAACAATGTATTTTTGAATGGGTATCTTCAATTTCAGTAATTAACGGGTAAAAATCTTACACACTGTCCCTTTAAGGAGGAGAAGATAGAGAGGCTGAGGATCTGTTGTGGCAGAGTTTGGGTCTTTCAGCAAAATAATGTAACCACAAATGAACTGAAAAGAGAACGTTGTAATGGCCTCTCAGTAAATAAAACAATTAGGATGAACTCTACGATCTTTAACCACATGGTATCGCTAATAACCATTTGACCTCAACCATTGATTGCGTCTAAAATAAACACACACCATTTTTCTTTTCTTTTTATAACTAAAATATTTAAAGAATGCCAGGCTGCACTTCCTGGAGACCATTTCCTTGCGTGGGCTCCTCCACTCCGTTCTTCACAATCGCACAAACGCATTCGGAGCGCTGCATTGTGTCTCAACAGTTTGTCCCGCCCTAAACTCTGCTCCAACTCACAAAGTCACAGAGGCGAAAGGGGTCATATGTCAAAAAGGCCCTGAATAGCAGGAAGGGAGTGGAGCTCAATATTGTACTTGAGTCTAATATATGGTGTGAACTGCTTCGTGCTCCAAGAAGGCCCTGGTGCCTGCTTTTCTCCTTCTCTCAAAGTGAAAAAGTCATGCGCTGTCTTATCTTCTCATCAGCAGACATGGCTAGCTCGTGTTTGGTCACTTCCTTCCACAACGATGCAGGAACCTGAGGTGTTGTTAACCAGGGTGTGAGGTGTGGTGTGAGGGGGGAGGGGTTCACACCTTTGCTCCTTGGAAATGGAATAATAATCATACTTTCTTTTGATGCGTGAAGAGTCCCTCAGTCGTCCAGGTAGAATACATGATAAAAGGAGAAATTCAATTTGTCAACTGGACAAAGTTTGTTTGATCGAAAACGTTTCGCCGCTCATCCGAGAGGCTTCGTCAGCTCTGGTTCTAGTGCTGGTTAGACCCTGTTTATATCTAGCTGCAGGGAGGAGCTCACTACACTGAAATAGCTCTGAAACTATCTCCACTAATCTGTCTTTGTTTTTCAAATTACTCTGGCGACTAGTTTAGCCTCCCTATTCAAGCCTAACGACCCTCTCCACCCCTCTGCCCTGGATTGTCTTCCCTAATGTTTCTTTGTCTGTTTTTAACTTGGTTTAAGAATCAAATTATAAATGGGAGACAAGTTATGTCTAACTCCCCCATTTCTGTTTAACGACGGATTGAGAATCTGTCGTTAAACAGAAATGGGGGAGTTAGACATAACTTGGCTAAACTAGTCGGCAGAGTAATTTGAAAAACACAGACAGATTAGTTGAGATAGTTTCAGAGCTATTTCAGTATAGTTAGCTCCTCCCTGCAGCGAGATATGTATAAGCAGTGTCTAACCAGCACTAGAACCAGAACTGACGAAGCCTCTCGGATGAGCGGCGAAACGTTTTCGACCAAACATACTTTGTCCAGTTGACAAATTGAATTTCTCCTTTTATCATACTTACTTTTGGACTTGATGATGATGACACACTAGGGTGTGTTGTCAGAAGAAACTGCCTTGATCTAAAAAAAAATGGAAGGAAAAAAATCTAACAAAAATATTGCAAGAACTTATGTCACATGTGTAAGGTAACTAAAGTGGTCCTGCATCAAGGATAACATGTGGCCTATACTAAAACATTGTCTTCATGTAAAAATGTATGATAACAAAGTCTGCGAATCAATGAACTAGTCAATGGTATTTTCAGTTTTACCATCATGCTCAGAAGAAAATCATAAAGAGAGTCAGAAGTGGGCCGCTGTGAGTGTAGTTTTTAGATCACAGCATGATTGTTTGCCGGTTCTGCCAGTTTTGATTTTTTTTTAGTTTTCTTCCAGTTTCATAATCACATCCAACCTCCTGGGCCCGTAAAATCAATATTCTGTCTTTATTTCTTGATTTTTCTTGATCTTTCTTTATTTATATGTGTATTTCTTATTGACAACTTAAGTATATTATGACATATTATGTTTTAGGGATTTAGCATTAAACTTTAACATATGTAGATTATTATTTGACATTATATTCATTGTTAGGGTTAGGGTTAGATCTAAAACACCTTCATAATAGAAATCACTGAATTCCTGTTCAGATTTTTGGCTTTTTTAATAATCACAAGTAAATAAAGATTTGTGGGTGGAGAAAACAGAAATCTTTTGAGCACCCTAGCCTCAGCTGCAAAACAAAATACAACTTTGAGTAATGTAATGATGATGATGAGAGAACATCACTGTAACAGGGTTAAAAGCTCAAAAAAGTTGAGTCTGAATAATATGTCCTCTTTAAATACCAGAAGTTGTGATGTTTTACCATTCTAAAGTCTCCCTGTAATTCAAAGGCACTTTATGAGTCAAAAGTTTGAACACATCTTCTCATTTGATGTTTTTTTTACTACTTTTTTACTACTTTCTTCATACATACAGAGAGACATGAATTATATGATGCTAGAATGAAAAAAGTGAAATAAGTCAATTGAATATTTTAACTTTTGGTCTTTTCTCAGTGAGTTTCATCATGAATTCTCCTGAAATGGTGCATTGCCTTTCAGGTCTAGAAAGAGCAGTGATTAAAACACAGGGTAGCTATTGTTTATACAAGAAAAATCTAAGCTTTATTTTTATTTTATTAAGACTTTATTTTTGTACTACATGCATGTGCCCATTCATAACTTTGATGCATTTGGTGAAAATCTACAGTGTAAATAATCATGAAAATAAAGAAGAAACATTAATGAAAAAGTGTGTACAAACTATTGTGTATCTTCACTGCACGTCGGAGACTGATGCACCGAGTTTGTTTAAAAGAAGATGTATCCTCCTTTCTTCTCCTCTCCTTCCCAGACTTCTCATCTTTTAAGTTCAGTCCTCTCTCCACTCAGCCCCTCTGTCTGCTCTGGTCTGGTTCAGTGTTTTATATGCACCCAGCCAAAGGTCAACTGCTTCCTGCTATTCTACATTTCACTCTTCTCATAATATGTCATGTTTTCATCCACTCTGAGCCTGTAGCCTGTAGTTTGGAGGTCAAGGCTCTATTGGGGTCATGTGTTGAGGCCTGTATTACACAAAATGGATTCGAATGTAGTTACCTAGGTCTGAAATTATCCAAATGATGTTTTGTTTTGTTTTGTTTTTCTGAGAGAAGAACTCAGCCTAAATATGCAAGATGTGTTAGTTAAACATGTGTGAATTAAACAAAACACAACTCCAGGTAGTTTTTTGATGATGAAAATAACATAACATAGATTATATAATAGTATAATACAGGCTCTTTAAAGGAAAAGTAACGTTTTTTACAATTTGAGCCTTATTTCGGTAATAAATCATAATCTGTTTGAACCCTTCCAATCTGGTTTTCGACAACTACACAGTACTGAAACAGCTCTGGTCAAAGTCTGTAACGATATCCTCCTCTCCTCCGACTCTGGTCAGCTCTCCATCCTCATACTCCTGGATCTCACTGCAGCATTTGATACCATCAGCCATTCCATCCTCCTCTCTCGTCTCAAAAACTGCTTCAACATCACTGGATCTGCTCTGTCCTGGCTTCAATCCTACCTCACAAACCGTCAACAGTATGTCATGGTAAACAACTGCTCATCCTCCACTGCTCCTCTGCTCCAAGGTGTTCCCCAAGGTTCGGTGCTTGGTCCACTCCTGTTCATCCTCTACCTCATCCCCCTTGGTAATATCATCCGTCGACATGGTCTATATTTCCACTGCTATGCTGATGACATACAATTGTACATTTCCACCAAATCCATCAACTCCATAACTCACTCCACACTCACCCACTGTCTAACTGACATCAAAGCATGGTTACAACAGAACTTTCTCAAACTCAACTGTGAAAAAACAGACATAATGATAATTGGTCCAAAAAACATTACAAAATCCATCCAAAATTTTCAGGTCAACTTTGATAACACCACACTCTCTCCATCACCTGTCATCCGTAACCTTGGTTTTCTTTTTGACACCAATTTCACGTTTGAACAGCACGTCAACCAAATAACCCGGTCTGCCTTCTTCCACCTTAAAAACATTGCCCGCCTCCGTTCATCCCTCTCTTTCTCTGCCGCTGAAACACTGATTCACGCTTTCATCACTTCCAGATTAGACTATTGCAATAGCATTCTTTATGGTACATCCTCCAAAACACTCAATAAGCTACAATACATTCAAAACTCTGCTGCCCGTCTCCTCACACACACCCGCTCCCGTGAACATATCACCCCTGTCCTCCAGAACCTCCACTGGCTCCCCATCCCTCAGCGCATACACTTCAAAGTTCTCCTCATCACCTTCAAAGCCCTCCATAACCTGGCCCCAGCCTACCTCGCAGACCTGCTCCACCGCCACACCCCATCCCGCTCTCTCCGCTCCTCCCATTCAAACCTCTTGTCCCTCCCCTGCAGGACCAAGCTCCGAACCTGGGGAGACAGAGCCTTTTCTATTGCTGCCCCCACCCTCTGGAACACTCTACCTCAACACCTCCGAGACTGCACAAACCTCACCATCTTCAAAAAAAACCTCAAGACCCATCTGTTTAAAGCTGCTTTTAATGTTTAAATTATTTGCTATTTTAATTCATTTTGTTTTATTTTGACTGTTTTATGGACTTATTTTATTGTATTGTTCTGTGAAGCGTCTTTGAGTGTCATGAAAAGCGCTATATAAATAAAATTTATTATTATTATATTATTATTATTATAAAACAAGTTGTTTTACTCACCCATATCACTTTGGTGTCATATGGTGCATTTCCGAAGATGTTTTAGATTAGCGTTAGGCTAACGCCGTTAGCCTAGCGCAACTTATAGCCATAGCTCGGGGCATTCCCCGAGCATGTAATATGCCCCGTGCGGGCTCCAAATAACACAAACTTTAGCACTTTTCAAATCACAGAAGCTTGATGTCTTTAGTCTACGATTTCGTTTGAATCAAAAGTGGCCTGTAATCCGAGATTTATCCATAGTTTACAGCTTTGCGTTCCATGTTTGGGTCCCGGGAGCTGAGAGCACACTCCGCGCATGCACACTGGCGTCCTCATCTACTTGAAACTATGGCTAAATCTCGGATTACAGGCCACTTTTGACCAAACGAAATCGTAGACTAAAGACATCGAGCTTCTATGATTTGAAAAGTGCTAAAGTTTGTGTTATTTGGAGCCCGCACGGGGCATATTACATGCTCGGGGAATGCCCCGAGCTATGGCTATAAGTCGCGCTAGGCTAACAGCGTTAGCCTAATGCTAATCTAAAACATCTGCGGAAATGCACCATATGACACCAAAGTGATATGGGTGAGTAAAAGAACTTGTTTTATTACCGAAATAAGGCTCAAATTGTAAAAAACGTTACTTTTCCTTTAATATGTAATGCACAAGAGAATACAAGTGCATAAATTGTATCTAAAACATAGTTAGCATCATTATATTTAAGATTTTTAAAAATGTCTAGTCTTTTCTAGATTTGTAATGTTATGAAGATTATAATTTTAATCCACCCAGTTACCCAGCCACCATAATGTAAACAAAACGTGTCTATGATTTCACAAATAAAAACAACAGCTTGTCTTTATTTTGTTTAATCAATGTTGAAACCTTCCTTTTGCGTAAATTTGCAAGTCCCTGTATTTTGGATGGAATTGTTAGCACAGGTTAGCTTTCTGTATTTCACGACTCCTCCTTCTCTCGTCTCTCCTCACTCTCTGCTCTTCTCCATCTCTCCTCTCTTCCCTCTCTCCTCGTTTAGCATAATACTTAAAGGCAAGTTGATTTCAAATATCATGCATGTCCGGATTCATGGAGGTTGCCATATAAATTCGGTCCATATGTTTGAGCCTGACCACTTCACCTCTGAGGGTAACCTGCTAATGTGTCTGACAGAGTGAAAAGAGAAGAAGAGAGATGGAGGAGAGGGGGAGAGAGAGGGGGGAGGTGAGGGAGGGAAGAGACAGGGGGAGGAGAGAGGGGGAAGGCACTCAAGAGAGGGAGGAGAAAGAAGGGAGAGGGGGTGAGACTAAAGAGAGGGAGGAGAAAAAAGGGAGAGAGACTGAAGAGGAAGGAGAAAGAGGGATGGGAAGAGACTAAAGAAAGGGAGGAGAAAAAAGGGAGAGAGACTGAAGAGAGGGAGGAGAAAGAGGGACAGGGAGAGACTAAAGAGAGGGAAGAGAAAAAAGGGAGAGATACTAAAGAGAGGGAGGAGAAAAAAGGGAGAGGGGGACAGACTGAAGAGAGGAAGGAGAAAGAAGGGACCAGGGGAGAGAATGAAGAGAGAGAGGAGAAAGAGGTATAGGGGAGAGACTAAAGAAAGGGAAGAGAAAGAAGGGAGAGAGACTGAAGAGAGGGAGGAGAAAGAGGGACGGGGAGAGACTAAAGAGAGGGAGGAGAAAAAAGGGAGAGGGGGACAGACTGAAGAGAGGAAGGAGAAAGAAGGGACCAGGGGAGAGAATGAAGAGAGAGAGGAGAAAGAGGTATAGGGGAGAGACTAAAGAAAGGGAGGAGAAAGAAGGGAGAGAGGGAAATACTGAAAAGAGGGAGGAAAAGGGAGGGGGAGAGACTGAAGAGAGGGAGGAGAAAGAGGGAAAGGGAAAAGAGGGGGAGAAACTGAAGAGAGAGGGGAGAGGGAAGATAGGGGGAGAGAGAAGGGAGAGAGAAGAGAGAGGGGAGAGAGAGGTGGTGGGCAAAAAGTGAGGAGAGATAGAGGAGAGAGCGAAGAGAAAGTAGAGGAGTGGAAGAGGAGAAAGGGGAGAGTGAAGAGAGGGTGAGGACAGAGGAGAAGACAAAGGAAGAGTGAAGAAATGTGGAGGAAAGCGAGGGAGGAGAGAGGTGAAAAGGGAGAGGGAGAAAGCGAAAAGAGATGGAGGAGAGTATGGGTGAGAAAGTGAAGAGAGGTGAAGTGAAGACAAGATGAATGCACTCAGCCAGGCATGTCCAAACTATGGCCCGTGGGCCAAATGTGGCCCTCAGACAAATTTTTGTTGGCCCGCAGGTTTCCAGGTTAATTGGCCTAAATTACTTTGAGCAGAACTTTTGACTGCAGGTTTTTTTGAAAATCTACCTTGATAAGACAATATTATGAAATTTTTTATGAAATTTTCACTTTCTGAGGTTTTTAATGTGAGCTCCCCTACCCTGTTTACCCCCCCCCCCCCCCCCATGGCTAAAAGTAGCAAAATGTGTAAACTGAGCATTTACGATCCTTTTCTGCGTTTGAAAAAAAGACAGCCCAAACGGGCGATTCTGAACAAGGCTGGTTTCTGACGTCACACTCCAGGAAAAATGCAAATGCAGTTCCACCGCCCGTCTGTATTTCTACCCACACTCACTGGAACTCACGCCCAGAGAGTTTGGACCGCGAAAGAGCTACACAATGCGAGATGCGTTTTTTTTATTTGCCTGGAGGCACATGAGAGTGTTTCCAGGCTTGGATGTCCTTTATCTGAACCTCTGAACCTCTGAAACAGCAGTGGTTTAATTTTATTTTCTGTGGAAATGTGTTTATTTTTCAATGGAACGCTTCTCATCTCTTCCTCCGCACAAAAACGCGGAAGTGGGGCCAGCGCACATCGCACTGCTAAAGAGGAAAGAGTGGAAAGTTTGGCCACGCCCCCACCCGCTGCACTGGCCTGTCTCTGTCCTCCTCATTTGCATTCAAGCAACAACGCCCAGAATAAAGTGTTTGAGAGAGATATTTATGGCTTTCTCATGCACTGAGTCTTGATTTTGAAGAAGGATTCATTTACAGTATTAGGGAACCATTAAGGCGCCATATAAAAGCATCAAGAAGTACCATGTCATGGGATCTTTAATATTTATTGTGTGGTTTTGAGGATCTTAGCAAGAATAAAGGTCTGATAGCTCATTCTAATGTGTTAAACATGCAGATATTTCAATTACTGACTGTACTGAGCACCAGTTTATGGCCCTCGATCGGCCCTCTGCTTCGTCTGTGTTTAGATATGTGGCCCTTGATGAAAAAAGTTTGGACACCCCTTCACTCAGCCATTGTGCACCAGGATTGATCCATCCATCAATGCACTTAGAAAACGTAACCGACCGCAGACAAGCACCCAGGAGTGAAAGCATAGTTTGGCGTCGTAGTGATAATGAGTGATAATATCTGTGTAAAGAAGTGGACATCACCCATCTTGTTCGGCTCCAGTCAAATGAAGTAAAGTATCCGCAAATATCGTAGCAACCAAAGAGCCAATCCGGAGCAGGGCTGTTGAAGGCAATGCCTGGGTACCAAAATGACAAATCAGCAGTTACAGAGGGAGGGGTGAGAGTTTTTCAATACAAAATCAATTGGAGTTGGAGTGCCATGTCTCACTTCCTATTTGGTATGTGTTCTTTTATGTAATAATATACATTCATTTTTTAGGGTGATGGGGGAAACCAGGACACCACGAGGAGGGGACAGACCCCAAACATGCAATCCGAGAATTAAACTCAGTACTTTATATGTATGAGGTGAGAGGTGCTAACCAGTGTGCAAAAACATAATCATAATATCCCGTTTAAAGCATACAAGACCATCTGCATGTGCCTACGCGGAAACTGTAATAAGTCTGACATCTTGGTCCACTTTCCCTCTGTGGATGTTTTCATATTTGGAATGTGAGCCTCAGGAAGGACAAGTCATGGCCCAGGAATTTAAGGAGGAATAATCTTTGATCACGTTTGATAATAAGTGATTTATTTTTCCAAAGAAATGTAGCATGATGCAATCTGTGGAGATGTCAAGATAACACAACAGGTCTGGGGGGGTATGGAGCGGATTTGGTATTGTGCAAAGTCAGTTTCTCAATGTACCTGGAAAGAACGAAAAAGTCTTAAGTAGTTCTTATGAAAAATCAGTTTATAATCAATCAATAACTGGAGTTCATATGACATGCCAACATAGTACAGCAAAAAGGTCCCAGGTTCAAATCCCAGACCCTATCCCGGATGAGTCAAAGTCTACTTCTGTATTATATGGACCTTCAGTATTGGTTCAGTCCTGGTTTAGTCTTGGTTCAGTCCCAGTTCAGCCCTGGTTTAGTCCTGGGTTAGTCCTGATTGAGTCCTGTTTT
Source organism: Paratrypauchen microcephalus (assembly GCA_036785185.1). Taxonomy (NCBI): domain Eukaryota; kingdom Metazoa; phylum Chordata; class Actinopteri; order Gobiiformes; family Gobiidae; genus Paratrypauchen; species Paratrypauchen microcephalus. The sequence continues at coordinate 2,829,061 of JAVJIX010000033.1, forward strand.
AGTTCAGTCCTAGTTTAGTCTTGTACAGTCCTGGTTCAGTCCCACTTCAGTCCTGGTTTAGTACTGATTGAGTCCTGTTTTCAGTCCTGGTTTAGTCTTGTACAGTCTTGGTTCAGTCCCACTTCAGTCCTGGTTTAGTCCTGGTTTAGTACTGATTGAGTCCTGTTTTCAGTCCTGGTTTAGTCTTGTATAGTCCTGGTTCAGTCCCACTTCAGTCCTGTTTAGTCCTGGGTTAGTCCTGATTGAGTCCTGTTTTAGTCCTGGTTCAGTCCTGGTTTAGTCTTGTACAGTCCTGGTTCAGTCCCACTTCAGTCCTGGTTTAGTCTTGGGTTAGTCCTGATTGAGTCCTGTTTTAGTCCTGGTTCAGTCCTGGTTTAGTCTTGTACAGTCCTGGTTCAGTCCCACTTCAGTCCTGGTTTAGTCCTGGGTTAGTACTGATTGAGTCCTGTTTTAGTTCAGTCCTGGTTTAGTCTTGTACAGTCCTGGTTCAGTCCCACTTCAGTCCTGGTTTAGTCCTGGTTTAGTACTGATTGAGTCCTGTTTTAGTTCAGTCCTGGTTTAGTCTTGTACAGTCCTGGTTCAGTCCCACTTCAGTCCTGGTTTAGTCTTGGGTTAGTCCTGATTGAGTCCTGTTTTAGTTCAGTCCTGGTTTAGTCTTGTACAGTCCTGGTTCAGTCCCACTTCAGTCCTGGTTTAGTCTTGGGTTAGTCCTGATTGAGTCCTGTTTTAGTTCAGTCCTGGTTTAGTCTTGTACAGTCCTGGTTCAGTCCCACTTCAGTCCTGGTTTAGTCCTGGGTTAGTCCTGATTGAGTCCTGTTTTAGTCCTGGTTCAGTCCCACTTCAGTCCTGGTTTAGTCCTGGGTTAGTCCTGATTGAGTCCTGTTTTAGTCCTGGTTCAGTCCTGGTTTAGTCTTGTGCAGTCCTGGTTCAGTCCCACTTCAGTCCTGGTTTAGTCCTGGTTTAGTTCTTGACACATCTATAACATATTGTTCCTGGTTCAGTCCTTGTTTAATCCTGGTTCAGTCCCAGTTCCGCCTTGGGCCTCTGGGCTGAGTAATCTACAGACTCTTACAGCTAATCATATGGCTAATCAGGTAAATTACTGAAACATACATGGGTCACATCTAAAACTTCATCAGGCATGTTTTTGATGAGGGAACGACGTTATAACATGGTAGAAAGCTCCTTAAAACAAATGCCTAATGGACTAGGCACTCCTAACTAAGGTCCTTGCACTTTTATTCCAAAAACAATGAAATCTTACATAAGAGCATACAGAATCCAGTATATTTTATTTCCATCTTATACTGTACATGATACAAAAATAATGATCACAGTGTATTTCCATGAAAAAAAGCAGAAAATAGCATTTAATAAATTATATAATCCAAATCTGACATAAGAATACTGTGATAAAATTAATACAAACACATTCAAATTATTTAGACAATATTTTAAAGGCCTCTTCTGTCCCTTCGGCTCCGTTCTCTTGCATTTTAAGTCCTTTAAATCAGTGCATTTCCTCCTTCACTTCACTAGAGTCTGTTTCTCCTGTTATGAAAGTATCCCGTGTGGTTTACGGTCTCTAGCTGCCTCCACAGCTCAGGGGATGGGGAGAAAAGGTGTATCAAAGTTCTGTTTTTTGGTTTTGTTTCTAGTCCAGTCTTCTCCAGTGGGATGGTATACAGCGGCACACTTCTTCACTAAAGGAGAATCCAGGCTCACACCGTCTCCTCCGCACTTCACATGGAGGTCGCACACAACTGGAATACAGAAAGACAAGTATAGTGAACAAACATATACTGTACTGTAGCTATAACCATAGATAATGATGCTAATGTTAAAGATATAGTAACTTTCTGGAGGTGGCACATCACCTCTATATCACTGAAATATAAAGTTCAAACCATAGTGTGGAGCATTCTCCTTGGAGACAGATATATTTCATGCCATCCTGTGGAGCATTATAGCCAAAGTTATAACATTTCCATGGAAACAAGCGGGATTTGGCCTGGAGGAGAGGCCAAATAAGAGTCAAGTTTGTGAAGATGCAAGCCTGATGAGAGGAAGGACGCATGTTTTTCTACATCTGAACATTTTTTTTGGGGAAAAAAGCATCCAAAATATGAAAAAAACATTATTATATAAAGGTGCACTATGTAACTCTTACGATAGAGTGTTCCCATCTGGTTGTTAGAAAATAAAATTCGCACAAGATTGTGAAAACATGGAAAATGATTTTGTGCCTTTTTTTTACATTTGCCTAGTGAGACAAAGTAGTGCCTAGTGACCTACAATGGCAGCAAAACTAATCCTATCAATTTAAAACATGTGAGGCCTAAAAGGTGACCTTAAAGGGACAGTGTGTAAGATTTTTACCCGTTAATTACAGAAATTGAAGATACCCATTCAAAAATACATTGTTTTCCAAGCCTTTTCACTTCCATCATGAAATCAAAGTATTCTTTTGGACTTAGATATAGTCACATAAAAGGGGGATCTTCCCCATGCAGAGGCAGCCATTTTGAATACGAGAGCCGCAGAAGGACATTTGGGCTCCGCCTTCGCCTTCGGCAAGGCTCGTGGTTTTGGGTAAACAACACAAGCATGTTGCCGGATCAGACGTCGTAATGGATCTAACACGTGTTTTGGACTAAATTGTTTTACTGGATTTTATTCGCTGGATCCTTACGGACAAATTGAGAGCAAGTTTATGGTGAAATACAGAGTTTGACCTGTGCAAAGCATTCTAAGGTAAGCTAACCTCGTTTTGTGCTTTTCCGTATAAAAGCCCCATGTGCTCGGGGAGTGTTTGTTTTGCAGGGAAATGAATTGCATAGTCAAAAAGAGGAGACTGTAAGGTTTCATTTGATGTGTAGAGTGTCATGGTACATGATCGGGAATGTGTGTTTTCATGAGAAAAAAAAAAAAAACGGGACCGCGTTTTATTTATACAGTAGCGGCGCGCGGCTCGTGTGTGCGCCCGGGTGACCCTCGAGATCTGCTGTAGCTAAAACAGAAAGTGCAATAGCACCATCCACCTATGCGCCACGGATCCTGCACACTGGGGCTTTAACCACACACTGATTTATCTGAAATGATGTCAAAGTCTTGTCTTGTGTTTTGTCCTGTGAAAATTGTCTTGTGCCGTCCCTAGTGGATAATGAATGAATTGATTGCGTGAAAGGACTAGGTTTGCCTTAATGCGTTCATTTCTGTCTCAGTCGAATAAAAACTGATTAAATAGGAAAAATGGGTGAAATATCTTGCTTAAGTAGTTGAGTTTAAAATATACAAAACATAATAAATAATACAAACATTTGTTTTCTAGACACTTAAATGAAGCCATGCATCACAGCGATTCCTAAATTTGATTTACAGTGCTCTGATGTGAACTGTCTGCACTCCTCATCCCTCCATTAAGACAGACCGTGATGCATTCAGGGGCACAGGTCAGACTCATGGTTTAGATTTCACTCTCCCTTCTGCCTCCTTCAGGGACCTACAGTGATTTACAGCTGAAACCTCAAACAGGAGGCTACACTTAGGACAGGGTTACCTCTGCCTTCAACTGCAACCTCTAAGGCTGGGAAATACTGACTTTCACCAACCCATTAAAGGGTCTTATTATGCAAATGACACTTTCATAAACATTGTGTGTAAAGCAATTGGCACTGTTCCTCAATGCAGACCTCGTTCTAGTGACATAAAGACTTGTAGGTGCGTTTACACATCAAATTAAACTACTGATACTGTCTTAAAAACACCAAAAACACAACTAATTCATTTTAAAAAGGAGGTATTATGCAAAAGCTTTTGACCATGCTATAGCTTTGCTCCCTCATCAAGAACATGTTTCAGTGATGTAGCGATCTCTTCTGGGCTCTGTTAGATTCTTCCTTACGGTAACATATACAATTATTACATTGTTTTTGCTGAGTATAGCCAGTACTCGAGTTGAGGGGGGATGGGTGGGGGTGGGGGAAGTGGCATCCCCCCTGTGGGAAAAAATAGTCAAAATCATCCCTCTTCTAAAACGGGCATCCCTTCTTCCATCCCTTATGGCATTTTATCAATCAGGCATGAAAATCCCTAAACTTTTGGCGAATTTCGCCGTTTTTAAGTCAAAATGGCCAGTGCCAAGAGCCAATCATAGGCCGAACTGTGCTCCAGCTTCCAATCATGTTGCAGCATAATTACCCACTGATCACGCTCCCGCCAATCATGACGATTACCGCTGTTGTGTTTGCGCTTGTTCGCTGATCAGCTGTGAGCGAGCCGCGTGAATGTTTACGCGGCATTTCCAAGAGAAGAAGAATCCTTAACTTGCTACGTTAATGCTACGTAAGAAGGAATTCTCGCCTCGAGACACGGGATAAATTCGGGATTATGTCCTTTTCTCAGGAGCTCCAGATTATTAAAGACAACACAGCAAACTGTTAGAATGGATCTGACCACATTCTTATGGGTGAGTCATATTATCAGATTATTTCTGCATCTATTTCGGCACTAAACCAGGACTAAACCAAGACTAAACCAGGTTTAAACCAGGACTAAACCAAGACTAAACCAGGTCTAAACCAGGACTAAACCAAGACTAAACCAGGTCTAAACCAGGACTAAACCAAGACTAAACCAGGTCTAAACCAGGACTAAACCAAGACTAAACCAGGTCTAAACCAGGACTAAACCAAGACTAAACCAGGTCTAAACCAGGACTAAACCAAGACTAAACCAGGTCTAAACCAGGACTAAACCAAGACTAAACCAGGTCTAAACCCGGACTAAACCAGGTCCAAACCAGGACTAAGCCAAGACTAAACCGGATCTAAACCGGGTCTAAACCAGGACTAAACCAAGACTAAATCGGGACTAAACCAAAACTAAACCAGGTCCAAACCAAGACTAAGCCAGGACTAAAACAGGTCTAAACCAGGTCTAAACCAGGTCTAAACCAGGACTAAACCAGGTTTAAACCAGGTCTAAACCAGGACTAAGCCAGGACTAAAACAGGTCTAAACCAGGTCTAAACCAGGACTAAGCCAGGACTAAACCGGGACTAAACCAGGACTAAACCAGGACTAAACCAGGACTAAACTAAGACTAAATCAGGACTAAGGTGTGTGTATATGTGTGTGTGTACGTGTGTGATAACATATATCCTGTGTATTATTGAATTACTGACTTGACTTTTTGCTACTACTTTTATAACTTTTTGTTATAAAAGCATTTCCATTTGTGATCTAAAAATGTTGTCTGTGCACTTAGAACCTCCATAGAAGTAAAATAATAGTAAAATAACCCCTCTTTTAATTATTTGCAATGGTTCAACATTCAGAGGCAAGCTCACACTTACTTCCTGGTTCAAGGACAATAAAAATGCTTTATAACTTGAAGGAAAAAGCCTGCACACAGCAATCTCATTTTGACCTTAAGAGCTGCTTTTACAATATATCTCTAGTGAGGCAACAAAAAATGGCTTAATTACATGATAAGATTGGGTACAGTCCCTTTAAAGTGGACTAAATCAAACCCCCCTTGCTGGATTCCTGTGCTGCAGTGGGCTTCATAAATCACATAGGAGTGGGGTCACGAGGGGTCAACAGTGGACAGGTTGGATGGATGTGAGAGTTACCCAGTGTTTCCTTGGTTTGAGGAGAGGAAATGGTTAAGTGACAGCTCACAGAAGTCATTAGCACCAAGGTTTAGATTACGCACGGTTTAAGCTAACAGCGACTACTGCATCCACTACTGCAGATCACACATGAGCGGAGGCGGAGGTGATGCAATCATGTAAAAGTTCAACCAAAACTAATGATGGAGGGATTAAAGCTGTTTAAAGGTCCTATATTACGCAAAATTGACTGATGAGCTGTAAGCCATGTGAGAATGTTACCTCATCAAAAATATACCAGGAGTTGTGTTTTGTTTCATTCACACATGTTTCAGTTACTGTTTATTATTAGTCTTTTTACATGTTTTTACTATGTTCAAAATGCTCTGTTCCACCGTGTGATGTCATGAAGCATCAGTTTTCAAATTAAACTTTTACCTTTAGTTCAGAAGAGATTTGCAATTCCAAGGCTGAACTTGTAGAGAAGATATACAGTACAGTACTTGCGAAATTAATTCGTTCCAGAAGTGGTTTCGTAACGTGAAAAATTCGTAAGTTGAGTAGCTATTTCAATGTAAAAAGCCTGATCCGTTCCAAGGCCCCGATCAAAGTTTTTTTTTTTATAGTGTAACTTTTTTATAGTGTAACATTGTGTTCTGCGTGTTTCTCACATTTGGGGGGGGGGGGGGGGACTGCGCTCTGACACCTGTGATAGCGCAGCATGACCCGGAGCGGAGCTGATAGCAGGTCTAGACCAAGGTCTAAACCTGGACTGGACCAGGACTAAACCTGGACTAAACCAGGACTAAACCTGGACTAGACCAGGTGGATTAAAGCAGCGAGGAGGGGACTGCACGGTCTGAAGTCTGAACGCATGAACGAGACCCATGCAAGAGCCGCGGGCTCCTCCTGGTTTAGTCCTGGTTTAGTCCAGACCACCGCGGCTCCTCTAGACCTCCTCTAGACCTGGTCAGGTCTAGAGGAGGTCTAGACCACATGGGTCTAGACCACATGCATGGTCTAGGGTCTTGCATGGGTCTCGTTCATGCGTTCATGCGCTCAGACTGCATGCAGTCCCCTCCTCGCTGCTTTAATCCAACTGGTCTAGTCCAGGTTTAGTCCTGGTTTAGTCCTGGTTTAGTCCAGGTTTAGTCCTGGTTTAGTCCTGGTCCAGTCCAGGTTTAGACCTTGGTCTAGACCTGCTGTTAGCTCCGCGCCGGGTCATGCTGCGCTATCACACGTGTCAGAGCGCAGTCTTCTCCCCCCTCCCGCTTCCCCCCACGCTTCACTATTAATAATTTTGTTGAAAATCTATGAAAGTCTGAGTGTTTAAACGAGAGACAAATGTGAGAAAAGTTTAAATCCAGTCTGAGAAAAGCATATAATGTGTGTGGCTGAGAGCGCATTATTTGAATTTTTGAGATTTTGCGTTTCGTAACTTGAATTTTCTTTCGTATCTATAGACCAAAATTTACCGTGAAGGCGTTTCGTAACTTGAAATTTTCGTTTGTTGGGTCATTCGTAAGGTGAGGTACCACTGTATAGAGTTCCTTCCTGTATTACCACATGACATCACAAGGTGGAACAGAGTGAATGAAATAAAACAAAACTCCAGGTATGTTTTTGATGAGGAACCGTTAAAAGGTAGATCAGAAAATAGCATAAAATGGACCTATGTGCTATGTAATGTAACTTTTATGATGGGGTCTGTCACCTGATTGTTATTGCTTTGCCTGGAGTGTTCCATAAATAGCATTTAACATACAGTATCTATTTTGAATTGCGAAAACATACCTTGAAATATGCCATTTTTACTGTGAACGTGGTTGCCTCTCATCATCTGCTCGTAACCATGAAGATTAATACGTTTAAAGGGCCTGTATTACGCTATTATTATTTACTTGTTATGTTATAATGTTGTTACCTCATGAAAAATAGCATGTTTAACACACAAATCCTGCATATTTAGTTTTCTCTGAAACAGAAAACACTCTGTTCCACCTTGTGATGTCATGTGGTAGTAGAGGAAGCGCTCCCATGTGTTTTTAAACTCCATACACCTTCACAAGAATCATTTGGATAATTTCAGCCGTGGAATTCCCAATCTCAACTGAACTAAACGTAAAGCGTAGCTGTTAAATGAAAAGTAACGTTTTTTACAATTTGAGCCTTATTTCGGTAATAAAACAAGTTGTTTTACTCACCCATAGCACTTTGGTGTCATATGGAGCATTTCCGGAGATGTTTTAGATTAGCGTTAGGCTAACGCCGTTAGCCTAGCGCGACTTATAGCCATAGCTCGGGGCATTCCCCGAGCATGTAATATGCCCAGTGCGGGCTCCAAATAACACAAACTTTAGCACTTTTCAAATCATAGAAGCTCGATGTCTTTAGTCTACGATTTCGTTTGAATCAAAAGTGGCCTGTAATCCGAGATTTAGCCATAGTTTCGAGTAGATGAGGACGCCAGTGCGCATGCGCGGAGTGTGCTCTCAGCTCCCGGGACCCAAACATGGAACGCATAGCTGTAAACTATGGATAAATCTCGGATTACAGGCCACTTTTGATTCAAACGAAATAGTAGACTAAAGACATTGAGCTTCTATGATTTGAAAAGTGCTAAAATTTGTGTTATTTGGAGCCCGCACGGGGTATATTACATGCTCGGGGAATGCCCCGAGCTATGGCTATAAGTCGCGCTAGGCTAACGGCGCTAGGCTAACGGCGCTAGGCTAACGGCGCTAGGCTAACGGCGCTAGGCTAACGGCGCTAGGCTAACGGCGTTAGCCTAACGCTAATCTAAAACATCTCCGGAAATGCTCCATATGACACCAAAGTGATATGGGTGAGTAAAACAACTTGTTTTATTACCGAAATAAGGCTCAAATTGTAAAAAAAAAAAAAAAGTTACTTTTCCTTTAACTTGAAAACTTCCACTACATGACATCACAACTTGGAACAGAGCATTCTGAGCTTTGAAGATATAAACAGACAAATAATAATGAACGTGTGAATGAAACAAAACACAACTCCACATTGTGAAACATATAATAACATCTCCACAGAGACAAAGATGTGGTGGGCCCCCATCAGAAACAAACAGGACTGCGAACTTTGAAAATATAAGTCAAACAACTGATATTATTTTATTATTAATGATGTGAGTCATTGTAGGTTCCTAAATTAAACTTGAACACAAAACCTAAAATGGATAAATCTGTCCTTCTCTTGGGGGTGCTTTGTTGTGAGTGTACACTTTCACCTCAATATTTCAGTGCCAGTAAACTCTTTCCTATAAAAGTAGAGAATTACTAAACTTGCTGACCTATTATTATTATTATCATTATTATTATTAAGTGCTATTGATGACATTGCCTTATCTAAATGATTGATCAAAGTGCGTGTTTTTTTTATTGGAGCTGCTTACAAATTCTAGTTAGAGTACGCCGCAGCTGATCTATCATTTTGAAAGTACTGATCTATCATTTTGAAATTGAATACATTTGTATAGCTAATAATAAAGTTTTATTTCACAAAGCAACAACAACCTCTCTGACAAATCACAGACTTAGATAAGGTCGATGTCTTGCTCAGGGAAACAATAACAGAATGCACTTGGAGACAGGCTTGAACCATAAAACACTCATACATCACTTCTGCAAGTACTCACACTTGTACTACGTATTCCAAACATTAAATACGGTATAGCCTACCTGAATATTACATAAAGAGGGGAATTACACTTGTATGGAGTATTAAAGGAGAATTAACGCACTTCCAGAGATGTTTATATCCGTAACCCGAGTTCTCGGGGCATGTAATATATGCCCCGAGCGGTCTCCAAATAACACAAACTTTAGCACTTTTCAAATCATAGAAGCTCAATGTCTTAGTCTACACTTTTGTTTGAGTCAAAAGTGGCCTGTAATCTGAGATTTATCCATAATTTACAAATTTGCGTTTCATGTTTGGGTCCCGGGAGCTGAGAGCGAAATAAGCTGTGACTCCAGACATGCGCATTGGCCTCCTCATCTACTCAAAACTATGGATAAATCTCAGATTACAGGCCACTTTTGCCTCAAACGAAACCGTAGACTAACACATCAAGCTTCTATGATTTGAAAAGTGCTAAGAGTTGTGTTATTTGGAGACCGCAAACATGTGCCCCGAGGACTCACATTACAGAGATCGCTAATCTAAAACATCTCCGGAAATGCTCCATATGACACCAAAGTGCTATGGGTGAGTAAAACAACTTGTTTTATTACCGAAATAAGGCTCAGATTGTAAAAAAACGTTAATTCTCCTTTAATTGCTGACACATAACATATTTAGGTCACCATGTTTTCTTCTATTGTTTTGAAAATACTATTTTCAGTGAAGAAAACGTATTAATAGCGCGCTGAATCACAATACAATCACTGTGTATCCCGCTAATGAAACTACTGCACATCACATCAGATTTGGCAAATTCTTGTCTACACTTTTGCTTTTGTATGTAGAATTGTCATGTTGGAGAATGGATGACGTAGGCTTGTGGTCTGAGAATTGGACAGAATCTTACAGCTAACCATGTGGAGGGTCTAATAGTGCCCAGGAAAGATCACTAAATTACTGAAACATGCATGGATGACATCTGAAACCTCTTTCGGCATGTAAACGGTAAATTATCACATTTTTATATGGCGGTTTTCCCACCTTCAAGGCACTCACAGCGCTTTACATCAAGGAACCACTCACCCATTCACACACACTCATGCAGACACTGAGGGCAAGGTGGGTTAAGTGTCTTGCCCAAAGACACATGCATCTGTGGGAGCTGGAACTGCACCGCCAAACTGTCGACCACTCTTCTAAAGTTCATACTGAGAGTAGGATTCAAACCGTCAGCCTTCAAGGTCCCATGGCATGAAATTTTCACTTTCTGAGGTTTTTGAACGTTAATGTGAGCTTCCCTACCCTGTTTAGGGCCCCCCCCTCCCCATGGCTAAAAGTTGCGAAATGTGTAAACTGAGCATTTGCGGCCCTTTTCTGCGTTTGAAAAAAACACAGCTCAAACGGGCGATTCTGAACAAGGAAACTTTCTGACGTCACACGGAAAATGCAGTTTCACCCCCCCCCCCCCCCCCCCACCTGGATGTCTACACACCGTCTCTGTAAACCACGCCCAGAGAGTTTGGACCGCGAATGAGCTACGCAATGCGAAATGCGTTTTTTAATTTGCCTGGAGGCACATGTGAGTGTTTCCAGGCTCGGAAGTCCTTTATCTGAGCCTCTGGACCTCTGAAACAGCAGTGGTTTAATTTTATTTTCTGTGAAAATGTGTTTTTTTTTATTGAAACCGCTCTCCTTTCTTCCTCCGCTCTTAAAACACGGAAGTGGGGCCAGCACACAGCGCACCGCTAAAACAAAGAACCAGCAGCGCATTTGGCCCCCCCCCCCACCCGCTGCTCTGACCTATCTCTGTCCTTCTCATTTGCATTCAAGCAACAATGCCCATAATGAAGTGTTCAGAGAGAGATTTTCTGACCATGTCTGTGTAAATGGGTCTTTCTCATGCACTGAGTGTTGATTTTGAAGAAGGATTCATTTACAGTATTAGGGAACCATTAAAGGTCTCATGGCATGAAATTTTCACTTTCTGAGGTTTTTGAACGTTAATGTGAGCTCCCCTACCCTGTTTAGGCCCCCCCCCCCCATGGTTAAAAGTTGCGAAATGTCTAAACTGAGCATTTGCGATCCTTTTCCGTGTTACAAAAAATCGGAGCTCAAACGGGCGTTTTTGAACAAGGCACCTTATTGACGTCAGATCGAAAAAAGAAATGCAAATGCAGTTCCACCCCCGTCTGTCTGTACTCAGCGTCTCTGTAAATCACGCCCAGAGAGTTTGGACTGCGAATGCGCTAGGCAATGCGAAATGCGTTTTTTTATTTGCCTGGAGGCACGTCTGAGTGTTTCTAGGCTCGGAAGTCCTCTATCTGAGCCTCTGGACCTTTGAACAGCAGTGGTTTAATTTTATTTTCTGTGGAAATGTGTTTATTTTTCAATGGAACGCTTCAAATCTCTCCCCCCGTGCAAAAAACACAGAAATGGATCAGCTGAGAGCTCAGAGTGGAGAGTTTGGCCACGCCCCCACCCTCTACTATAGGCCAGCTCTTTTCTCCTCATTTGCATTCAAGCAACAACGCCCTTTATGGAGTGTTCAGAGAGAGAAAAATTACTCTTTCTCATCTTATCTTTGTTTCTCATGCACTGAGTGCTGATTTTGAAGAAGGATTCATTTACAGTATTAGGAAACCATTAAGGCACCATATAAAAGCATCACGAAGTACCATGTCATGGGACCTTTCAGATCAGTGGATGAACCATCTGAGTTACAGTCGCCCCTTTTTTTGATTAGGAAACAACAACGTTACAACATGGTAGCTCCAAAAAGTCTATTTTGTACAATACCCCCTCTATCTCTTTAAATAAAAACATATATAAAACAAATTAAAAAAGCTCACCTGCACGTGCCCTGATGGAACCTCCTCCCCCTCAGGAAGCACTTATTGGGCGACTCGTTACATTCACATGAACACTTGGACTTGTTGAGGGGCTGGTGGCGGGGGCAGGACTTGGCGCAGGTGCACTGGCAGGTGTCTGGGTCGAAGCTGAAGTTTGGGGGGCAGGTGTGAGAGCTGCAGACGCACTGGCACGAGCTTCGGTCAAAATGGCGGTTGGGGCCACATGGACGGTCACCATGACGACACACACACTGACAGGTCTCTGCGTCCAGCTCTTTATCGGGACCACACACGTCTGAGGAGAAGAAATCTGCAAGAACAAAATGAAACATGTTAAAAAGGGGGTACTACAGTTTAATGGGGTAGTAATAGTTAACACATCAAATACTTAGAGCACTATGTCATCTTTTATTGTTTCGAAAATACGTTTCATTTTTGTTTTTTTGATACTTTCCCCTCCGTTTGCGCTCTGCCCAAAGTCATTCCCATTTCAGAGCATTAACACAATCAGTGTGTATTCCACTTGCTGGAGAATAACACAAAGCACTTCAACATAATATCAGTCAAGTAAAAATACAAGGTAGTGGTCCAAGATATTACTCAAATAAAAGTTTAAAAGTAATTAGGGAAAACTACTACTCAATTAAGAGTAATTATATAACTGTCTGGACATAGCATCTGGTTTATAATTTGGAGTTAATGTAATTGGAAGGACAAAATCTGGTATTTTCAAAGTAGAGACTATAAAAATGAGAAAAAATAAGTCATTTGTATCTGAAGGAGCGGTACAAGAAACACACATATTCAAATGGAAAAGCAGTGGTCTATGATATGTATTCAAAGTGACAGTATCTCTGTATGCATTTAACAGCAGCTAATACATATCTGATCCAAGATAACCCCTGGAATGCCTTTTCAACTTTTGTCCAGTCCAAGAACAGTGATTTTCCTGTAATAAATATCTAATCTGGCTTCACTGATAAACTGCGACACAAGACATTCCTCTATGTAGAAAACACAGATGGTTTCTTTTGTGATTCTGGCAGATTCTTCACGCTCGCGAGTTAGACACACGCAGGCTGTACAGGGCTGGAATTTACTCACAAATACCATCACATAACTCACTATCTTCTGGGCTATAAATACGCAAATAGTGGGTTCGAATGACCTTGTAAATCTGATTAATTAAACTGTTTAGAATAACCTAAAAAAAACTACATCTAAATTATGACATTGGTTTTTAAAGGTCCCATGGCATGAAATGTTCACTTTCTGAGGTTTTTGAACGTTAATGTGAGTTCCTCTACCCTGTTTATCCCCCCCCCCCATGGTTAAAAGTTGCGAAATGTCTAAACTGAACATTTGTGATCCTTTTCTGCGTTACAAAAAATCGGAGCTCAAACGGGCGATTTTGAACAAGGCACCTTATTGACGTCAGATCGAAAAAAGAAATGCAAATGCAGTTCCACCCCCGTCTGTCTGTACTCAGCGTCTCTGTAAATCACGCCCAGAGAGTTTGGACTGCGAATGCGCTAGGCAATGCGAAATGCGTTTTTTTATTTGCCTGGAGGCACGTCCGAGTGTTTCTAGGCTCGGAAGTCCTTTATCTGAGCCTCTGGACCTTTGAACAGCAGTGGTTTAATTTTATTTTATGTGGAAATGTGTTTATTTTTCAATGGAACGCTTCAAATCTCTCCCCCCGTGCAAAAACACAGAAATGGATCAGCTTGAGCGCTTAGAATGGAGAGCGGAGAGTTTGGCCATGCCCCACCCTCTACTATAGGCCAGCTCTTTTCTCCTCATTTGCATTCAAGCAACAACAACCCATAATAGCCTGTTCAGAGAGAGAAAAAATACTCTTTCTCATCTTATCTCTGTTTCTCATGCACTGAGTGTTGATTTTGAAGAAGGATTCATTTACAGTATTAGGGAACCATTAAGGAGCCATATAAAAGCATCAAGAAGTACCATGTCATGGGATCTTTAACAGACATAGGCAATAAGAAGGCTGTATTGGTACCCATGGAGAAAGAGTTACAAGTTTAAAAGGTAATAAGATCGATGTTTTCTTCACGTATTTAGTTTACCAGTTTAATCATTTGTAAAGTAGTGGAAACCAAAGGCAGGAAATTCAGCTTTCTTTGAGTGATATGAGTGTTTTAATCATTTCACTTCATTTACTGACAGAATGACTTTGTTTCTCACGTCAGCATTTTCCCAGGCTTCTTTTTGTATGATATTTTTAGTGTTTTGACAGTTGTTCAGTGTAAGTTACAGCCTTATGCATATCTCACTGTGGTTAGTCCTGATTTTGACTGAATGTGACAGTAATAGCTTGGGTCAGACCTTTGGATCAACATATGGTCCATGACTAGACGGATCAGCAGAGTGGGCCGAAGCGACACATTTGTGGCTGTCTGGTCCTCTGAGTTTCACATGGAGGGCCTAATGTGAGTGAAGCATCTTTATTGTTTTTGGAGGACTTTGTTCCTTTTGTTTCTAAAGGGAAAGAATCGAGATGGAAAATTTAAATCGTTTCTCTAAATATAACCCTGGAAGCTGGCAACTGTGGGCATGCTCTGTGATATTACTCATGGGTTCAGAGTGGAGATGGTGGAGGCCCAAGTGTTCTGGCTCAAAGGGACAAATATTCCATGATCACACAGGAGTTGGATGGAGTGGACAAGAAGTTCCCAAGAGAGACTAAGGACAGACTGTCAGTCAATCAATCCTAAATCAGGACTAACTTTGAGTTATTTAAAGAGAGGATCATTGTTATTTTATATTTAGATCACTGTGTTTCCTTTTATTGTTTTGAAAATGCAGAGGGGTTGCTTTATAAGAGGCAAGTAGTGCCTGTAAGTGATCAAACAAAACTTTTCAAACATGTTTTTGATGAGGAAAACACATTATAACAAAAAGCCAATTTTCAATTAATACTCTCATTTATAATATAACACACATTTGACAGTAGAAGTGTTTGTGAGAAGTACAGGTGAACAGCGTCTTCATACATTAGATTTAATTGTCCAGTCACTCCTAAAACTCTAGCTAATTCGCGCCATACATTGTCCTCTGTGCTGTGGTCCATATACATTGTTTTCTTTGTAAAAATCCATTACTTTCAAGCAAGATGTGCAGCCAACCATAGAAGGTGCAGCTCTTTGTTGTCTTTTACGGCGATGTCCTTTTCTTTAGGTACTGTGGTTTTCTATGGAGGAAGTCAGCGCCCTTGTTCTCTTAGGTCATTTTAGATGCCATAGATCATTACTAGTGTATATAGCAGACAGAGGGGCAGTATGTCTTCTTTAAAGGGACAGTGTGTAAGATTTTTACCCATTAATTACTGAAATTGAAGATACTCATTCAAAAATACATTGTTTTCCAAGCCTTTTCACTTCCATCATGAAATCAAAGTATTCTTTTGGACTTAGATATAGTCACATAAAAGGGGGATCTTCCCCATGCAGAGGCAGCCATTTTGAATACGAGAGCCGCAGAAGGACATTTGGGCTCCGCCTTCGCCTTCGGCAAGGGTCGTGGTTTTGGGTAAACAACACAAGCATGCTGCCGGATCAGACGTCGTAATGGATCTAACACGTGTTTTGGACTAAATTGTTTTACTGGATTTTATTTGCTGGATCCTTACGGACAAATTGAGAGCAAGTTTATGGTGAAATACAGAGTTTGACCTGTGCAAAGCATTCTAAGGTAAGCTAACCTCGATTTGTGCTTTTCCGTATAAAAGCCCCATGTGCTCGGGGAGTGTTTGTTGTGCAGGGAAATGAATTGCATAGTCAAAAAGAGGAGACTGTAAGGTTTCATTTGATGTGTAGAGTGTCATGGTACATGATCGGGAATGTGTGTTTTCATGAGGAAAAAAAAAAACAAAAAACGGGACAGCGTTTTATTTATACAGTAGCGGCGCGCGGCTCGTGCCCGGGTGACCCTCGAGGTCTGCCGTAGCTAAAACAGAAAGTGCAATAGCACCATCCACCTATGCGCCACGAATCCTACACACTGGGGCTTTAAGGACTAGAACCTAACTCCCTTCATCACATCGCTGGCATAATTGCTGGGCTCAAAGCACCAGGACTTGCAAGTGAGTTAATTAATCACATATTAATCAAAACTTGCACAAGTCACTTATTTATATTGGCCATATGACGTACTTTTGTTCCATTACGCCAGATTTTTTTCCATTGTATTTAATTAAAATCTCTCGTGCCCCAGTACAGATATATTGCATAAGCAGCTCTTGAGGTCAAACTAAGTCAGCTCCCTGCTGTCTGCAGCTAATTAGAAAACATTTTATTGCTCAATAATCACAAAGTGTGTGTTAACATGCTAGGTGTTGTTAGCTACAATCACTGCTCTGGCCTCTTAGAGTTGTGAAAAGTGCTTATAACCTCATCCTAGTGAATCAGTAGGATACTCAGAATGCTTAAGGTATGTGAACTAGTTCTGTTTTTCATTCTACTTTTAGGACAGTAAAAATCAGGAATAATACTCTTAAATCAAATTTTTATAACGTCTCACTGGTTCCTCTCAGAGTTCCATAACTTGCAGAGCGTCATCCATCTTCCTCTGTAACACTCTCTGTAACTCCGCTCACCTCCATGACAAAGGGGTCAGACCTGTCCACGTCCTGGGACCTCCGCCACGCTGCATTATGGGTAATATTTCCTGGTTCTCTGCTGTTGGACTGGCTGAGGGCCACGGGCTGTCAGGAGAATTGGCCAAACTCAGCTCATGTTTGAACACTTTGGGGGTGACGCGCAGGTCTCGCTCCATCAGAGGTGTCTGAGTCCTGGGTCGATTTTATGCCTTTTGGCCAGACACATTTTCTAAATGAGCCACTTCAGAAAATCCAATTTACCTTGGGAATGCTTATACAGGCTTTGAGGGTGGAGCTGACTGTCCTTGGTTTGTGAAAAAGAAAAAGAAAAACAAAATGGTCTTGTGAGTTGTATCAATTGTAAGCGTTTTATTTTCCTTTTAAGAAATGTTGGGCAATTTTTAGATTGTATTTGATAGGACAAAGCATTGTCAAGGATAATGGAAATCTAGCATATCCTACTAATCAATGCTAAAGCTATTATATTGAAACTAGATACTCAGTTGAGCAGGTCACTTTCACAGTACAGAAATGAACATTTCCTGAATAGCTTTAAAATGAGCTTGAGCTGTATCAGAACAAGAATACACTACTATATGCCCATGGACCACTGTGGAACCTACCCTTTTGACTGAGGAATTACACAGATATAAAAAAGATAGTGTAGTGCGATGATTTAATATTGTCAAAATAAAGAATGCTTTTTTTTTATCATTGTGGTAATGGAAGGCCTATTGAGTGTTAAGTTTCTTCCTTAGTATCGATATATACTGTGGAATTTTGAAGTGAAAAAACAGATTAAACTGTCCAATCACTTCCAAAACTCCAGCTAAATCAGTCCATGGATAATCATCTGTTGTTCTGTACTTATTACTCTTATTACATTATTATCTGACAAAGTTAGGTCAACTTAAAGGGACAGTGTGTAAGATTTTTACCTGTTAATTACTGAAATTGAAGATACCCATTCAAAAATACATTGTTTTCCAAGCCTTTTCACTTCCATCATGAAATCAAAGTATTCTTTTGGACTTAGATATAGTCACATAAAAGGGGGATCTTCCCCATGTAGAGGCAGCCATTTTGAATACGAGAGCCGCAGAAGGACATTTGGGCTCCGCCTTCGCCTTCGGCAAGGCTCGTGGTTTTGGGTAAACAAGCATGCTGCCGGATCAGACGTCGTAATGGATCTAACACGTGTTTTGGACTAAATTGTTTTACTGGATTTTATTCGCTGGATCCTTACGGACAAATTGAGAGCAAGTTTATGGTGAAATACAGAGTTTGACCTGTGCAAAGCATTCTAAGGTAAGCTAACCTCGTTTTGTGCTTTTCCGTATAAAAGCCCCATGTGCTCGGGGAGTGATTGTTTTGCAGGGAAATGAATTGCATAGTCAAAAAGAGGAGACTGTAAGGTTTCATTTGATGTGTAGAGTGTCATGGTACATGATCGGGAATGTGTGTTTTCATGAGGAAAAAAAAAAAAAACGGGACCGCGTTTTATTTATACAGTAGCGGCACGCGGCTCGTGTGCGCGCCCGGGTGACCCTCGAGGTCTGCCGTAGCTAAAACAGAAAGTGCAATAGCACCATCCACCTATGCGCCACGAATCCTACACACTGGGGCTTTAACAAAATATATAAACTGACAAACCTGTTGCAAAATGACTTATCCAAAGATATCTGCAAAGATATCTGTTTTTTAAGAATAAAATTCAGCAGTTCTATCTGCACTATTAACACCTCTTCCTCTTTTCATTGTTTATTCTGTGCACACACTCTAGTGTGACTTATGTATGACTTATGCACTCACAAATCCCAGCTGTTGGCCTGGACAATAAAACTGCTATATTCCGTTTGTAATGATTTACGAGACCAAATAATCAACCAGAGTTTGTACAATAAGATCCCAGACAAGAAATCTACGAAACAGCTTCCTCTGATAAACACGTCTGGTTTACTCATCTCAGCATCTCCACAGAGAAGAGGTAGAGACAGGATGTTGGTTAGAGGGGAAGAAACTCATGAGTATTTTGTGTATGTATACACTGTGTTTACATTTTTTCATTAAAAACAATTCACATTTACGTTCACATTTTCCTATGTTATTTTGATGTTACTGTTCCTGTCAAAAAGTTTGTTTGAGTCGAGTCCATGGCGCTGGCCTTTTTTGGCCTTCTTTTGAATTTATTGATTACTGAATGGATTACGGACACTGAATACACTTGTGGTATGTCACTGCGTGTTTTGTTTGGCAATCTCGGACCCCGGAGTGATTTATTTTGGTGCAACTAGCTAGCAGAGCACCGCTCGCGCTAACAGCTGGCGACCAAGGGGATAGCTGATCCGGTGCGTAGGAAAAGGACCACAATGGTGGAGGAAATCGAAGAAATAAAAAACTCTCTTGATTTCCTAATCAGGGATGTGACGTGACCGCTGTCAGAGAGCAACAGAAGAAGCTGCTGGATTTGCTGTAGGAAAACACTGCACCTCCAGAACGCAGAAAAGGACCAGCGCATCTTGGAGTTAGAGTGGAGAGTGGACGATCTGGAGCAATATTCTCGTATGAACGATGTGAGTAATATTGCAAAGAGTATTTGCAATATTTCTCTCACCCCTTTAGTATCATAGCTATCACTGGAATCTGGTTCAATGATGATAAAGGTATAGATTTTGATCTTGCTATAAATGAAACCATGGAATATTTAACGGTTGAGATCCAAAATTGAAAAAAGAAAAACATAGCTGTAAGATGCGTGAAAAGTCCCTCAGTCGTCCAGGTAGAATCCATGATAACAGGAGAAGTTCAATTTGTCAACTGGACAAAGTTTGTTTGGTTGAAAACGTTTCGCCGCTCATCTGAGAGGCTTCGTCAGCTCTAATAAGAATACTGGTAAGACACTTGCTTATATCTTGCTGTAGGGAGGAGCTACCTAGCTAACTACTTTCCGGAACTATCTCATTGGTTTCCGTCTTTTGTTTCTCTGGCGTCTAGCTTAACGATCCCTATTCATCCCTACACGCCTGTTTTTCACACCTCTGGCCCTGACCTGGCTAGCCCTATTGTTTCCCTGTTTGCTTGATCTACGCTTAAGAATGGAATTGTAGATGGGATGCAAATTATGTCTGACTCCACCATTTCTGTTCAGAGAAGGATTCTCTTTTTTGACAAAAATAGCCTCTTTAACTCCCCTCTCAAACCAATTCTTTTCCCTGGCTAAGATCTGAACCTCACTGTCCTCAAATGAATGACCCGTGGCTTCTAGGTGAAGATATACGGCAGATGACGGTCCACTCTGGCACGCCCGTCTGTGTTGGTACATCCTCTTGTGAAGTGGCTGCTTGGTTTCTCCAATATAGCGCTCACTGCAGTCTTCACTACACTGAATGGAGTAGACCACATTGCTTTGTTTATGGCTCGGTGTTTTGTCCTTTGGGTGGACGAGTTTTTGTCTTAAAGTGTTTGTGGGTTTGAAATAAACTGGGATTTCATATTGTCTGAAAATCCTCTGTAGTTTTTCCGACACGCCGGCCAGGTACGGAATCGCTACCCCTTTCCTCCTGGGTTCGGATTCTCTATTATCCTGTTTCTTGCCCTTGTCTCTCTTGGTTTTGTTAACAGCCCATTTGGGATAACCACAAACAGAGAGGGCTTCCTGCACATGTTATTCTTCTTTTTTCCTTACCCTCTGTGCTTGTGGGAACCACTTGGGCCCTGTGTTGTAATGTCCGAATAACACCCAGTTTGTGCTGCAGTGGGTGGTGTGAATCAAAAAGCAGGTATTGGTCTGTGTGTGTGGGCTTCCTGAAGACTTCTACTTGGAGTCCCCGGTCTCCTCCTATCGTTACTGCACAATCTAAGCACGCCAATGTGTTATCCTTGGCATCTTCACGGGTGAATTTGATATTAGGATCTACAGAATTGATATGTGCAGTAAAAGGTTCCAAATCTTGAATTTTGATTTTTGTAAAATTATCATCAACATAACGAAACCAGTGTGTGGGCGGAGAGCCTGGATATGAAGCTAAGGCACTCTGTTCAAATTGTTCCATGTATAAATTAGCCATGATAGGGGAGA
The DNA here is from genome assembly GCA_036785185.1 of Paratrypauchen microcephalus. Taxonomy (NCBI): domain Eukaryota; kingdom Metazoa; phylum Chordata; class Actinopteri; order Gobiiformes; family Gobiidae; genus Paratrypauchen; species Paratrypauchen microcephalus. The sequence goes on from JAVJIX010000033.1 coordinate 2,849,877, forward strand.
CCGGTGAGCCCATCGCACAGCCATGAATTTGCCTGTAGAAGTTCCCTCTGAACTGGAAATAGGTGGTATTTAGACAAATTTCCAGCAGTTGGCAGATTTGGTCAGGAGAAAGTTTGGTTCTCTCTTCTAGCTTGGAATCCTGTAGTAAACTCCTTCTCGCTGCTTCGACCGCTACAGCTGTGGGGATACAAGTGAAAAGAGAGGTTACATCAAAGGAAACCATTGTCTCATCCTGACCAAACTGGAGAAACTTAACTTTGTTTACAAATTCGGCTGTGTTCTCAATGTGGTGCTCCGTGTTGCCCACCAATGGAGCCAAGATGGTTTTTAGGTGTTTGGCCAAATTATATGTGATAGAGTCAACACTACACACAATGGGTCTGAGTGGTACTCCTTGTTTGTGAATCTTCGGGAGGCCATAGATGCACGGGATAGCATACCTGCTTTTTGATTCACACCACCCACTGCAGCACAAACTGGGTGTTATTCGGACATTACAACACAGGGCCCAAGTGGTTCCCACAAGCACAGAGGGTAAGGAAAAAGAAGAACAACATGTGCAGGAAGCCCTCTCTGTTTGTGGTTATCCCAAATGGGCTGTTAACAAAACCAAGAGAGACAAGGGCAAGAAACAAGATAATAGAGAATCCGAACCCAGGAGGAAAGGGGTAGCGATTCCGTACCTGGCCGGCGTGTCGGAAAAACTACAGAGGATTGTCAGACAATATGAAATCCCAGTTTATTTCAAACCCACAAACACTTTAAGACAAAAACTCGTCCACCCAAAGGACAAAACACCGAGCCACAAACAAAGCAATGTGGTCTACTCCATTCAGTGTAGTGAAGACTGCAGTGAGCGCTATATTGGAGAAACCAAGCAGCCACTTCACAAGAGGATGTACCAACACAGACGGGCGTGCCAGAGTGGACCGTCTTCTGCCGTATATCTTCACCTAGAAGCCACGGGTCATTCATTTGAGGACAGTGAGGTTCAGATCTTAGCCAGGGAAAAGAATTGGTTTGAGAGGGGAGTTAAAGAGGCTATTTTTGTCAAAAAAGAGAATCCTTCTCTGAACAGAAATGGTGGAGTCAGACATAATTTGCATCCCATCTACAATTCCATTCTTAAGCGTAGATCAAGCAAACAAGGAAACAATAGGGCTAGCCAGGTCAGGGCCAGAGGTGTGAAAAACAGGCGTGTAGGGATGAATAGGGATTGTTAAGCTAGACGCCAGAGAAACAAAAGACGGAAACCAATGAGATAGTTCCGGAAAGTAGTTAGCTAGGTAGCTCCTCCCTACAGCAAGATATAAGCAAGTGTCTTACCAGTATTCTTATTAGAGCTGACGAAGCCTCTCGGATGAGCGGCGAAACGTTTTCAACCAAACAAACTTTGTCCAGTTGACAAATTGAACTTCTCCTGTTATCATAGCTGTAAGATGTGTTTATCGATCACCTGGTTCAGAAATTTTCAGTGAATGGATGGGGAAATTGTTTTCCACTGTGAACCACAAAACATTTATCTGTGGAGATTTTAACATTGACCTACTAAATCCAGTTAAACTAAAAATAATAGATGACTTCTCAGATACAATGTTTTGTATGTCCTACTCTCCCACGATGACAAAACTATTAAAGGAAAAGTAACGTTTTTTACAATTTGAGCCTTATTTCGGTAATAAAACAAGTTGTTTTACTCACCCATATCACTTTGGTGTCATATGGAGCATTTCCGGAGATGTTTTAGATTAGCGTTAGGCTAACGCCGTTAGCCTAGCGTGACTTATAGCCATAGCTCGGGGCATTCCTCCGAGCATGTAATATGCCCCGTGCGGGCTCCAAATAACACAAACTTTAGCACTTTTCAAATCATAGAAGCTCGATGTCTTTAGTCTACGATTTCGTTTGGTCAAAAGTGGCCTGTAATCCGAGATTTAGCCATAGTTTCGAGTAGATGAGGACGCCAGTGCGCATGTGCGGACTGTGCGCTCAGCTCCCGGGACCCAAACATGGAACGCAAAGCTGTAAACTTTGGATAAATCTCGGATTACCGGCCACTTTTGATTCAAACGAAATCGTAGACTAAAGACATTGAGCTTCTATGATTTGAAAAGTGCTAAAGTTTGTGTTATTTGGAGCCCGCACGGGGCATATTACATGCTCGGGGAATGCCCCGAGCTATGGCTATAAGTCGCACTAGGCTAACGGCGTTTGCCTAACGCTAATCTAAAACATCTCCGGAAATGCTCCATATGACACCAAAGTGATATGGGTGAGTAAAACAACTTGTTTTGTCTCAAATTGTAAAAAAACGTTACTTTTCCTTTAACGCTCTCAACAACAGTCTAATGCTTCAGCATTGGAGTACAATCTATAGAGAAACAGACATGGACTAAGCATATAACTTTACCGATATATTCCTGTCTTTGTATAATAAACATTGCCCCATCACAGAACTCAGTGTAAATAAGAAATGTACAAACAGCCCTTGGCTAACTAAAGGAATAATTAATGCTTGTGAAAAGAAAAATAATCTGTATAAAAAAAAATCATGAAGTTAAAAACAAAAGAAGCAGAACAAAGATATAAGAAGTACAAAAATAAATTAACACACATAACTTGAGCGAGCAAGCAATTACATTATAAGAAAATATTGTATGAAAATAGAAACTATATAAAAGGAACTTGGGAAACGCAGAATAAACTAATCAAACAAGGACCTACAAAGGTAACATATCCTGACTACTTTATTGACAAAAATTATGAAATTCAAAGCCCAAATGATGTAATAAATCATTTCAGTAATTGTTTTGTAAATGTTGGCCCAGAGTTGGCTGCAAAAATTCCAGATCAGGTAACTTCTCATCAAAATGTTGAAAGAAATCCACATTCTATGTATATACTGCTACAAATGTACAGAAGTTGACTAACATCGTTCTCCAGTGTAAAAATAAACTATCCAAAGATTGACATAGACATGGTACTAGTTAAAAAGTAATAAAAAAAACATTGGTAAGCCCTTTACCCATATGTGCAAATTATCCTTTCAGTCAGGGCATTTCCTGAGTAAAATGAAATCTGCAAAAGTGATACTGATATCCTATAATAGATCCCTTGTAGATTCCTGACCTTGTAAAATTATACACTGGTAATCTACAAAGCTTGTTCAAAATGAGAGCGAGAACTCTCAATTTAAAAGGGTACAGAAATTTCAAATTGCCTAATGTTCGAACTACCCGTAAATGTTTCTATGTGTCTGTATGTGGTGTAAAACTCTGAAACAGTCTGGATACACATCTCAAGCAATGCCAAAATATCCATAATCTCAGCTTGTTATATAAACATAAGGTCTGGACACAGTATATAGAGAGTGGGTATGAATATATGTAGTGCTGCGTATGCTTATGCTTGTTGTTTCCACACCATTGCTGGTATAAATGAACAATGAACTGTAAAGCAGTTTGGGTGTCATGAAAGGCGCTATATAAATGCAATGATTAATGAATTAATTACATTTACTTGTATCTGCTGTCTGTTGCCATTGTTGGTATCCTTTTGTATTGCAGTATTATGATAGTTATGTTACTAAGCTATAACAGTGACTCATTGTCCTCACTTGTAAATAGTTCATATTATGTAAAATGTCTGAAGAATGCAAAAGAAGCCTAATTATTTTAAATTAGAAGAGGGGGTGGGATTAAATAAGTTTTCATCTTCCCACTCCTTTTTGGGCAAATGTTTTTGTTGTTATTTCTGTTATCATATGTATATGTAAAAGAATGTAAGTTGCTTACTTGCCCAAAATAAATACGGCATGGTGGCTGAGTGGCTAGCACTCACGCTTCACAGCAAGAAGGTTTCGGGTTCGATCCCCGGGTCGCCCAGGCCTTTCTGTGTGTGTTCTGTGTGGAGTTTGCATGCATGGTCTGGGTTCAATCCCCGGGTCGCCTGGGCCTTTCTGTGTGGAGTTTGCATGTTCTCCCCGTGTCTGGGTGGGTTTCCCCCATCAACCCAAAACATGCACCATAGGTACCTCCAGCTATATATATATATATATGTATATATATGTATATACTGTATATGTATATGTATATATATGTGTATATATATGTATATATGTATATATATATATATATTAGGGATGTCAACAATTAATCGATTAACGGTTAATTGTCGATTAAGACGTTGGTCGATCAAAATGCATTAATTGTAATTAACCGCGGACACGCGGACACGCGGACATGCGCACCCGCGTGGTCATGAAACAAGGCAACCGCGCTGCGCCAAGCTCGACTCACAGCCGACCGCAAGCGCCAACGGCACTGCTCAGCAGCCCCGGGTGTACCGCGAGGCGAGATCTAACCCGGAATGCCGGTTTCGCCGCGCCCCGCGCCCCGAGCCCCGCGCGGCTGGCCTGCGGCTCGGAGCGCGGGGCGCAGCGAAACCAGCACGCGCCCCAGTGGTTTAATCCTGGTCTAGTCCAGGTCTAGACCCGGTTGAGTCCCGGTCCAGTCCAGGTCCAGTCCTGGTTCAGACCTGGTTCAGACCTGGTCCAGTCCACGTTCAGTCCTGGTCTAGTCTCTTAGCCAATCAGGACAGAACACAATGTTACTCTATAAAAAAAATGTTACACTATAAAAAAAAAAAAATTGGATAGAGCGAGGGATTACTGTATTTTGTTATTCAGCATCAATACATTTGTCTGCTTTTTACTAAGGAATAATTAATTGAGGAATATACAATATAATAATACTATGATATATTTTTGACTCAGTGTTATGTTACTATAGCTTATATTCTTAAAGACCCTATTGAAACACTAAAATTCAGGTGAAAAACGCCGCTTATCAGTTAATCGTTAATCGACCGATAAGGTCAATCAACTATCAGTTAATGAATTAACCGATAATTTGCATCCCTAATATATATATATATATATATATATATATATATATATATATATATAGGATGGGTTAAAATGCAGAGAAGAATTTCTCCAGTGTGAGATCAATAAAGTCACTTCTTCTTCTTCTTCTTAAAAATACACTGTTGCTAGTATAGGAGATGTAGATTAAATTAACAATTTTGGTTGTATTTATTGCACTGAAAAATGTCCTTTCAGTGAGTGGACTTGCATCTCCACAAACCTGGAAATGTTCCATTGGCTATAATGTTTCAGTAGGGCATAAAAATGATATATCTCCATGGAGATAGATGAAGAAACTGTGGTTTTAACTTTCCATTTCCATGGAATCATACAGGTGATGCACCACCTCCACAAAGTTACATACTGTACTTACTTACTACTTAGCCTTATTGCTTACTCTCACTAGTGTACATGATCATTTATTCTGTCTCATTTTAATTGTTTTATTTATTTATTTGGCTAGTTTGTAAGGTTTGTGTCTTGATGCGATGTGAAAGTTTGCTTTGTTATTGACTTGACAGTACTGGTGCCTAATGTGATGAAATGAAATAAAGAATGCTTAGTGTACTCACCGGTGTGCTGTGGAGCAGGTCTTGTGTTGGACCCAGGAGGAGGATGGGGGTTGTAGTAAATTCCAGAGTTCAGACTCACACAGCGACACACTCTGGAGCTCCAGCTCTGACCAGGGGGACATGTCCGGTTGGCTATGGGACAACTGTCATGGACACAAATATAGATACATGTCATTATACTGTAGCAATTTTCATTTCATTTTTAATGGATGATATTCTGCATAACCAAGCTCACAGCTTACTACTTGGATCCAGAAGTAAAAATTTCCCATTCATTTTTTTTTTTCCTGTAGACTGTAAATGTTGTTGCTGCAAATACAGTTGTTCCCCAGAGCTGAACTCCAGAGCTTTCTCTGCCTCTGCAGCTGCTCTTGTGTCTCTGCTCTAAGTATACTAACGTGTTTCTGTGGGTCAGAGACACGTCTCTACTCACGATACAAGTGCAAAATGCATGTGTTATCAGACACGGCGCCGCCCGCACACTGGCGCTCGGTTTGTGCAGGCTCATAGAAAATAATGGAAACAGCAATTTTGTGTTGGCCTTTATAAAGGTGCAGTATCACATTTCTGGTGGAAGTGTTATTGCATTACCTAGACAGCATCTGGGATTTGTCTGGAATATTCCAAAGTATGGCTTTAACTTTACATGGAGACAGATGATACAACCACATTTTTCAAGGTAGTTTTGAACAATATAAATACACACAAGTAAAGCAAAAACATCAGCAGGAGAAAAGCAGGTGCCGGAAAAGTTACATAGTGCACCTTTACAAGACAAGTGTACAAGTTATGGAAGGCTAGCAGTGATGTTCTGTGTTGTTTCTGTGTTTCTTCAGCTGAAGCCAAGGTCATGTGGTGTTAGCAGAGCACACACAGTGATGGTGAGTCACAGGAGCTTTGATCAGTCTGTTTTTCTCACGGCACAACAGCTTTTACTTGTGTGACTTTATTGATTTCAACACATCTGTTCACTGCTCTCTTAGAATGGTTCAAAGCCCAGCTCCTTTGTACTTAGAGTGAAGTGATTTTTATACAGCTTCACAAAGATGACAGGACAGCACAAGAGAGTGGCAGCTTGTGAGGAAACATTCAGAAAGCTCACTGAAGATCAGGAGTTGCAAATCATAACTATTTTGTAAATTAGGCGAGCTTTGGCCCTTGTTTACATTATGGTTGCTAAGTAACAGTTATGGAATTACCTCTATCGCATCTGCTGCCCATGTCCAACAAGAAAATAAAAGTATAAACATAAAAATTGCCAAAATAGGGAAAACAAGTCAAGATTTTTTTTTTAATAGCAAACTCTTACATATACAGTGGTACCTCACCTTACGAATGACCCAACAAACGAAAATTTCAAGTTACGAAACGCCTTCACGGTAAATTTTGGTCTCTAGATACGAAAGAAAATTCAAGTTACGAAACGCGAAATCTCAAAAATTCAAATAATGCGCGCTCAGCCACACACATTATACGCTTTTCTCAGACTGGATTTAAACTTTTCTCACATTTGTCTCTCGTTTAAACACTCAAACTTTCATAGATTTTCAACAAAATGTATTAATAGTGAAGTGTGGGGGGAAGGGGGAGGGGGGAGACACGTGTGTCTAAACCACACGTGTCAGGACTAAACCAGAACTAGACCAGTTGGATTAAAGCAGCGAGGAGGGGACTGCACGCAGCCTGAGCGCATGAACGCATGAACGAGACCCATGCAAGAGCCGCGGTGGTCTAGACCTCCTCTAGACCTGACCAGGTCTAGAGGAGCCGCGGTGGTCTGGACTAAACCAGGACTAAACCTGGACTAAACCAGGAGGAGCCGCGGTGGTCTGGACTAAACCAGGACTAAACCTGGACTAAACCAGGAGGAGCCCGCGGCTCTTGCATGGGTCTCGTTCATGCGTTCATGCGCTCAGACTGCGTGCAGTCCCCTCCTCGCTGCTTTAATCCACCTGGTCTAGTCCTGGTTTAGTCCTGGTTTAGTCCAGGTTTAGTCCTGGTTTAGTCCAGGTTTAGTCCTGGTCCAGTCCAGGTTTAGACCTTGGTCTAGACCTGCTGTCAGCTCCGCGCCGGGTCATGCTGCGCTATCACACGTGTCAGAGCGCAGTCTTCTCCCCCCTCCCCCTTCCCCCCCACACTTCACTGTTAATACATTTTGTTGAAAATCTATGAAAGTTTGAGTGTTTAAACGAGAGACAAATGTGAGAAACACAGAACACAATGTTACACTATAAAAAAAGTTACACTATAAAAAAAAAAAACTTGGATCGGGGCCTTGGAACGAATCAGGCTTTTTCCATTGAAATAGCTACTCAACTTACGAATTTTTCACGTTACGAAACCACTTCTGGAACGAATTAATTTCGTAAGGTGAGGTACCACTGTAACTGAACTATGTTAGTGAAATGAGTAGTCTAACCTGTCATATGCACTTCAGTTTGGCCAGATTCTCATGTTCAAACTTCCATACACACTAGGGCTCCACAAGTAATTGCAATCTAAATGAAATCTTAATTTGGGTTGGTGAAATTATCATATTACAAAAACTGCAAATTATTCAGATACTAGAATTTCCTCTGCAAACAGCAAAATTTTATAATCTCCATGTTAACGTTGTCATTGTCAACGTCACATTTTTGCTGGTTAAAGATCCCATGACATGGTACTTCTTGATGCTTTTATATGGCTCCTTAATGGTTCCCTAATACTGTAAATGAATCCTTCTTCAAAATCAACACTCAGTGCATGAGAAACAGAGATAAGCTGAGAAAGAGTAATTTTTGTCACTCTGAACACTCCATAATGGAGGTTGTTGCTTGAATGCAAATGAGGAGAAAAAAGCTGGCCAATAGTAGAGTGTGGGGGCGTGGCCAAACTCTCCGCTCTCTGCTCTGAGCGCTCTCTGATCCATTTCCTTGTTTTTGCACGGGGGGAGAGATTTGAAGCGTTCCATTGAAAAATAAACACATTTCCACATAAAATAAAATTAAACCACTGCTGTTCAAAGGTCCAGAGGCTCAGATAAAGGACTTCCGAGCCTAGAAACACTCGGACGTGCCTCCAGGCAAATAAAAAAACGCATTTCGCATTGCCTAGCGCATTCGCAGTCCAAACTCTCTGGGCGTGATTTACAGAGACGCTGAGTACAGACAGACGGGGGTGGAACTGCATTTGCATTTCTTTCTTTGATCTGACGTCAATAAGGTGCCTTGTTCAAACTCGCCCGTTTGAGCTCCGATTTTTTGTAATGCAGAAAAGGATCGCAAATGCTCAGTTTAGACATTTCGCAACTTTTAACCATGGGGGGGGGGCTAAACAGGGTAGGGGAGCTCACATTAACGTTCAAAAACCTCAGAAAGTGAAAATTTCATGCCATGGGACCTTTAAAGCCAAACAAAAACTCCATAAAACAAGATCATTAAGACTAATAGTATGACTTACAGATGCACAGTTAATCGCAAAAGAATCAACTTTTTTTTACATCTCTCATTTATACTTTACAGAAATATGTTGTACCTGTAGTTAGGCCTCCACCAATACATTCTGAGATGCACGGGATCTTGTATTAGTTTATCAGTTTCAGTATTCAGTCTTTTCTCAAATGCTGATGTCTATAATGTACATAGAACAGAATCCTACTTTTTAAACATAAATCACAAATCGAATTGCAATTACAACACTTGTCAGAAAGAAATCACAATAACATTATTTTCCAAAATGGTGCAGCCCTATAACGTAGAAAATTACACACATTTCTTTGAACAATTAGTATTGTTTTGAGTTCCTACATCAGGAAAAGACCGTAAAAACACAGAGAAAAGGCAAATGCACTGCCCAATTTCACAAACACAAACTAAGAGAAACAAATAGAAGAAAACAGTTTGGACTCAGGACCAAAGGAGCAGACAGACAAACTGCTTAAGTTGTGAAAGCACAAAATATGCTTTAATTGTGTTTGCTATATGCTCTGTAGTGGCACTAACCTGGGAAATCCCAGGCTGCTTTCGTTTGTTCCGATCTGAAAGACAGCCTGGCAATTATGGCAAGCGAGCTCTCCAGATTCTGGGAGCCAATCAGAGAGCGGGGAGGGGTGGCAAGACGGTGACGCGTACTACGTGACAAACGGAAACTTGTAGTTTGAACTGACAACTGACATGATTGGCTATGGGATACGTATACGCCAAATGATAGACATTCATAACGCCCAATAAACGGCCGTTGGCGATCGTAAACCACACCTCCGGTACGAGATATTTCAAAGGTGGCTTCCAGACCATATATCACTTGTGATATGATCAGGTGTAAACCAGGCAATAGTGGCACCACACCGCACAAAGGATTATACAGGACTTAAAGAGGGGCCTTCATTAAAAACATGCGTGAAGAGGTTTTAAATGTCATCCATGCATGCTTGAGTAATTTAGTGATCTCTCCCAGGTCCTAGTCAAAGTCTCCTTATGGTTAAAGGAGAATTAACGTTTTTTTTTACAATCTGAGCCTTATTTCGGTAATAAAACAAGTTGTTTTACTCACCCATATCACTTTGGTGTCATATGGAGCACTTCTGGAGATGTTTTAGATTTGCGATAGACGTAGGGCCCCGAGCATGTAATATATGCCCCGAGCGGTCTCCAAATAACACAAACTTTAGCACTTTTCAAATCATAGAAGCTTGATGTCTTAGTCTACGCTTTCGTTTGTGTCAAAAGTGGCCTGTAATCCGAGATTTATCCATAGTTTACAGCTTTGCGTTTCATGTTTGGGTCCCGGGAGCTGAGAGCGAAATAAACTGTGACTCCGCACATGCGCACTGGCGTCCTCATCTACTCGAAATTATGGATAAATCTCGGATTACAGGCCACTTTTGACACAAACGAAAGCGTAGACTAAGACATCGAGCTTCTATGATTTGAAAAGTGCTAAAGTTTGTGTTATTTGGAGCCCGCACGGGGCATATATTACATGCTTGGGGCATATATTAGCGCTACGGCTATCGCTAATCTAAAACATCTCTGGAAGTGCTCCATATGACACCAGAGTGCTATGGGTGAGTAAAACAACTTGTTTTATTATGGAAATAAGGCTCAGATTGTAAAAAAGGTTCATTCTCCTTTAACTGTAATATTCTGTCCAATCCTCACCCCACAAGCTGATGTCACCCATGCTCCCACATGACAGATCTTCATAAATATACAAAAGCTTGATAGAAAACTGTACACAACAACTTGACCAACCTGATGTGATGTGCAGTAGCGCCATGCACACTGACTGTGCTGTGATCAGTGTTGGGAAGGTTACTTTTGAAATGTAATCCCTTACAAATTACATGCTCCAAAATGTAATTTGTACCGTAATCTATTGGATTACTTCAAGTGAGTAACGTAATCTGATGATTTTGGATTACTTGACATTGCCATCTTTTTACAAACTACATGAATGTGTTGAAAACTGCCCAACCCATCAGAGGCACTCCACTTCTATTGAGGAGGTCGAAGAACAGATGCCTGCTGAGAGAGTGCAGCATTCTCAAAGACTCCTCTATTCTGGCAAACAGACTATTCTAGATCCTTCTAGAGACACGGCAGGAGCCTACCAACCAAAACCACCAGATAGCGAAAGAGCTTTTCCCCCACAGCAGTCCAAAGATTGTCCAAAGATGATCTTCCCCTTCTTCCTTCCAGTCACTGTGTTCCTCTCCAATTCTGCATTACACTGCTGCATATCTGCTCATTCCTCCTAATTAGTGATGTCAACATCGACTTACGATTAATTGTCGATCAAGACGTTAGTCGAACAAAATGCATTAATTGCAATTAATCGCTAATCGCGGACACGCACACCCGCGTGATCACGAAACAAGGCAACCGTGCTGCGCCAAGCTCGACTCACAGCCGGCCACAGGCGCCAACGGCACTGCTCAGCAGCCCCGGTGTCCCGCGTGTACACCGGGGCTGCTGAGCACGAGATCGAACCGCGGCGCCCAGAATGCGTAGTCTCAGCCCTAGCCACAAACCAGCCGCACGAAACCAGCAGCGGCACGTGGTGGTTTAATCCTGGTCTAGACCTAGTCCAGTCCTGATTTAGTCCAGGCCCAGTCCAGGTTTAGTCCACGTTTAGTCCTGGTCTAGTCTCTTAGCCAATCAGGATGCAGAACACAATGTTACACTATAAAAAAAATGTTACACTATTTTTTAAAAATTTGGGGAAAAAAAACAAAAAAAATCCGCAAACCACGATAGAGCGAGGGGTTACTGTATTTTGTTATTCAGCATCAATACATTTGTCTGCTTTTTACTAAGGAATAATTAATTGAGGAATATACAATATAATAATACTATGATACAGGCCTCTCAAGTTTTGAGCAGGGTGGTGCGTGAGACTGCGTAACTAAATTTCAGCGTGAGAAATACCATGTGTAGCGTGTGAGCGTGTGAACATGTCGAATTGCGGGTGTCACACTCTCAAAATGTGAGACTTGAGAGCCCTGTTATGATATGTTTATGACTCAGTGTTATGTTACTATAGCTTATATTCTTAAAGACCCTATTGAAACACTAAAATTCAGGTGAAAAATGCCGCTTATCAATTAATCGTAAGTCGATCGATAAAGTCAATCAACTATAGATTGCATGTAATCCGTTACTCCCCAACACTGGCTGTGATAATGCTCTGAAGAGGAATGACTTACATTAGTGCGACTCAAAGTGTTGAAAATAAACTAAAGCTTATAAACATATTGTATAATTTTATATAGTATATTTTATTACACATTTGTTTGTTTGTTTGTTTGTTTGTTTGTTTGTTTGTTTGTTTGTTTGTTTGTTTGTTATACAGTTCATTTGTTGTAGCTTTTCGTCCTTACTTTTTAGTCACATTTCTGGTTTCTGTATATAGCCACTTTTGTCTTCAGTAAATTTATGATGGCACATTCCACATTTGTCATCATTGTTTTTTTTTCCCTCTAAGAGATTCCCTCCTCTGTCCGTAAATGTCTTCAGAATGACAGGAGCAGGGGCTGTCTGCAGACCACCACCTGAGAGTTAAACTAACACTGATCTGATGTCAAAAATTAAAGCAGAGACACAGAGAGTTCTGCTCCTACTGCTTAATTAGCTTTGCCAGTTTAATGAATGGATGTTTCTACAGTTATTTCTCAAACAGAGCTGAAGGACAGATAATACATGTGAGTCCATTTTTGTCTTTGTCGAGTGGGGGCTATAGCATGGATAACATAACTCTTATTAATGTATGTTGCACCAGCCATTGTCCAACTTAAACTTTGCAAATATACAGATATTTATCACCACTTATAGTGCCCATATTACACCATTTTCTGATCTATAATGTTTCCTTATCACAAACAGGCCTGGAGTTGTGTTTTGTTTCATTCACACATGTTTAATACACAAACCCTGCATATTTAGGCTGAGTTCTTCTGTCAACCAAAAACACTTTGTTCCACCTTGTGATGACATGTGGTAATATAGGAAGTGTTCCACTGTGTTTTAATACATACTGGATAATTTCAGCCCCTGTAACTGCCAAGCTCTGACAAAAAACTGAACAAAAGGCTTCTGTTGACTTGAAAACTACTACTACATGACATCAGCAAGGTGGAACAGAGCATTTTGAGCTTGTAGATGTAGACAGCCTAATTATAAATGGCTACTCAAACATGCGTGAATGAAACAAAACACAACTCCAGTTTTGTTTTGTTTTTGTTTTAAATAAGGAAACGACTTCATAACATGGCTTAAAGGAAAAGTAACCTAAAGTAAAGTAAACCTAACTTATTTATTTCTCAAAAATAACAGGGAAAATATGCATTCTTAGTGTGATTGGGAGCATTCTCTACAGGTGTCGCCTGCTTATCTCAATGGGGATACATAAATATTGTAGACTATAGCATCTCCATGGAGGCAAGCAGGCATTATGCAAAATTGACTCTTATGACATTTAAAGGAAAAGTAATGTTTGTTTTTTTTACAATCTGAGCCTTCTTTCGGCAATAAAACAAGTAGTTTTACTCACCCATAGCAGTTTGGTGTCATTTTGAGCAGTTTCGTAAAAGTTATGTTGTAGCGTATCTGTTAGCATGAGTGCTCGGGGCATTACTTTGCGGTCTCCAAATAACACAAACTTTAGCACTTTTCAAATCATAGAAGCCCGATATCTTAATCTACGATTTCGTTTGGTCAAAAGTGGCCTGTAATCTGAGATTTAGCCATAGTTTCGAGTAGATGAGGAGGCCAGTGCGCATGCGCGGACTGTGCTCTCAGCTCCCGGGACCCAAACATGAAACGCAAAGCTGTAAACTATGGATAAATCTCAGATTACAGGCCACTTTTGCTTCAAATGAAATCGTAGACTAAGATATCGGGCTTCTATGATTTGAAAAGTGCTAAAGTTTGTGTTATTTGGAGCCCGCACGGGGCATATTACATGCTTGGGGAATATATTATATGCCCCGAGCTATGGCTAGAAGTCGCGCTAGGCTAACCGCTAATCTAAAACATCTCCGGAAACACTCCATATGACACCAAAGTGCTATGGGTGAGTAAAACAACTTGTTTTATTACCAAAATAAGGCTCAAATTGTAAAAAAATAATAATAATTACTTTTCCTTTAAATGTCATAAGAGTCAATTTTGCATAATACCTGCTTGCCTCCATGGAGATGCTATAGTCTACAATATTTATGTATCTCCATGGAGATAAGCAGGTGACACCTGTAGAGAATGCTCCCAATCACACTAAGAATGCATATTTTCCCTGTTATTTTTGAGAAATAAATAAGTTAGGTTTAATGTCATACTGTGGAACATTCCCTCTAATCCATGTGGAATAGTTGAATAAAAAAAAAAAACGCTAACAGATTTATTTCCCAGCCTGAACATAATAAAATACTGTACATTTTGTGGGATGTACAAATGACCAATAACGCCATTTCTCCAAGTAAGTCTCATAAATTCTTCTGCAGTGTCCATAATTAATCCTATTTGTTTTGGCTGTCTGTGAAAGCAAAGAGGGAGTAGACGTGGATTATGAATTGAAAACAAGAGAGGCCTATGGAAATAAATGTACAAAAATAAAATGTACAAATGAATAACAAATGTTGGGTTGGATGTATCATGCAGGCTTCTGGACCGACATTGGTTCATTTCCTGGAGACTTGTCCCAAACACAACAGGCCTGACCCTATCATCCCAAAGCTAACCTGAGCTCAAACTCCAGTCACTGTGGAGAATGGGGAGGAAATACAATCCTGAGAAGCATAATGAGGACATGACCACAACATGAACACAGAGGGAGGGAGGAGAGGGGTGGGAGACAGAAGGGAGAGTATGAGAGAGGAGAAGAAGGTATGGACAATGGTAAGGAATTTGATATGCAGTGTTTTAGGAGGATATGAGTTGTAATAGAGATTTAATTTACATTTCAGAAGATCCAACTACAAATATAACAAACATAAAATGACTTGAAATCTGATTAGACATCTTGATTAGACTATGCAGTTGTTGAGTGATGTAAATGCCAAGACTAACGGTTGGCAATATTATTTTAAAGCAATCGTATATGTTAATAGAGTATTTCTTTTTCCCTGCCAGAACTCGTATGTAGCCCTTTGAGTTGAGTTCAGCATCATTCAAGGATTATTCTACTTTGGAGCACTTGGGGAAAACAATCACAGACAAATACTTCACACTGATTGGGCCAAACACTACAACAAGCAGAGCAAGCACCGGAATCAAACTTTTGCTAAATCCACTTAAAGATCCCATGACATGGTACTTCTTGATGCTTTTATATGCCTCCTTAAAGGGATATGCCACCCCCAGGTCAAATTTGGGCATCTCCCCACAGTCCAGAGACTAAAATAAGTGGTGGAAAGCGTTTTCCTGCTCACCCAGCCATTGTCCGAGTCTGTCGCCACTGACCGCCGCGGTATCTGGTGCTCCTCCGCCTTAGACTGGAGTCTAACGTCGCCAGAGAAAGATTTCGGCCAAAAGGAATTAATTTGCTCGATGCGTTTCCCAATTACTTTCTGTGTAGTGCGCATTCATATCGAGTGCAAATAAATGTGCAAATCAACACGGAGAGTTTGACTTGGTCATTTTGGGTGGGAACTATTTTCCAGTGCGTAAGAATACAGCCGTATCACACAGTACGCTGCCAGGGGAATCCCAGTTACGCACCGGGAAGGGAGTTCCCCTGTTGCACAACGTGGTGCGTGATACGGCTGTATTCTTCCGCACTGGAAAATAGTTCCCACCCAAAATGACCAAGTCAAGCTCTCCGTGTTGATTTGCACATTTATTTGCACTCGATATGAATGCGCACTACACACAAAGTAATTGGGAAACGCATCGAGCAAATTAATTCCTTTTGGCCGAAATCTTTCTCTGGTGACGTTAGACTCCAGTCTAATGCGGAGGAGCTGCAGATACCGCGGCGGTCAGTGGCGACAGACTCGGACAATGGCTGGGTGAGCAGGAAAACGCTTTCCACCACTTATTTTAGTCTCTGGACTGTGGGGAGATGCCCAAATTTGACCTGGGGGTGGCATATCCCTTTAATGGTTCCCTAATACTGTAAATGAATCCTTCTTCAAAATCAACACTCACTGCATGAGAAACAGAGATAAGATGAGAAAGAGTCATAAATATCTCTCTCAAACACTTTATTCTGGGCGTTGTTGCTTGAATGCAAATGAGGAGAAAAGAGCTGGCCTATAGTAGAGGGTGGGGGCGTGGCCAAACTCTCCGCTCTCCGCTGTCAGCCCTCAGCTGATCCATTTCCTTGTTTTTGCACGGGGGAGAGATTTGAAGCGTTCCATTGAAAAATAAACACATTTCCACAGAAAATAAAATTAAACCACTGCTGTTCAAAGGTCCAGAGGCTCAGATAAAGGACTTCCGAGCCTAGAAACACTCGGACGTGCCTCCAGGCAAATAAAAAAACGCATTTCGCATTGCCTAGCGCATTCGCAGTCCAAACTCTCTGGGCGTGATTTACAGAGACGCTGAGTTCAGACAGACGGGGGTGGAACTGCATTTGCATTTCTTTTTTCGATCTGACGTCAGTAAGGTGCCTTGTTCAAAATCGTCTGTTTGAGCTCCGATTTTTTGTAACGCAGAAAAGGATCGCAAATGCTCAGTTTAGACATTTTAACCTGGGGAGGGGGGGGGGGGGGGACAGGGTAGGGGAGCTCACATTAACGTTCAAAAACCTCAGAAAGTGAAAATTTCATGCCATGGGACCTTTAAGAGAAAAGTGCAGTCCCCTTCCACAAATGCACAAAGTGCTTCTCTCCCTGTCAGGAGCAATGGGCTACACTGTGCAGTGCTTGAGGACCCATCTACAGAGCTTTAGTTAGACAGGACCACCTTAGCTTGAGGATGGAGGATAGTTATTTGTATGTTTTGGTTTGTTTGTCTGCACGCTGACTGAGTGACTATAGTTTTGCCTTATAGCTACAAGGTTCTGTGTTCAATGCTGGACCACAGTGGGCCTTTATGTGCAGAGTGTGTTTCTCCCTGTGTCCCTGGGGTTCCACCACGCACCTTCCTCCATCAACATAAAACATGCACAATAGTTAAAATCCTCCAGCTGCGGTAGTCCTGACCAAGATAAACCTAAGATCTGGAGATGGGTCCTCTGCTTCTGACAGGTTGCTCCAGTGGCATTGTAGGAAGGGTCAAATGTAGAGGACAAATGTCCTATGGGGACAATAAAGTCTTCCTTTCCTTTTATTTTCCACCAGGTTTGGGAGCTTTTGCTATGGTTCAAAAAGTACTGCTTTAGAGGTAGTATCATAATCTCATTCTAAGTGAGTCTTAAAGGGATATGCCACCCCCAGGTCAAATTTGGGCATCTCCCCACAGTCCAGAGACTAAAATAAGTGGTGGAAAGCGTTTTCCTGCTCACCCAGCCATTGTCCGAGTCTGTCGCCACTGACCGCCGCGGTATCTGGTGCTCCTCCGCCTTAGACTGGAGTCTAACGTAGCCAGAGAAAGATTTCGGCCAAAAGGAATTAATTTGCTCGATGCGTTTCCCAATTACTTTGTGTGTAGTGCGCATTCATATCGAGTGCAAATAAATGTGCAAATCAACACGGAGAGCTTGCCTTGGTCATTTTGGGTGGGAACTATTTTCCAGTGCGTAAGAATACAGCCGTATCACGCACAACGTTGTGCAACAGGGGAACTCCCTTCCCGGTGCGTAACTGGGATTCCCCTGGTAGCGTGCTGCGTGATACGGCTGTATTCTTACGCACTGGAAAATAGTTCCCACCCAAAATGACCAAGGCAAGCTCTCCGTGTTGATTTGCACATTTATTTGCACTCGATATGAATGCGCACTACACACAAAGTAATTGGGAAACGCATCGAGCAAATTAATTCCTTTTGGCCGAAATCTTTCTCTGGCTACGTTAGACTCCAGTCTAAGGCGGAGGAGCACCAGATACCGCGGCGGTCAGTGGCGACAGACTCGGACAATGGCTGGGTGAGCAGGAAAACGCTTTCCACCACTTATTTTAGTCTCTGGACTGTGGGAAGATGCCCAAATTTGACCTGGGGGTGGCATATCCCTTTAAAGGAGAATTAACGTTTTTTACAATCTGAGCCTTATTTTGGTAATAAAACAAGTTGTTTTACTCACCCATAGCACTTTGGTGTCATATGGAGCACTTCCAGAGATGTTTTAGATTTGCGATAGCCGTAGCGTGAGTTCTCGGGGCATATATTATATGCCCCGAGCATGTAATATATGCCCCGTGCGGTCTCCAAATAACACAAACTTTAGCACTTTGCAAATCATAGAAGCTCGATGTCTTAGTTTACTCTTTCGTTTGAGTCAAAAGTGGCCTGTAATCCAAGATTTAGCCATAGTTTCGAGTAGATGAGGAGGCCAGTGCGCATGTGCAGAGACACAACTTATTTCACTCTCAGCTCCCAGGACCCAAACATGAAATGCAAAGCAAATTATGGATAAATCTCGGATTACAGGCCACTTTTGACTCAAACGAAAGCGTAAACTAAGACATTGAGCTTCTATGATTTGAAAAGTGCTAAAGTTTGTGTTATTTGGAGACCGCACGGGCATATATTATATGCCCCGAGAACTCGCGCTACGGCTATCGCTAATCTAAAACATCTCTGGAAGTGCTCCATATGACACCAAAGTGCTATGGGTGAGTAAAACAACTTGTTTTATTACCAAAATAAGGCTCAGATTGTAAAAAATGTTAATTCTCCTTTAAGTTGTAGATGAGTCCTGTCATGCCTCAGTCATAAGTTAAATACATGAACATAGAAGTATAAATAATTCTCACTCGGGTAGCGCTCGGCGGATGATGCTGTGCACTTGTTTGAACACGTCCAGTTTGGAGAGGCAGCTGCACTGGGTGTGATTGGCCACACTGATGGTCACTGGTTTGGTGTTCTGAGTGATGGGAACAGTGATCTCAAACAGCTGTGGACACACAAAAACAACATTATTATCACTGTCAAAGTCAGACCATTAAAGATTAAATCAGAGACCCTTAAACTAAGAGAGATGGGGTGTGACAAATAGTTTAGGCAGATATCATCATTTCTTATCACCAGTCATTCTAAAATAAATCCATTGTAGAACTTGGTGAAATATGATCATTCATGTTAACTTTCCCAATCTTTATTTTTTTTCATTTTATGTATCTTAAAGGTCCCATGGCATGAAATTTTGAACGTTAATGTGAGCTCCCCTACCCTGTTTATCCCCCCCATGGTTAAAAGTTGCGAAATGTCTAAACTGAGCATTTGCGAACCTTTTCTGCGTTACAAAACATCGGAGCTCAAACGGGCGATTTTGAACAAGGCACCTTATTGACGTCAGATCGAAAAAAGAAATGCAAATGCAGTTCCACCCCCGTCTGTCTGTACTCAGCGTCCCTGTAAATCACGCCCAGAGAGTTTGGACTGCGAATGCGCTAGGCAATGCGAAATGCGTTTTTTTATTTGCCTGGAGGCACGTCCAAGTGTTTCTAGGCTCGGAAGTCCTTTATCTGAGCCTCTGGACCTTTGAACAGCAGTGGTTTCATTTTATTTTCTGTGGAAATGTGTTTATTTTTCAATGGGACGCTTCAAATCTCTCCCCCGTGCAAAAACAAGGAAATGGATCAGCTGAGAGCGGAGAGCGGAGAGTTTGGCCACGCCCCCACCCTCTACTATAGGCCAGCTCTTTTCTCCTCATTTGCATTCAAGCAACAACACCCAGAATAAAGTGTTTGAGAGAGATATTTATGACTCTTTCTCATCTTATCTCTGTTTCTCATGCACTGAGTGTTGATTTTGAAGAAGGATTCATTTACAGTATTAGGGAACCATTAAGGAGCCATATAAAAGCATCAAGAAGTACCATGTCATGGGATCTTTAATATACTGACTCTTTATTATTTATTATTTGTTGTTATGCAGAATGAGGCTCAGGCCCATGTTATGCCATTTTATGCCAAGTACCATGTCATGGGATCTTTAATCTATTTTGCCACACAACATAACCAGCAACCATATTGGTTCTAGTTGCCATACAAACAAACAGAAACAAAAATTTTGAGCTCTGCACCATCTCTGCCCGGTATAAATGAAAAAATCATCCAGATATCTGCATTGCCTAGCTGGACTTGCACATCCTTATACAGTCACACTTAAATTAATAAGTTACGCTCACATTATATAATGATTTGGGGCATTTATATCGACAGAGAAGACACTGAAATCCAGTTTTTGTTTCATATTGATAGGCCCACTAATTACATATGTTACTGTACCTTATATTTCCATTTCAATGTGTAAAACGTACGAAGCCTATGATGCTTTCTATTTCTTACATTTCTTATATTCTGGTCGATCTTCTCAGAGAATACTAGCACACCACAAACAAGTGAAACTAATTAGCCTGTATGTTTGTGGGTGTTTCAAATGCGGCTGGTTTGTGACGAGGAGGTGATGAAAGCTGACCTCAGACTATGTGACCTGGCCTCAGATAAAAGAGCAGGCTTAACGGGCATATGACAGGTTCTCATGTTTTTCTAATTATTCCTGGGTTTGGAGGGTAGTTCCTGGTAAATATTTATCATACTTTTACATCAGTTAAGTGGCAGTTTGTGGGGGAAGGGGGGGAGTTGAAAGAAATGTTTTAAAAAATACAGGAAGTAGCTGTAAATTTTAAAACAGAATGTAGTGGAGAAGTGTGATGTCACTTCCGCGTCCATCAGCTGATTGTAAACAAAGAAATGTTTACAATTTCTTCTTTTTTTAGCACCAACCCATTTAATGGTTAAAAAAAAAAAAAAAGATTGCAGTCATTTAAAGACGCACCATGTAACTTTACGAGACTTGGGGGTCTCTCACCTGCTTTCTATGGATATGTCACTGCTCTGCTTAGAATGTTCCACAATATGACATTAAAGGAAAAGTAAAGTTTTTACAATTTGAGCCTTATTTCGGTAATAAAACAAGTTGTTTTACTCACTCATAGCACTTTGGTGTCATATGGAGCGTTTCCGGAGATGTTTTAGATTAGCGTTAGATTAGCGTTAGCCTAGCGCGACTTCTAGCCATAGCTCGGGGCATATAATATATTCCCCGAGCATGTAATATGCCCCGTGCAGGCTCCAAGTAACACAAACTTAAGCACTTTTCAAATCATAGAAGCTCGATGTCTTTAGTCTACGATTTCATTTGAGTCAAAAGTGGCCTGTAATCCGAGATTTATCCATAGTTTACAGCTTTTCGTTTCATGTTTGGGTCCCGGGAGCTGAGAGCACATTCCGCACATGCGCACTGGCGTCCTCATCTACTCGAAACTATGGCTAAATCTCGGATTACAGGCCACTTTTGACCAAACAAAATCGTAGGCTAAGACATCGAGCTTCTATGATTTGAAAAGTGCTAAAGATTGTGTTATTTGGAGACCGCAAACATGTGCCCCGAGAACTCACATTATGGAGATCGCAAATCTAAAACATCTCTGGAAGTGCTCCATATGACACCAAAGTGCTATGGATGAGTAAAACAACTTGTTTTATTTCCGAAATAAGGCTCAGATTGTAAAATATGTAACTTTTCCTTTAAACAGATCTATCTTACATTTATTCAAGTGGTTTTATAGCTAATTTTAAGTTAAAAAAAAAAAAGGCATTCTGAGTGAGCACGATTACCTCTCCACAGATTTGACCTGTAACTTGGTCTGCTTTGGTCTCCACGAAAATAGAAAGGTTTAATGCCATACTGTGAAACATTCCTGACAAAAAAAATAACATCTCCATGATAAAAGCATTTGACGGACCCTCCACTAAAAAAGTTACACAATGCACCTTTAACTCTACCAAGGATATAAGCATGGATCTATGATTATAACTATAACAGAAAGTGTATAAAGGAGGTTGCGGTAAGGAGCTAAGTTGAGCTAGCGTCAGCTGTGACTGACAGTTGTGTTTTTTCATCATGACATTGGTGACATCTCTATAGAGCTGCAAGATAGTACGAAGTATTGCAAATGTGATTCAATTTGTGGAAATTTTGAGTATTTTTTTCCCATGAGACATAAGGTCTTTCATCATTCTGAAATCCATGGTCATGTTTATATGTTTTAATAAGTTGGATTCACTACCAAGGACCACGCCATGACAATGAAATACAATAAAGATAGTTATTGACGGTTGGTAGATGTGATGGCTGGGGGGGACCTCAGGGTGGGGGCTCCATCTCCAATCCAAAACGGTCACCCAGCTGATTCTGACCCCCCCCCCCTCTTAAAGATGATGTCTTCAGGCTGAAGGTTGGACGAGAGACACGGGGAGGGAGGGAGGGGGTCGAGATAGCTGACATGGACGGTGCTGTCGGGATAGGCTGTATAAATAGGACTTCTGGGTAATTGAAGGCGTGATTAACATGAGCTGTGATTGCCTGGTGAGATGGTTGAGGCGTGGTCTAGCTCCTGAATCTAAGTTAATTATATTAATTCCACTTTTGTTCAGGTTGTACAAGTCCTGGAGTGTTAACATTTGAGAGAGGATTGAACTGCTAAACCAATTCTAGAATCCCATGCATTTCAGAACAAGTATGCAAAGGTCAAAACTGCAAATACAACACTTTCAATAAAAAGACAGGATATTTTGTTATGATTGCAGAGGATATTCTATTATTTTAAGAAATGGCAACCTCAAATTGTCATATTGATGTGATTGCAATATATTGTGCAGTCCTAGTTTAATCAAGATTTAGTTTAAAGGGACAGTGTGTAAGATTTTTACCCGTTAATTACTGAAATTGAAGATACCCATTCAAAAATACATTGTTTTCCAAGCCTTTTCACTTCCATCATGAAATCAAAGTATTCTTTTGGACTTAGATATAGTCACATAAAAGGGGGATCTTCCCCATGCAGAGGCAGCCATTTTGAATACGAGAGCCGCAGAAGGACATTTGGGCTCCGCCTTCGCCTTCGGCAAGGCTCGTGGTTTTGGGTAAACAACACAAGCATGCTGCCGGATCAGACGTCGTAATGGCTCTAACACGTGTTTTGGACTAAATTGTTTTACTGGGTTTTATTCGCTGGATCCTTACGGACAAATTGAGAGCAAGTTTATGGTGAAATACAGAGTTTGACCTGTGCAAAGCATTCTAAGGTAAGCTAACCTCGTTTTGTGCTTTTCCGTATAAAAGCCCCATGTGCTCGGGGAGTGATTGTTGTGCTGGAAAATGAATTGCATAGTCAAAAAGAGGAGACTGTAAGGTTTCATTTGATGTGTAGAGTGTCATGGTACATGATCGGGAATGTGTGTTTTCATGAGAAAATAAAAAATAAAAAATAACCGGGACCGCGTTTTATTTATACAATAGCGGCGTGCGGGTCCCTCGAGGTCTGTCGTAGCTAAAACAGAAAGTGCAATAGCACCATCCACCTATGCGCCACGAATCCTACACACTGGGGCTTTAAGTAATGGCAACCTCAAATTGTCATATTGATGTGATTGCAATATATTGTGCAGTCCTAGTTTAATCAAGATTTTGTTTAAGGAAAAATTAACTGTCAAAGTACTGTATCTCCTTGGGTCCTCCTCATTTGACCCATCCTTCATTTCATGCTAGGGTCAAGTACAGGGCCCCCTTACTGTCCACTCAGTTTAAGTAAAAAAAAAAATTGTTGTTTCAAATAGTTTCACCAAACGGTATTTTTACCTTTCTCAGATGCTGATATTTCAAGCATCAAGCCTCGCCACAAAATCCTGGAGTGTTCTGTCTTTTAGAGAGTCCAAAACATGAACAAAGCCTTAAGAATGAAGTGGAGCTTAGTGTCTGTTTAGTCTCAGCGTGCACACGGATATCAGGGTTGCTTGGAGTAAACTTTCTCAATGTCGTAATCAACTGTACCTTGAACCCTCAGTGAAACCCAAAACACAGAATCAATAACAATAGGTAATATTAACATGCCTATGTTACTTTATCAGAAATAATAAATCATAGATAAGTTACCTAAATTCTCATGAGAACACAATTACTGTACATTAAAGCTGTAAGGAATAAATGAACTTGCAAAAACTGGCTGCAGGCATGGAGTTTGAAGTGTTTGTGCTTGTCAGACCAACTGTTCCTCATTGATCCAGACCTGCCCCTCCTCTCCTGTCAGTCTCCTTTAGTCCTCTACACACTGCCCCTGTTAGCAGCTCGTTTGGACTGTGATTTTTTTGCAGATGTCCAGGGAGCTAAACTGTACATCAGGATAAAATTATGAGCCAGTGGAGTAAAACAATTCTATTGCCTGTCTGTTATTGAGCAATGTGTGTTTGTTTGTTTATGACAGCCAGGTCTCTGTCAGTCTGCTCCAGGGCAGCTATGGCAGCAGAAGTACGTAGATTGTCACCACTAAATGTGCATTACAGAAATGGTCACTAAAATTCACAGAGAGACAATTCATACTTAAAGGAAAAGTAATGCTTTTTTACAATTTGAGCCTTATTTCGGTAATAAAACAAGTTGTTTTACTCACCCATAGCACTTTGGTGTCATATGGAGCATTTCCGGAGATGTTTTAGATTAGCGTTAGGCTAACGGCGTTAGCCATGTTTTAGATTAGCGTTAGGCTAATGCCGTTAGCCTAGCGCGACTTATAGCCATAGCTCGGGGCATTCCCCGAGCATGTAATATGCCCCGTGTGGGCTCCAAATAACACAAACTTTAGCACTTTTCAAATCATAGAAGCCCAATGTCTTACTCTACGATTTCGTTTGAGTCAAAAGTGGCCTGTAATCCGAGATTTATCCATAGTTTACAGCTTTGCGTTCCATGTTTGGGTCCCAGGAGCTGAGAGCACACTCCGCGCATGTGCACTGGCGTCCTCATCTACTCGAAACTATGGCTAAATCTCGGATTACAGGCCACTTTTGACCAAACGAAATCGTAGACTAAAGACATCGAGCTTCTATGATTTGAAAAGTGCTAAAGTTTGTGTTATTTGGAGCCCGCACGGGGCATATTACATGCTCGGGGAATGCCCCGAGCTATGGCTATAAGTCGCGCTAGGCTAACGGCGTTAGCCTAACGCTAATCTAAAACATCTCTGGAAGTGCTCCATATGACACCAAAGTGCTATGGGTGAGTAAAACAACTTATTTTATTACCGAAATAAGGCTCAAATTGTAAAAAACGTTACTTTTCCTTTAATAGTCAGATTAGGTTAATTAAGTCTTGTACAGATTATATTTTAGATTCTTATGTACAGACCTCTTCATACCAGAAAATTTGTGACTACTTGGAGCACCGGACTGTAAATCAAGATGAGGGGACGTACCTAAGCCCTCACACCTGGGATACAGTTCTGAAGAAGTCAGACTGGAGATGGTGCTGTCGTTCTATTGTTTAGGAGGAAAACAGGGCCAAAATCTGTTTAAATCAGCTTACCAGACACACCACAGCAACATCAAGTGACCACTCTGAGGAGGGTTGGCAGAGTCTAGCCCAAACTGTCAAGGTATGAAACTTATAGAGGTCTGTACATGAGAATCTAAAGGAGGAGTGTCTAAACTATGGTTCGGGGGCCAAATGTGGCCCTCAGATGAATTTTTATTGGCCCTCATGCCTTCTGCTGAAATGGCTCAGTTGATCATAGGCATAAGATAAGATAAGATAAGACTTTATTAATCTCACACAGGAGAAATTTACTTTCCACAGTAGCTCCAGGCAGAGACAGTTTGAACAAGAAAGAAAGTGCATGCAGGCAAGAATAAAATAAAATAAGTAATAATAAAATAAGTAATAGAGTATGGAAAAAATATTGCACGTCTGGCCTATATAGTAGAATTATACAGTTTGATGGCGGTGGGGATGAAGGATCTGCGGTAGCGCTGCTTCTTGCAGCAAATTGATAAATAAGAGCAAATTGGATCAATTCTATCCTTCTAACCTCAATAAAACCACATCGCATTGTGATACCGAGCTGATAATGTGTCAAGCCTTATTAAAGGTATGGTGACTATGTAAAATGCATCCATCTGAATGATGTGTGTTTTGACCACTACTCTTTGGCCCTCTGCCTCAAATATGTTTCAATATGTATTTTATTTTATTTATGAGACAGGGACAGTGCACAGTCTACATTAAGCTTAACAGGAGAGATGCTTTGTGCAGGTTGTAGCACCAGAGCTAAACTCCACCTGTAGTCCCTGGTGTATGTTTTTTTAGGTTTAATGGGGGAAACCAGAGTGCCCGGAGGAAACCCACCCAGACACATGGAAAACAAGCAAACTCCACACAGACAGGCCCGGGCAACCCGAGGATTGATTCTGGAACCTTCTTGCTGTGAAGCATGAGTGCTAGCCACTCAGCTACCGTGCCACCTATAATATGTGACGCACCACGGACTTTGAGGGCACAACTTGGGATTAGGCAATCTTAGATACACGCGTTTTTACGGAATTTTAAAAAAAATTGTGATTTTCGTTTTTGCAGAATGTGCTAGTTGAGATCATGAAGAACCCACTCCATGTTTCAGATAACAGCATTGGCTGCTTAAAAAGCATACATTTTGTCTGTGAAACAGGCTTATTTTTCGGTAAGAATCGAGGTGTGTCTAAATTACCATCCTACCGCTGCGGACCAATCACATGACATTTGCACTCTTTTGTTTACTTTTTCAGCCTTCAGATTTTCACGTGTAAGACATCACTGGAAAGCTTAGAACCTGTACTTTCAGAATCTGTGAATAACTCAAAACGCCTCCGGGACGACTTGGCATTGGTTTTGCCGCGGTTAGTTGCCCTTGGTGAAAAAAGTTGAGCTAAAGAAAAAATATTTGCAATTTCAGGCCAATATTTAACTAGTCAAACTAATGAAATATATTGCAGTTAAAAGCCCTATTCGGATGGGATTAGTTTTATGGGGTGACATGGGGTGAAGTAATAATTACCAGGGAATTTAGTCCTGTCTGAACGCGCCATGTCCGTAAACATAACGGAGTATGTCTGTGAAATTTACAGCGAGTTTCACCAGGAGGAATTACTATAGGTAATATTAATCCCGTGTGAATGCGACCCTCGGTAAAGATGTATGTAATATTTCGTCACATCCGTTTAAAGAAATAATTTACCACAATTTTCAAACACGGAAGAGCTTGAAGTGCTTTGTTTTGCCGGCAAGAAAAATCATCTACCGGTACTCTCAAACAAACGCACACATCAACCAATGAAAAAGCCCAAGATAAGATAAGATAAGATAAGATAAGATAAGATAATCCTTTATTTGTCCCACAATGGGGAAATTGCAGTGTCACAGCGCAAGTTTCAGAAACAGTTGAAAAAAAAAGAGCATGCATCAAAAATTAAGATAAATAATAAGTATGTACAATCAACTAAAAAAACACAACACTGTAAGGTTAAAAGGCACAGGAACGCCGCACAATAAATGTCTTTGATTCTGAGCAGTGAACAAACAGCAGTTAAAGTGACTCCAGTTCAGTAATATATAATATCACTACAATAAAGTGACTCAGATGATTGTGTACAGTGCAGTGATGGACAGTGGTTGTTACACAAATAAGTAGCAGGTAAAGTGACTTTAAATAATATTGCACATGTAATTATTACTATGGAGATGACACACGGTTGCTATGGAGAGGTATAAATCAATCGTCAGAGGCATGACACTTCTGCTTGTTTTAGGTAATGTATGCTCTGTTAGTCCTGATTATGGGCAATAATTTGCATAGTTCGCTAATATTTCACATAGGCTAATCATGACTTCTCTATCTTCAGCTGATGCTTTATGCATAGGCGACGAATACGTGACAGCAGAGCGTAAACAAACTCCTCCCATGTCAAATACATATTACGGACATTTCTTGTCCTGTGTGAATGTGGTAATTTATATTACAGAGGTCCTGTAATATAAATGACATTACTCTACCTCCCCCTGTAAAACTAATCCCGTCCAAATAGGGCTAATGTCAATTAAAGCCAATGTACCTATTTTGTTGCAATGAAGAATGTATATAAAATGTGTTTGGTATCTGTAGAACATATTTCTAACCTTCTGTATGTCAGAACAGGTGTTAGGCCTTTAAACAAATAAGCAGCAGACAGCCACAGACACTCAGAGACACTTAATGTCAGTCTAAGAACAAATGATCCATTTTAGCACTGTGTCTCTAACCCTCCTACACGCCCAGGGCAGAGAAACCTTTAAAAGCCTGCCAAAAACCTCCCGCTCTGCCAACTTACATCAGCACAACTGTGAGGGTGGCTAAGCTAACCGCGGAAATACTATTAGCACAGCTCCGGCAATGCTTACAAACCTTTCCATATGTCTTTCAAATCAATGCAAGCAAGCGCCTTTAAGAAGTCAGGATGAACTGTAAAACATGCAAGCATCTGCTGTTCCAATGACGTACTGTGAAATCTACGTAAATGTCCAAACTTGTGGTCAGTAGTCTGGGTACGCAGCCAACAATATCATTTAGGAAAATTTGTAGAGTGAAAGAATGTGTTGTGAAACCTCAAAAAAGACTCTAGCCTGTTACCGCGCTTACTGCCAGGCAAACTGCAATCAGATTCAACCTTGGATTATTTTATACCACAACCAAAAGGCAATGGCATCATGAAGCTTCCTTCCAACAAGGTCCAAAAGCAATCAAACACTATTCTATGTGTCAGCTAGTTTGACATTTGGTTCGAGTATCTGTGACAGATACTGTTTACCTGACATAGCCCTTCAGTGGTAAATGAAGTAGAGTTGTTATCCTTAAAGGGCCCATATTATGTAATGTCCTGATCTATGTTATAGTGTTGTCCTCATGAAAAACATACCTGGAGTATTGTTTTGTTTTGTTCACACATGGTCAGCACATCCTGCATATTTAGGCTGAGGTTTTCTTTCAAACAGAAAACACTGTATTTTCACCTTGTGTTATAATATAACACAAGGTGAAAACCATATGTACCATATGTTATGTGGTTCTCCACTGTGTTCCTAAACTCCAGTTACCTTCACTAGAATCATCTGAACGATTTCAATCCTAGAATTTCCCATCCCTACTGAACTAAAGGTAAAAGATAGCTGTTAACTTGAAAACTACCACTACATGACATCACAGGGTGGAACAGAGCATTGTGAGCTCTGACTCAAACATGTACAAATTAAACAAAATGCAACTTCAGGTATGTTTATAACATTATAACATGGCTTAAAGCTCACAAGAGACCATGTAACTTTTCTAGTGAAGGGTCTGTCACCTGTTTGTCTCCAAAGTATGGCAAGAAACTTGCTATACTATTCCATAAAGTCAAGCAGGTGACACCATCAGGACAAGTTACTGTTCAGGTCAGTGGAGAGTTTTTTTTCCCCTCATGCAAAAAAACTGGAATTAAATAAATGCACAATAGAGAATTTTCAAGCCATACTGTGGAACATCCCAGGAAAATCATCAACAGCAAGTAAGTGACACAATAGGGCCAAGTTACAGGTCAAATCTGTGGAAAGGTGAACCCAATCACAGTACCTGTTTTCAGGGTATTTTCAAAGCAATTAAAGCACCTAATTTTTTAAGATTTAAGTCTTTATTTGGTCTCACACACAATGACACACAGGAGAAATTTGACCCATCCTTTTCAGGAGCAGTGAGCAGCCATCTTTCGGCGCCTGGGGGGCAGTACCGTGAAGGATCTTGCCCAAGGACCCACACTGGTTTGCTCATTGCCAGGGGGGGGGGGGGATTTGAACCCACAGTGACTTACCAGTTGAGCTAACCAGCCAGTAGAGTTGAGCTAACCAGCCGGTATTGAATATATGCAAGTGAAATAAGTTTAATGTCATATAGTCAAACATCTCAGGTTAAGCATTACTATCTCCTAGGAGACAAGCATGGCAGACCACCCACCGGAAAAGTTAAACTGCGCACCTTTATATGAAATATTAGAATTACTCTTCCAGTTCAGAACACAAAGTTCAAATTGAAAGATTACTTCACCCATTTGCCCCAATAAAGTTTTGCTTTCATATTGAGTAGTTTAGTACCATAATCGCAAAATCCGAGGAGGAAGCAGAGGCTGGAGACTCGGAGGCGGACTCGTTCATCACCCTGGCTGAAGTCACTGAGGTGGTTGGAAAGCTCCTCGGTGGCAAGGCCCCGGGGGTGGATGAGATCCGTCCTGAGTATCTCAAGTCTCTGGATGTTGTAGGGCTGTCTTGGATGACACGTCTCTGCAACATCGCGTGGCGGTCGGGGACAGTACCTCTGGACTGGCAGACCGGGGTGGTGGTCCCTCTGTTTAAGAAGGGGGACCGGAGGGTGTGTTCCAATTATCGGGGAATCACACTCCTCAGCCTTCCCGGTAAGGTCTAGTCCAGGGTGCTGGAGAGGAGAATTCGACCAATAGTCGAACCTCGGATTCAGGACGAGCAGTGTGGTTTTCGTCCTGGCCGGGGAACACTGGACCAGCTCTATACTCTCCATCGGGTGCTCGAGGGTGCATGGGAGTTTGCCCAACCAGTCCACATGTGCTTTGTGAACCTGGAGAAGGCATTCGACCGTGTCCCTCGTGAGGTCCTGTGGAGAGTGCTCTGGGAGTACGGGGTTCGGGGCCCTTTGATAAGGGCTATTCGGTCCCTGTATGACCGGAGCAGGAGCTGTGTTCGCATTGCCGGTAGTAAGTCGGTAGTAGTCCAACATGCACCTGTTTCCGGTGCATGTTGGACTCCGCCAGGGCTGCCCTTTGTCACCGGTTCTGTTCATTATATTTATGGACAGAATTTCTAGGCGCAGTCAGGGGCTGGAGGGGATCCGGTTTGGGAACCACAGGATCTCATCTCTGCTGTTTGCAGATGATGTTGTCCTGATGGCTTCATCGAACCGGGACCTCCGATGTGCACTGGGGCGGTTCGCAGCCGAGTGTGAAGCAGCTGGGATGAGGATCAGCTCTTCCAAATCCGAGGCCATGGCTCTCGACCGGAAAAAGGTGGCTTGCCCTCTCCAGGTGGGTGGAGAGTCCTTGCCTCAGTTGGAGGAGTTCAAGTATCTCGGGGTCTTGTTCACGAGTGAGGGGAGGATGGAGTGTGAGATTGACAGGCGGATCGGTGCAGCAGTGATGCGGTCGCTGTACTGGACCGTTGTGGTGAAGAGGGAGCTCAATTTAGCGGTCAATCTACGTTCCTCCCCTCACCTATGGTCATGAGCTCTGGGTAATGACCGAAAGGACGAGATCGCGGATACAAGCAGCCGAAATGAGTTTCCTCTGCAGCGTGGCTGGGCGCACCCTTAGAGATAGGGTGAGGAGCTCAGTCACACGGGAGGAGCTCAGAGTAGAGCCGCTGCTTCTCCACGTCGAGAGGAGCCAGCTGAGGTGGACGCCTCCCTCGGGAGGTGTTCCGGGCATGTCCCACCGGGAGGAGGCCCCGGGGAAGACCCAGGACGCGCTGGAGGGACTATGTGTCCCGGCTGGCCTGGGAACGCCTTGGGGTCCCCCCGGAGGAGCTGGAGGAAGTGTCCGGGGTGAAGGAGGTCTGGGCGTCCCTGCTTAGACTGTTGCCCCCGCAACCTGGCCTCGGATAAGCGGAAGAAAATGGATGGATGGATTACGCAAAATCGACTCTTGTGAGCTTTAAGCCATGTTAGAATGTTGTAACCTCAAAAACACATGGAGTGTTTCATTCACATATGTTTGAATAAGGCTGCATTATTAGTCTGTCTCTCCAAAACTCAAAGTGGTCTGCTCTGCCTTGTGATGTCATGAAGGGGTAGTTTTCAAGTTAACAGCTCCCTTTTATCTTTAGTTCAGTGGAGATTGACAATTCTAGAGCTGAAATAATCAAAATGATTCTAGTAAATGTGTATGGAGTTTAAAAACACAGCGGAGCACTTCTTGTATTACCACATGACATCACAAGAGTTTTCTGTTTGAGAGAAGAACGCAAACTGCAGGGTGTTAAACGTGTGTGAATGAAACAAAACAAGGTCTGTTTGTGATGAGGAAACAACATTATAACATAGATCAGAAAATAGCATAATATGGGCTCTTTAAAACAAGATAGAAAGTTTGTCCTCTTGACTGGGCATATCCTATAAATCAGAAAACCAGAAAACAATGTCATGCAACTTCATTGCATGACATTGTGCAAATTCAACACTGTGTTCCCAATAAATTAGATACGTTTAAATGATAAGGTTAAGAAGTGTGGTGAATCCAAGTAAAAGCTGCAAGCCACCAGTCAAATACACATCACCTATTCTTAATCTGTTTAGCTAATTGTGGAGAAAATAAAAGGGTCACTTCTGTACCTCCAACAGTTTTCTTAAACAGTAATTCCAGGTTAGACAAGGTCACTGCATACAGTATGTTATTTCTTGACTTTTGTGTTGAGGTAATTAAAATTTTTATTACAAATTGCAGACAGGAGGCAGCTCCATTTTTCAACAATTGTCAGATTAAAATAACAATACTGATTTGTATCTGTGATATTTATCATGGATTCCTCAAACAGTTTAAACCCTAAAGGGAATAGACTCCAGTGTGATTACTCTAAATGTACACCTGCCAATGTCTGACCACAAAGTACAATTTGTGTTCTGCTGCTGAGTGAAAAGTTGTAAATTATTTTGGAAATTAGTTGAAAAGTTTTTGTTTTTTTTTGCTGGTATGCTTCTAAAGAGAGTAACTTGAGCACACAAGCGCACTATTAGCATTAGGTGTGTTTTAGATGCTCAAATCCTCTCCTGGATTGTCAGCGAGAGCAGGCGTCTACAGCCAAGGGGAGGAGGAGAGGAGTCAAAAGAGTGATCAGTTTGGACACTCTGCAAGCCTGAGAACACCAAGGCGGTGACAGGACAGATGTTGTGTTTATTTAAAGTGTTTCCCTAAATAAAACTCTGTGAATGCATGCTCCTGTCACCCCACACACCATAGTCTGACACCACATCACCAGAGCATAAAACACAGAGCTTACATAAGTCTGCATGCATTGACTTGATCTATATGTAATCTTCTGACTGCCCAGGCCCTTTTCTGAAAAGGACCTTAGTGTATGTAGTGGTAGTGTATACACTGATAGAGGTAGTAGTAGAGGTAAGATCGGGCCTAAAAAATCCAGCCCGACCCGACCCGGGGGTATTAAAGCCCGACCCGGCCCGAGCCCGACCAATTAACTTGATTTGCAGGCCCGAGCCCGAAGCAAACCCAAAATTTCATATTTTATTTGTGAGGACTCGGGAGGAGGAGGGGTGATTTATGATAACAAATTAAAGCCTGTCTTTTGTAACGAAATCTAAGTTAAACAAGACTGTATAAATATTTACATCTTTTATATTTCTGTTTCTGCAGAGGGTACATTAACCGACAATTTTCCATCATTGACAGATTTTTTTAAGAGTTGACGGGAAAAATTTAATGCCGTCCGTCATTTTGACGGGTTGAAAATTGGGCCATAAACCACAGCAGCAGTACGTCCTTAAGAATCTAGCGCGGCACTTTAAGAGAGCGAAGCAGAGAGACAAAGAAGAACAATGACGGGTGGATAATAGACAGAGACAGGAAGGAGTTCTTTGAATTGTCATTGCAAGAGCTTAGTACAGTACGTGTTGTGATGAGGCGACTTCTGTTTTTTTGCGAACCACGGTCTCTCGTGCTCCTCCATATTGGGGATATTGGGGATACCAGGTCAAAATAGATGCGGACTTGCGGAGGGGAAGGGGGCGGCGGCGTTCACGTGCGTAGAGCTCTGGCTCTGCGGCTCCTGTTTAGTAGTTAAATAGCAATTACATTACAGCGCCTTCTCTGTTTTATCCAAATTATTATTTATTACATAGTTTAGTATCCACACATCGTTTTATTATACATTTTTATAAACATATATTTATTTTTTAAAAAGTCAGCGAGAGAGAAGCCCGGCCCGACCCGACCCGAAGCAATGATTGACATTTTAGGCGACCCGACCCAAATTTCGGGTCGGGTCGGGCTCTGGCTCGGGCTTAAGATCTTACCTCTAGGTAGTAGTAGTGGACGTATACTACCGTATACTACTTACATATTATGTAGTGGTAGTGTATGTAGTAGTAGTGAGCATGTATGTAGCGGTAGTGGAAGTGTATCTAGTAGTGTATGTAGTGCAGCAGTATTATCAAACCATGTACACTGTGTTAGTGGTAGTGTATGCAGTAGTAGTGGTAGTTTTAGTGTATGTAGTAGTGATCCAGTTGACAAATTGAAGTTCAATTTGTCAACTGGACAAACTTTGTCCAGTTGACAAATTGAACTTCTCCTTTTATCATGGATTCTACCTGGACGACTGAGGGACTTTTCATGTATGTAGTAGTGTTAGTGCATGCAGTCGTAGTGGTAGTTTTAGTGTATGCAGTAGTGGTAGTGTATGTAGTGGTAGTTTAAGTGTATGTAGTTGTAGTGGTAGTGTATATAATGGCAATAGTAATGTATGCAGTATATAGTGGTAGTGTATGCAGTAATAGTTTTAGTGTTTGTAGTAGCGTAAGTGTATGCAGTAGTAGTAGCAGTGGTAGTGTTAGTCTATGCAGTTGTGGTAGTATATGTAGTGATAGTGGTAGTATATGTAATGGTAATAGTAATGTATGCAGTATGTAGTGGTAGTGTATGCAGTAATAGTTTTAGTGTTTGTAGTAGTGTTAGTATGCAGTAGCAGTGGTAGTTTTAGTGTATGCAGTAGTGATAGTGATAGTGTATGTAGTGGTAGTGTATGCAGTAGTAGTGGTAGGTTTAGTGTGTGCAGTTGTAGTGGTAGTTTTAGTATATGCAATAGTGGTAGTGCATGTACAGTAGTGGTAGTGTATGTAATGGTAATAGTAATGTATGCAGTTGTAGTGGTAGTGTATGCAATAGTGGTAGTGTATGCAGTGGTAGTTTTAGTGTATGCAGTAGTGATAGTGGCAGTGTATGCAATAGTGGTAGTGTATGCAGTGGCAGTGGTAGTGGTAGTACATGTAGCGCAGTGTTATCAGGCCTCTGGATCAGGGACATTCAGGCTCATTGAGGAACACTGAGAGGAAATGGCCAAAGCAGCTGCACTCAAACAATGCACTGTCAGGCTGTGTGAGAGAGTTCATTAACAACACAACTCCATGTAATGCACAAAACACCTGTGCGAGTCCACCGAGAGCCAAAGCAAACACACCAGAAATAATACACGTGAAATATGAACGTGTTAATGACTTCAACTACTTTAAATGCCATAGATTAAGCTAAATTGAGTTTTGAATCCATGTAAAAATGCGATTTTCACTTTTTGTAATTAAAATTGAGTAATATTTTGAATACTGAGTTATTACTGACAAAGAATAATGCAAAGACACAGAGATCACAGATATGGTCCTAAAACAACCTTACCAATATCGAAAATAAATTACTACTAGGAGGGGAACTGTTTCGCCCGGTCTTTTGCTGTTATTTTTGTGGGCAAATGGCTCCGAAGACATGTTTCTTTGCCATTAGAAGCCGTCTCCCAATTCCCAGAGCGCGCGGCTCG
Source organism: Paratrypauchen microcephalus (assembly GCA_036785185.1). Taxonomy (NCBI): domain Eukaryota; kingdom Metazoa; phylum Chordata; class Actinopteri; order Gobiiformes; family Gobiidae; genus Paratrypauchen; species Paratrypauchen microcephalus. Next base: position 2,885,399 of record JAVJIX010000033.1, read on the forward strand.
GAGCCTGGCCCGAAGGGCATGTGCGTCACACATTTCGACAGTACACCGGCGCGACGACTGCTGTCTTTTTTGTCCCATGCGCAGTTAAGTGGACCACGGACTGCAGTCGGGGCTGAGCAAGTGTGCACCTCCTTGACTGCAGTCTGAGCCCCCTTCGGGCCGCGCTCCGAGCTGTGTGCTCTGGGAACTGGGACACGGCCGCAGTTTCGTTTTGTCACACGGAAGTAAAGCAGAATGTTGCGGCTTCCAAACTCAAACCTTTTAGCCACCGAGAATATGAGGTTGGGTCCTATGGCTCGCAGATTTGTGACGCGCAAAGAGGAGGCTCTGGTGACAGATACGCTGAGATCCAGATATGCGTTTTGTGCATTTATTACAAAAAGAGCGCACACAGCTATGACAGCGCAGCAGGATGAAATGGAACTCATGAAAACCAGCAGGATGAACAGATTAACGTGAAAGATGAATGAATGGTTTGCGTTCAACAAAAAATACGGCTACACCCCAACCCTGACTCTCTCCTCTGTGTGACAGGTGAGCGCGCGCTTTTACACGCACACACTTCCATACGTGCACACACCCACACTCACGTGAACCACCGCCTCTGCCGCACACACACACAAACGCACCGTGCACCTCATCTCAGTTATGTCTCACAGAAGGAAGTTGTTCGGCGTTCAATACGTCGCCGATGATTGGTCAAAATTGCAACACCGCCCTGAATTCACGGGGATTGGCTGAAGTTGCAAATCGCAACATCGCGAATTCCTGGATTAGCTTTCTGTGTGTTTCCAGTGACTTTTTCCAAACACTACTGTATTTGTCATTGCTGCTCATAGCTGTTCTTTATTTCACCCCCTGCCCTCCTTGTATTTGGCCTGTACTCTGTTCCTTGACAATGATTTTAACTGTGTTTGGTGTAAGTCACTCAGCTACTGTGGTGTTGCCATTAGTTTAACCTGATCCCACTCCAAATAATAAGTCTGTATTCAGTAACAATGTATTTAATCTTCAGCGCTTTGTCAGATTCTGTAAAAGAAGATTAAGACACAATATTTCACTTCCCTCTGGGGTTGAATAAACTCTGGTCAAACACTTTAGGAGTTGAATAAACTCTGGTCAAACACTTTAGAAGGTAATCTAAAGCCACATTAGGGACATTTAAGTTCTGTACATTGTGTTCACAGCAAGGCATAAAGAATAAATTAGAAAGTAATTTTAGTTTTAGACAACATGAAATAACAAATATCTATATTTGCTAACAGAATTAAACACTGAACTTAATCATTTTAATTTATACATATCATTATAAATTACAAGTACGTGATTACAGTGGGTAAGTATTAAACTTTTCCCCACCAACCAACCCCACCAAAAGTTAGTGGTTGAAACCCATGATCACCAAAGCTTTCTAAGTTCATGTTTTGAAAGTCCATCCATTCATTTTCTTCCACTTTATCCAGGGCCGGCTTGTGAGTCTAAGAATGGATTCCCAGACTTCCCTCACCCTGGACAATTCCTCCAGCTCTTCTGGGGGGACCCAAAGATGTTCCCAGGCCAGTCCAGAGACATAGTCCCCCAGTGTGTCCTGGGTCTTCCCTGGAGACTCCTCACGGTGGGACATGCCTGGAATATCTGCCCAGGGAGGCATCCTAAACAGATGCTGGAGCCACCACGGCATTGTTTCACAGTCTGTGTGCTCGTCGTACTCTGATCTGGTGCAACTCTCCATTCACTGGAGGTAGGGGGAATTACCACAGTGAAAACAATGAAACTAAATAATGAGGAGCATGTCCAGACATGTTAATGTGAGCATGCATTTAACAGCAGAAAGGATTAAAATAGGTCTGGCGATGATTTATGGACTAAAACACTGCACACAGTCTCTACACAACACAATCCTGGGGAATTTCGAATGGAGTGTTTTGAGACAAAAGATTCAGTGTTTTACAGCTTTAAAATGAATCCAATGATATGCTAGTATAGGCTAGTGTGACTGTGACTGTGTTTGCATAGTTGGACTTTATCTTTTCCCAGCTGTTTCGAAGGATTCCTGGTATTGTTACTGAGTTGTACTGTGTACCCGTATAACAAGTGCTCATCTTTATCCAAGCGCAGCCAGACGTCAGAATGTTTATAGAAAACACATGGCCTGGAATCTCTAGCATCCAACAGAACTACTGTGTATGTATGTGTGAGCTACTGTTCTCTGTCTCTGCTCGTCTCAGTCTGAACAGCTCCACATGGGCCTCCTCTATAGAATTTCACAAGAAATTATTATGAGCTTTAAGCCACGTTAGAATGCCATTACCTCTTCAAAAACATGTCCAGAGCAGTGTTTTGTTTCATTCACACATAATTTGTGCAACCCTTCATTATTAGGCTGTCTACATCTTCAAAGCTCAAAATGTTCAGGTCCAACTTGCTGTGGTTGTTTTCAAGTTAACAGCTTCCTTTTACTTTTGGTTCAGTACAGAACCAAGCCAATCCAGAGCTGAAATCATACAAATTATTCTAGTGAAGGTGTATGGATTTTACAGTATCGATTTTCGCTGCTAGCTTCAAACACAGTGGAGCACTTCCTGTATTACATTCCTGTATGACATCACAAGGTGGAACAGACTGTTTGAGTTTGTTCTAAAAAGTTTGCTGTGGTCCAACTGACTTTTCATCAGCTTTCATCAGCCCTCTTTAGTCTCATAAAGTCTATCTTGATATGTATTTTAAAAAGAACTTTTTTTTTTTTTTTTTTTTCATAGATACTAAACAACAAAGGCTTTATCTGTCTTCAGTGTTTGAATCATTTCATCATGTCTCATGTCTAGGAAAACTTAGCTTGGAGCCAGACTCTTCAGGAGTACAGTATAGCCAGTTCTGCAGGGATAACATGCAAACTTAAAGATCCCATGACATGGTACTTCTTGATGCTTTTATATGGCTCCTTAATGGTTCCCTAATACTGTAAATGAATCCTTCTTCAAAATCAACACTCAGTGCATGAGAAACAGAGATAAGATGAGAAAGAGTCATAAATATCTCTCTCAAAGTCTTTATTCTGGGCGTTGTTGCTTGAATGCAAATGAGGAGAAAAGAGATGGCCAATAGTAGAGGGTGGGGGCGTGGCCAAACTCTCCGCTCAGAGCTCAGAGCCCACAGCTGATCCATTTCCTTGTTTTTGCACGGGGGAGAGATTTGAAGCGTTCCATTGAAAAATAAACACATTTCCACATAAAATAAAATTAAACCACTGCTGTTCAAAGGTCCAGAGGCTCAGATAAAGGACTTCCGAGCCTAGAAACACTCGGACGTGCCTCCAGGCAAATAAAAAAACGCATTTTGCATTGCCTAGCGCATTCACAGTCCAAACTCTCTGGGCGTGATTTACAGAGACGCTGAGTACAGACAGACGGGGGTGGAACTGCATTTGCATTTCTTTTTTCGATCTGACGTCAATAAGGTGCCTTGTTCAAAATCGCCCGTTTGAGCTCCGATTTTTTGTAACGCAGAAAAGGATCGCAAATGCTCAGTTTAGACATTTCACAACTTTTAACCATGGGGGGGGGGGGGGGCTAAACAGGGTAGGGGAGCTCACATTAACGTTCAAAAACCTCAGAAAGTGAAAATTTCATGCCATCGGACCTTTAAGATTATTTTCAGGTAAAATTGTAACAGCTATTTCACTAATCACTGGTTACACAGAAATATCCTCATGCGGCATAGCACAAGCACATAATTGAATAAAGTGTATTTTGGTATTCAGCACTTCCTGACAAACCCAAAGCATTAAGTACACAACAAGAGAAAGTACAAAAGAGCCATTTGTATCAAATTCAGCGAAAATAGTGCAAATGATAAAAACGTGAAATGATGACATGGAAAGTTACGCCCTTACATCACAATATTACTTCACTATACCAAACAGAAATTAAAGTAGAAATGGGAACAATAACATGGAATAGTGAAGGAATTTGAGATGAAAAATAACATTTGTTGAAAATTTAAATGTTAGAACATGTCATGTGCTATACACACAAAGTTATTCTGAGGTCCTGAATACACATTTCTCCAATACAAAGTGATTCTGATTTTGAGTGGATTAGTCAATCAGGGACACACATGGTCTGTCCGTATCAGAACAAATAAGGCTGGAAAAAAACAAAGAAAAAATATATCAAGGGATTGAAAAACATGGAATTTCTGTAGAGTCAATGAGCACTGAAGTGAGAAAAACGTAATTTAATTTGTAACTTTTACTTCACTACATTTGAGAGCAAGGTATCTGTACGTTCTACTCCACTACAAAAAGAAAAAAAAAACATAGCAATATTGTACATTTACAATAGTTTTTGTGGCTTAAATTTGCTCTTGGGTTGTTGTGTCAGTGGCATAAAGCAATATATCGCATTTTGAAATTTGTTATAGTGACAGGCCTATGAACTCCTGAAGCAACTGAGCTACAGCCACTCCAAAATGACTGATGGTTATTGGTTCAAAATATGAGTTATCCTGTATATTTTTGGCTTATATTTGAGTGATTGCTTTACCACTGTGCTGTCGTAACCCAATGCCTTTTCATAAGACACAGTGTCCAAATATTAACACACAAAATGACTTCTTAATCTGCGCATGGGACCAAACCATATCCCAGGTCGGTCCATCTATTTCACAGTGATTTATGAGTAGGCAGTGTGCTGGGTAGCCTCAGAAGGGACCCCAGCAGAGAGCGAAAACAGAATGTGACTTTGACCGACCACACAGACGCTCTGCAGACTCCAGTGAGCAGAAGGCGCACAACGCCAGACAGATGGGGCTGAACTGCAGTGACAGGGAATGGAGAACAACTATAGAACTCATACAGGAAAAAATCTTTGTTTTCCATCTGATTGTACATAAAAATATCTTCCTATATGATTGGTTTGAGTTTGACTTAAAGGAAAAGTAACTTTTTTTTTCAATCTGAGCCTTCTTTCGGCAATAAAACAAGTAGTTTTACTCACCCATAGCAGTTTGGTGTCAATTGGAGCAGTATCGCAGAACTTATGTTGAGCCGTTCTGTTCTACTAATGATCCCGTATCCGTTAGCGTGAGTGCTCGTGCTCGTGTCCAAATAACACAAACTTTAGCACTTTTCAAATCACAGAAGATCGCTGTGTCAGGGTAGACTTTTAGTAGATTCCAAAACGGCCTGAAACCCGATATCGCAACAGAAAAGTAAAGTTCAGAGCGTTGGATTTATCCATTTCAAGTTTACAGCTTTGCGTTCCATGTTTGGGTCCCGGGAGCTGAGAGCACACTCCGCGCATGCGCACTGGCGTCCTCATCTACTCGAAACTATGGCTAAATCTCGGATTACAGGCCACTTTTGACCAAACGAAATCGTAGGGGGGGGGGGGTCAAGAAAAACAACTTATGAATAATGTATGAAGTCAACATATATTTATTAACATGGAACATCCAACAAAAAGAAAAATGTGGCAAATTATGGTCAAGATGATATGATCAAAAAACAATATCATCACTAATTCACTGAAAAAACACAGTCTTTGCCCTGCCATCATATGCCATGGCAAAGAAGAAAGAAGAAATTCAGAACTAGTAGTTCTGCATTTCACTTTTAAAAGGTAAGATCTCGCTACCTGGATTTGTGTAATTCGCACAAAATCCCCAAAATATTATTTGCAATTATGAAAGCCGTAATGTAAATATTGTAACGTATTTTAACTGTCTACATTGAGAGGAAACGTAAGCGAAACCTGTTACGCATGGCACTAAAGAAAACAAAATTTTAAGGGACAGTAATAAGGCGATGAAGATGGAAGAAGGAGCCAAGTTGCACCTCAAAGAGTGGCTGATAGCGCAGATAGAGAGCGGACAATACGAGGGGCTGACGGGCTGTATCAGCTGCGTGCATCGCAAATGTTTGCGTACGACACAACATTGCAGTGTAAATAATGGGTGGGGATTTTATGATGACGATTTATGCAAGGGTGGCCGATGAGGGTCCGAAAGGAGGACAAAATGTAAAAAAGGAGGACACGTGACAGACGGCCGGACAGACAGCTCTAAAACCGGACTGTCCGGACGAAATCCGGACGAATGGTCACCCTACTAACGGCGTTACCCTAACGCTAATCTAAAACATCTCCGGAAATGCTCCATATGACACCAAAGTGATATGGGTGAGTAAAACAACTTGTTTTATTACCGAAATAAGGCTCAAATTGTAAAAAACGTTACTTTTCCTTTAACTATGTTTGATGATGATCATGTTTACCTCATATCTGGGTTTTGAATTTGAAATTTAAATCTCACTATGCAGTTCCTTTTAAGGGGGACATGCAGAGACTAATCTAATTTTACTCATTCTAAAACACAACTTGTAATCAAAAATATTATACAAAAATCAGACACAAAAATGCCATTCATTTGGGGTGGGACGAGACAGAATTTCCATGATGAAACACAAGATAGGGTCCACGAGAACAACACAAGACGAGATTTTGAAATAATTTGCGAGTGAAGTCATCCCATCCCTACTATTCATTGTTTCAGTTAGTTAATAGATTCGTTGCATGTTATACACTCAACAAAAATATAAATGCAACACTTTTGTTTTTGCTCCCATTTTTCATGAGATGGACCCAAAGATCCAAAATTCACTCCAGATACACAACACTACCATTTCTCTCAAACATTGTTCACAAATCTGTCCAAATGTGTGACAGCGAGCACCTCTGCCCCGCCGAGACAATCCACCCCACCTCACAGGTGCGCCACATCAAGATGCTGATCCGACATCATGACCAGTGCACAGGTGCGCCCCAGACTGCCCACAATAAAAGGCCACCCCGAAATGTGCATTTTTTTTTTGCTTTATTGGGGGTCTGGGGACTCAGAACCAGTCAGTATCTGGTGTGACCACCATTTGCCTCATGCAGTGCAACACATCTTCTTCGCATAGAGTTTATCAGATTGTCAATTGTGGCCTGTGGAATGTTGGTCCACTCCTCTTCAATGGCTGTGCGAAGTTGCTGGATATTAGTGGGAGCTGGTACACGCTGTCGTATACGCCGGTCAAGCACATCCCAAACATGCTCAATGGGTGACATGTCCGGTGAGTATGCTGGCCATGCAAGAACTGGGACATTTTCAGCTTCCAAGAATTGTGTACAGATCCTTGCAACATGGGGCCGTGCATTATCTTGCTGAAACATGAGGTGATGTTCATGGATGTATGGCACAACAATGGGCCTCAGGATCTCATCACGGTATCTCTGTGCATTCAAAATGCCATCAATAAAATGCACCTGTGTTCTTCGTCCATAACAGCCTTTGAAGAGGAGTGGACCAACATTCCACAGGCCACAACTGACAATCTGATAAACTCTATGCGAAGAAGATGTGTTGCACTGCATGAGGCAAATGGTGGTCACACCAGATACTGACTGGTTCTGAGTCCCCAGACCCCCAATAAAGCAAAAAAAAAGCACATTTCGGGGTGGCCTTTTATTGTGGGCAGTCTGGGGCACACCTGTGCACTGGTCATGATGTCGGATCGGCATCTTGATGTGGCGCACCTGTGAGGTGGGGTGGATTGTCTCGGCGGGGCAGAGGTGCTCGCTGTCACACATTTGGACAGATTTGTGAACAATGTTTGAGAGAAATGGTAGTGTTGTGTATCTGGAGTGAATTTTGGATCTTTGGGTCCATCTCAGGATAAATGGGAGCAAAAACAAAAGTGTTGCGTTTATATTTTTGTTGAGTACATTTGATCTTGCTCTAAAACATCCCTTTTATGTAACAGTATTTCATGATGACCGAGGCACTCACAGTTTTGCTGACGTATCCGGTGGAGATGTTGCGACATTGCTTGTCCTCTGAGTGGCAGCACCCTCCACACCTGAACACGGACACGCACGGGGGTTTGTAGAAGAGATTTGTGGGAGCCCCAAACTCTCGTCCCACATCCACACACACCTCCCGCGGGATGCACTGGGTCTTCCTCCACTCTGACTCGATACCTGCACAGACACAAGGGAACAAAGATGTGAGGGGGAGCTCAGCTGGGAGAAGCATCCTCACTTCTCCCAACAAACTGACAGGAAATGGTGAGTGAGATTTGAATTTCCAAACCCTCAGTTAAAGGGCAATAAAATGTTTTCCTCTACCGCATAACACTAATGTTTATGGGTCCTATATTACACAAAATTGACTGAGCTTTAAGCCATGTAAGAATGTTGTTACCTTATCAAAAACATATCTGCAGTTGTGTTTTGTTTCACTCACACTTTAGAGGAATCCTTTATTATTAGTCTGTCTACATCTCAAAAGCTCAAAATCAATATGTGATGTCGTGAAGTGGTAGCTTTCAAGTTAACAGCTACTTTTTACCTTTTGGTCAGTAGAGTTTGTCAATTCCAGGTCTGAAATAATCCAAATGATTCTGGTGAAGGTGTATGGGGTTTAAAAACATATAGAGGACTTCCTGTATTACCACATAACATAACAGAGAAGAACTCAGCCTAAATATGCAGGGTTTGTGTGTTAAACAACAAAACTCTGGGTATTTGCTGATGATGAAACAACATTATAACAGTAAATAGCATAAAATGAGCCCTTTAGATCAAGTTTGGTGTATCATTTTATTTGCACAATTTTGTTTTGAATGTAAAGGGTCTTACTTTTGAGAAGGTCCAGGTTGAGGTAGGCTGCAGCATACTTGGGCTCATCTGTCTGAAGCCTGGATCTCCGTGCCTGGGCCTGGAGTTTGGCATTAGACCCAGCAGCAGACAACTTGGACCTGCATTTGAGCGCCGCCCAGAAGGAAGGGTACATCAGACTCATCAGCTCATCGACCGTGGACGCTGAACGCAACCTCTGCTCCATGTCCAGCTGTGGAGGGCTGTCCTGGGAAGAGACAGGGAAGGAATGACAGTTATGGTTATTGATACTTTGCAGTGATATGACAGGTGGCAGTTTCACCATTACCATGGTGACACAGCACAAACACTAAATGAGAGAAGCCTTCCTACCTACCTAGCCTTTCATGGCATGAAATTTTCACTTTCTGAGGTTTTTGAATGTTAATGTGAGCTCCCCTACCCTGTTTAGGCCCCCCCCCATGGTTAAAAATTGCGAAATGTCTAAACTGAGCATTTGCGATCCTTTTCTGCGTTACAAAAAATCGGAGCTCAAACGGGCGATTTTGAACAAGGCACCTTATTGACGTCAGATCGAAAAAAGAAATGCAAATGCAGTTCCACCCCCGTCTGTCTGTACTCAGCGTCTCTGTAAATCACGCCCAGAGAGTTTGGACTGCGAATGCGCTAGGCAATGCGAAATGCGTTTTTTTATTTGCCTGGAGGCACGTCCGAGTGTTTCTAGGCTCGGAAGTCCTTTATCTGAGCCTCTGGACATTTGAACAGCAGTGGTTTAATTTTATTTTCTGTGGAAATGTGTTTATTTTTCAATGGAACGCTTCAAATCTCTCCCCCCCGTGCAAAAACACGAAAATGGATCAGCTGAGAGCTGACAGCGGAGAGCGGAGAGTTTGGCCCCGCCCCCACCCTCTACTATAGGCCAGCTCTTTTCTCCTCATTTGCATTCAAGCAAACCTGTTCTGAGGGAGAAAAAATTACTCTTTCTCATCTTATCTCTGTTTCTCATGCACTGAGTGTTGATTTTGAAGAAGGATTCATTTACAGTATTAGGGAACCATTAAGGAGCCATATAAAAGCATCAAGAAGTACCATGTCAAGGGATCGTTAAGTTCCACACTTCACAAATCAGAAAACAGACAGGAGACCTTAGATCACTTAGTGTCTTGGTGACAGGACAGATCTTGCATTCATTTGAAGGGTTAAATAAAACTACATAAATCTTTGTGAAGCATTCTCCCATATCCCCCACACCACTGACACATACCTATTGTAGAGTCAATTATAGTAGTGGGAGAGTTGAAGAGAAAATGCATGACACTGGAGAAGTTCATTTACCAGGGCCCAGGACAGGGCCCAGTACAGGGCCCAGGACCCAGAAACAATGTTGTCCATTCCAGCCTACTCCATTCTGCCTATGCTAGACTGATGTGGCAGTGAGTGCCCTCAGCATAGCACAGAAACTGAATTTCTCTAACAACATCACCAGAGCTAACAGTGAAGTTAGGTGCTTTGGCTTGATTTTACACATATATGATGATATAAAGTAAGATTTAAAGGAGAATTAACATTTTTTACAATCTGAGCCTTATTTCGGTAATAAAGCAAGTTGTTTTACTCACCCATAGCACTTTGGTGTCATTTGGAGCATTTCCTGAGATTTATCCATAGTTTCGAGTAGATGACAAATGTTTTGCAGATAAGAAGACACAACTTTTATGTTGCGAGTGACACATGGCAGAAGATTCGGACTTTGAGGCTGAAGAGGACTTATGGAAGACTGAGGACTGAGGACTGAAGAGGAGTATACGGATGAGGAGGCAGAATGGATACGGAAAGAATGAAGCGGAGACAGTTTTACGAGCAGCGCAGAGAACAGCCATCGGTACCGCATTACTTCTCAGAATCATGCGCTGAATCCGCTGGCCTTCTTTCTTTTCCTTTGCTGGAAACTGAAATGGGTACTGCAAACACGATGGTCCAAAGGTCTTACAGCTTTGCCTTTCATGTTTGGGTCTCGAGAGCTGAGAGCGAAATAAGCTGTGACTGAGCGCATGCGCACTGGCCTCATCATCTACTCGAAATTATGGATAAATCTCGGATTACAGGCCACTTTTGACTCAAACGAAAGTGTAGACTAAGACATTGAGCTTCTATGATTTGAAAAGTGCTAAAGTTTGTGTTATTTGGAGACTGCAAACATGTGCCCCGAGAACTCACATTACAGATATCGCTAAACTAAAACATCTCCGGAAATGCTCCAAATGACACCAAAGTGCTATGAGTAAAACAACTTGTTTTATTACCGAAATAAGGCTCAGATTGTAAAAAAAAAAACGTTAATTCTCCTTTAAGATGAAGATTTTATTGATCTCACACACAGGAGAAATTCACTTCTGCATTTCCTTTCAGGATGCAGTGGGCAGCCCATCTTTCAGGCGCCCAGGGGGCAGTACCGTGAAGGGTCTTGCCCAAGGACCCACACTGGCTTACTCATTGCTGGGGATGATTTGAACCCAGGTCCCCTAGGTGAAAGTCAAGTAACTTAATAGCTGAGCTAACCAGCCGGTAAAGTAGATAGATGAGAAGAAGAAGGAGGGAAGGAATGCTGCTGAACTACGCGCCAACACATTTCTCATCAATCAATATATTGGGTCCAATGAGCAGTGAGTTCACTGCCCCCTCAGGCGTTAAACAGTACTGCATTTCCCATCATGCTTTTAGCCTTTGTAGTTCATGAAGTGGGTGATGGTGTCTGCAGTCTTCATATTTGATCTGCCAATATTATTAGTTCCAATGTACAATCAACTATCTGATTGATCGTACAGTACATCTGTGACTTCACACAGGCTGATCAAACGCAGCACTGTACATTTGGCCTGAAGTCCAAACGTGGCTTTAAACTGAATTAGCAGCTCTTTGTGGAGTGAACTTTGGCTGAGAGCTCGTGATGACAGGGCAAACTGCTCCAGGTTTGGCAATGGTTTAGGAAGCAGTCGAACAAAAGTGACACCTGCCTGCACCTATAAGGTCCCACTGCACTGTCAACATCACATAAACACACAGCACCCAAGGGAGACTCTGAAGTATGGAAATGTGAAGAGAAAGAGAGAGAAAAGCAGAGGGATAGGGTGGGAGAGAGAGAGGGATAAGAGGGGTGAGTGAAAGAGAAGGAGAGAAGAAAGAGTCGAGGACAGACACTTTCATCCAATCAGACCTGCTGTTGGATGAGGACCATGTGGAAACAATGGCCTATGACAGAGACTTTTCAAAGAGGGGATAGTATGCTTTCTTTTAGCTTTCCCTCATCAAAAACATGCCTGAAGAGGTTTTGGATGTCATCCATGTAATTTACTGATCTCCCTTTCTGAACCCTCCTTACTATTAGCTGTAATATTCTCTCCAATGCTCCACCCACAAGCCTACATCAACTATGCTCCCGCACGACAATTCGCAAACCTGCTTCGTTGTGCAGTGCTCTGAAGTGGAGTGACATGACGCTGAGAGCAAAGGGAAGTGGAACTCAGAGCGTCAAAAATGAAACTTACTAAACATGTTAATACGTTGTCTTTGGCGAATATAGCATTGCCAAAATAATAAAAGGTAACATGATAATCTAATTATGTTATGTGTTAGCAGTTAACAACCCATGAAATAAAATACCCCCTTTGTAATGTAATTTTTTAATGTAATTTCCTGCCCTTCAGTATAAAGGTCTGCTAGGTAAAACAGTATCATGAATAGTGCAATAACATGTACATGCACTGCACCAGCTCTTTGTATAAGAGCCCAGACAGTGAGTAAAGCAGTCTATTGTATTCCACTGAGACAGTGACTGTGTTTACTGCAGCATAACTGTATTTCTTATGAGAAACAATGAACATTTATATGACTTATATGAGCACATGTCTGAGAAAGAGGAGGTTCTGTACATAAAAGTGCCCAGGCCATTTCCTCATCTCTATATAGTGTTTATGTTTGTAGCATATCATCATATATATCATACATTTCCCCTCATAAGTCTGGCCCAGCTGTCACTCTTGCACGTATACGGAAAAATAATGTTAGCTATAAAATGTAGAGATGTTCTCTTTACATCAGTCTATTTTGTGTTCTGTGAGTCTAAGTGTATTCTCCAAAATTATTATGTTTCTATGCAATACTCAAATCACTATCTAATGCTTACAACAAACTACTACTACAGTGTTGCTGAAACTGAAATGTTTGGCATAAGAACAAATACATTTCAGTTTTCAGTACAAAAATCACTTGTGCATGCATAATTTAAGTCATAAAATATATATAACAATAGAAAAAAGAAAGTTCAGATCTGTGAAGATGTTTCAGCACCTATCCATATGGCTTCTTCAGACAACAAGAGCAGCTCAGGACCCCAGTCTGCTGTACATCTCTATCTAAAAGCAACTAACATGAAGATTAGGGAAGTACAGATTCTAGCCAAAGAAAAGATGTGGTAGGAAAGGGAAGAGGCTATTCATTTTAGGAAAACCCGAAATGTTAAAGGAAAAGTAACGTTTTTTACAATTTGAGCCTTATTTCGGTAATAAAACAAGTTGTTTTACTCACCCATAGCACTTTGGTGTCATATGGAGCATTTCCGGAGATGTTTTAGATTAACGTTAGGCTAACGCCGTTAGCCTAGCACGACTTATAGCCATAGCTCGGGGCATTCCCCGAGCATGTAATATGCCCCGTGCGGGCTCCAAATAACACAAACTTTAGCACTTTTCAAATCATAGAAGCTCGATAACTTACTCTACGATTTCGTTTGAATCAAAAGTGGCCTGTAATCCGAGATTTATCCATAGTTTACAGCTTTGCGTTCCATGTTTGGGTCCCGGGAGCTGAGAGCACACTCCGCACATGCCCACTGGCGTCCTCATCTACTCGAAACTATGGCTAAATCTCGGACCACAGGCCACTTTTGACCAAACGAAATTGTAGACTAAAGATATCGAGCTTCTATGATTTGAAAAGTGCTAAAGTTTGTGTTATTTGGAGCCCGCACGGGGCATATTACATGCTCGGGGAATGCCCCGAGCTATGGCTATAAGTCGCGTTAGGCTAACGGCGTTAGCCTAACGCTAATCTAAAACATCTCTGGAAATGCTCCATATGACACCAAAGTGATATGGGTGAGTAAAACAACTTGTTTTATTACCGAAATAAGGCTCAAATTGTAAAAAAAAACGTTACTTTTCCTTTAAATGTCTCCCGAAACGTCTTCACTACTCTGAAACTTTTGTCCAGTTGACAGAATAGAATTTTTATGGTACCTACCTAGACAATGGAGGGATTACACAGATGTGATTAAACAATGGTAAACAGCCTAAACAAAGGTTAAAATGGCAGAAACATTTGAAGAAGTAAAATTGTATAATTAAGTATTGTGTTATCATACGGTAGGCGACTAATGATGAGGTCACATTTGATCTTTTCATCTTCCTGGGACCTTTAGTCAATTGCATCCTACTTTTTTAGTTTTTATTCTATAATGAATAGTTGATATAGTGTAAAATGTGCTGTTTTCTTATTTCAGAGTATGCTGATGTCCCTCTCTCAGATGGGAACAGTCCTAAATACCTTGAATGTACAAAAAATCCTAATATTGTTCACCATTATGGCTATTTATCCAACAGCATTTTAAATCAACATATGAAAAATCAATGAGGAAGTCAAAATAGATCTAAAAGGCTTGCCTCGTTTAACTATTAGTTATTCCTTTTTTCCACCTCAATTTCAGTAAAACTAACCAGGCCTATAGGATGTTGCGATGTCATCTGAAACACTGCAATAAAAGCCCGAACAATGAAAACAGTCACTTTGGCCTTGGTCACATAGCGATGATGTCATCAAATGGTTGCCCTGTTTTTACAGTTTAAAAGAGGATATTTTTAGATTCTTGGGCTCATTGTTTTGCTTTTACAGCTGTTTCTTACTGTGGGTTTACAAGTTCCACACACACACACAAAAGTGAACAGAAAACAACTTCAGGACATATATTAAAAAAAAAAATTTTAAAAAAATTGATAAATTAACTTTAACTTTACTAAAATGTACTCAAGTAAAGTACAGACACCTACATGTTTCACTTACATACAGTGCTTTACTGACCAGTTAAAAATGACTGGTATGAGATCTTTATGGGGTATTAACACATAATTAGATCACCATGTTACCATTTATTGAAAATGCTCTATTTGTCAGCTCAACAACACAACTCAAAATATACTCAAACATGCACGGATGATATACAACACCTCCTCAGGTATGTTTTGAGGGAAGAAATCTCGAAAAGTCAATTTTGCATCGTGTCCTGTGTGTCACATCTGTGTATTTCTAATAATATAACAAGCAAAAAGTGTAATATTTTTTAGCAATTTCAGTTTGTTTTATGCCATGGGAGCAAAAGTTTGACTGCAGGGGGCCACCATACTCTTCTCTATTAATGGAAAACACAACGGAGCACTTAGAACTGTATAGCTGCTGCTGTTAGAAAAATACAGAACAGGTTTTTTTTGTGTGTTTTTTTGTTGTATTTTCTGTCTGTTCTCACCCAGAGAGACTGACAGCTGCCCCACAGTTGTTGGTTGTCAGAAGGTGCAGGTGTGAGTCTGTGATGATAAGCTCCTGTGAGAATGAAAACTCAAACCAGTTCTGATGTGGAGTGTACAGCTGACAGCGCCCCCTCTCTGCGTGTGTGTGCGTGTGTGTGTGTGTGTGTGTGTGTGTGTGTGTGTGGGGTCAGGGAGGGTCAGAGCCAGACTTAACCCAGGATTACATTAACACCACAAGGATTTAGCAGTGCTTCAGCCTGTAATCGTCTGTCAGGAGATTTTAGGGAAGATTTGGACGATTTGGAATGAAGTGGATCTATTGGCTTGTAATACAAGGTTTATTAACGTGTTCACTTGGAAAGAGGGCCAAGAATTCCTGAAAAAGATGCCAGATTTTTAGAGACCAATAAAGAATTGACAAAAATCTCCAAACAAGTAGCCCAAGTCCCACAGAAATATAAGCAGCTTGTTAAAATGTTGAGAAGTACATATTTTGAAAACACTGAACATTAACAGTGTAAAATGAACCTGACATAAATTTGAAAAAAAGGCTAAAAATCTCAGCTCTTAGATTTGGGATCTTGAGGTCAAAATTTGTATCAAATGAATGTGTAATTGTAATATCAAGTTATGTGGATCTGTTTAAATTCAGAATATTCCCATGCATAATTTTAATGCTTTGTTCCACTGAGCCAAATAGCTCAACAAAACACAAGGTACAATCCTGGATCAGTTTTAGTTTAGTCTCAATTTAGTCCTGGATCAGTCCTGGTTTAGTTCTGGTTTAGTCCTAGTTTAGTCCTGGTTCAGTTCTGTTTCAGTCCTAATTTAGTCCATCTTAAAGGAAAATTAATGTTTTTTTTTTACAATCTGAGCCTTCTTTCGGCAATAAAACAAGTAGTTTTACTCACCCATAGCAGTTTGGTGTCAATTGGAGCAGTATCACAGAACTTATGTTGAGCCGTTCTGTTCTACTAATGATCCCGTATCCGTTAGCGTGAGTGCTCGGGGCATTGATTTGCGGTGTCCAAATAACACAAACTTTAGCACTTTTCAAATCACAGAAGATCGCTGTGTCAGGGTAGACTTTTAGTAGATTCCAAAACGGCCTGAAACCCGATATCGCAACAGAAAAGTAAAGTTCAGAGCGGTGTTAGCTTCTTTCGGACTAGCGGTGTTTACAAAACAGCTGAGTTCACGTCCTCTCTGATGACGTCATCAAATGAAACTATAGCTGGATATCGGGTTTCAGGCCGTTTTGGAATCCACTAAAAGTCTACCCTGACACAGCGATCTTCTGTGATTTGAAAAGTGCTAAAGTTTGTGTTATTTGGAGAGCGCAAAGTAATGCCCCGAGCACTCACGCTAACGGATACGGGATCATTAGTAGAACAGAACGGCTCAACATAAGTTCTGCGATACTGCTCCAATTGACACCAAACTGCTATGGGTGAGTAAAACTACTTGTTTTATTGCCGAAAGAAGGCTCAGATTGTAAAAAAAACGTTACTTTTCCTTTAAGTCCTGGTTTAGTCCTGGTTCAGTGCTTGTTTAGTCCTGGTTTAATCCTGGTTTAATCCTTGTTCAGTCCTGGTTCAGTCCTGGTTTAGCCCTGGTTCAGTCCTGATTTAGTCCTGAGTTAGCATGAATCATTGCAATCATCTGGACCACATGTTAATTTGGTTATGTAAAATGACCTAAATTAGCCTCCTCAAAAATCCCATTAACTGTTCCCATTATTAGCAAAGGGCCTTGTAATGCCAGTGCTCTCAGTTTCATTGCTACATATAACACAATGAAACCTAACTGTTGCTATAGTGAGCATGAACCAGGGCCAATAGAACATAACTGTAGCACATATGTTAAACCACTTATGTTGGAAATGGTCTGGTAGATCCCCAAACACTGCACGCTTCAAAGAAAAGAAAACCAACATGGATTTGAGCACATCACATAAACCCAGGGCTCTGTAATGTAATAGTGTTATAGGCAATAGACAGGCATATGGCCCTGTACTGGAGTTATGTAGTGAATATAGCTCCTATGAGGCCCTAAGGTTGTAGTAAAAGTATCATTGTTTAATATCATAACATAAATTGCATGTTTCCCTATGGGGGCTCAGATTTCATTAAATTACTAAACCAAAATATGAAGTAGAAATAGCTCATGAGCAAGATCCTAGCTAAAAATCTTGACATGGAGGAGAGGTATTATGATCACCCACTGCTTCTGACAGGTTTGACCATCTTTCAGTGCCTCAAATGCAAAGAAGACATCACCTTTGGATCCAGGATTAGCTGATTTTCAAACTGTGAAAGGTGAAACTTAGTTTACAGACAAGGCGGGTGAAGTGTCTTACCTAAAGACACAACAACAGTTTGTACAAGAGCAACTACAGAGATACACTGTAAATTAAGGCAGTCAAAAGTCATAAAAAATCAGATCATAACAGATACTAAAACTAATATTGAAACTAGACACTCATTAGAGCAGGTATTGATATTAAAAAAGTCACATTCACAGAACAGAAATGAACCTTTCCTGAAGGTCTTTAGAATGATCTTGAGCTATATAAGAGCACATAGACTAGTATATGCCCATGGACCACTACCTACCTGGACCACTGAGGGATTACACAGATATAAGGCCACATAGTAATATAAAAGAAAGTACTATGATTTAATGGTGAAAATCACATCCCATTGTTTCTAGAAAGAGGTTTTTATTATCATTGTGGTAGTCTATTCCTTAGCATTGAAATTGACTTTGAAATTTGTGACAGTATTGTGACAACACCACTGTAAACTATTACCCTGGATTCTAATTCTAACTCTAAAATGGTGTATATATTGTCTTTTGATAGAAATCTGCAGGAACAACATAAGAAACTTTGAAATAATATCATAAAAACCTGATAATTTCTTTCATCATGACATAGTGTGTGCAATGCGAAACTCAGTGCTTTGTGTTTGGGCAAATCGAAGTATGTGACTGTATGAAATAAAGGTAAAGTGAATGGACTTCAAAACACAGAGAAGCAAAACCTGATTTGAATCATTTAAATCATTATTTTTAAAAATAATGATTTAAACTTTAAACTAGAGATGTTGTAACTTTGTCTGGAATGTTCCACAGGATTATGTTAAATATACAGTATCTCCATGGACACAAGCAGATGGCAACTCCAGGAAAGGAAATGCTCCACTGTGCTTTTAAACTCCATACATCTTCACTAGAAAAATGTGGATAATTTCAGCCCTGGAATTGCCCATTTCTACTGAACTAAAGGTAAAAAATGTAGCTGTTAAGTTGAAAACTACCTAATAAATGGTTACTCAAACGTGTGAATGAAACAAAACTCCAGCTATGTTTTTGAGGAAATGACAACATTGTAACATGACTTAAAGATCCCATGACATGGTACTTCTTGATGCTTTTATATGGCTCCTTAATGGTTCCCTAATACTGTAAATGAATCCTTCTTCAAAATCAACACTCAGTGCATGAGAAACAGAGATAAGATGAGAAAGAGTCATAAATATCTCTCTCAAACACTTTATTATGGGCGTTGTTGCTTGAATGCAAATGAGGAGAAAAGAGCTGGCCTATAGTAGAGGGTGGGGGCGTGGCCAAACTCTCCGCTCTCGCACGGGGGGAGATATTTGAAGCGTTCCATTGAAAAATAAACACATTTCCACAGAAAATAAAATTAAACCACTGCTGTTCAAAGGTCCAGAGGCTCAGATAAAGGACTTCTGAGCCTAGAAACACTCGGACGTGCCTCCAGGCAAATAAAAAAACACATTTCGCATTGCCTAGCGCATTCGCAGTCCAAACTCTCTGGGCGTGATTTACAGAGACGCTGAGTACAGACGGGGGTGGAACTGCATTTGCATTTCTTTTTTCGAACTGACGTCAATAAGGTGCCTTGTTCAAAATCGCCCGTTTGAGCTCCGATTTTTTGTAACGCAGAAAAGGATCGCAAATGCTCAGTTTAGACATTTCGCAACTTTTAACCATGGGGGGGGCTAAACAGAGTAGGGGAGCTCACATTAACGTTCAAAAACCTCAGAAAGTGAAAATTTCATGCCATGGGACCTTTAAAGCTCATACGCATCAATTTTGCGTAATAATATAGGACTTTCAAATTCTCCAAAATTCTGTTTAATATAATATAGAACCTTTAAGTAACCATGGCGTCCCCTGATCAAACAAAAGCCTTTGTAGGTGGTCTGTATCAAAGCCCAAAGCCAGGGTTTGTTTCCCCTGGCTCCTCTGTGTGTTCTGGGGTTAAAAATCCACCATGGCTGCCTGTTTGTTTAGCAGCGCACTGTTTGATGCTCCACACACACAAACAATAGCACCAAAGCCAGAGTGTAGCCACAGTACAGAGAGTCTAATTCGCCAGTCCATAAGCCCACACCCCCGACTGCTCCAGGCCGAACCAGTGTGGGCTGTGGTGAGAGGAGACACAACTCACTGGAATAACACCAAAGCAATCCATTTTCCACTTTTATTATTACTGAACCGAAGAAAATGGACAGGTGAGCCAAATGTGCTAGTTTATACTTATCTTTCATAGCCACTAAACTTTTTTAGTGGCTAATTTAGTGGCTAAACTAATATTTTTTAAAACTCAAAGACTCGTATTATCTGGCTTTTTTACTTGTATTTCTTCTGCAAATCTCATGCTTAATGAGCCGATATTGTGGTATTTTTTTAAATCTATGTTATAATGTTTCCTCATCACAGGCACAGCTCGAGTTATGTTTTGTTTTATTCAAATATGTATGTTTATGTTTATTTAGGCTGTTCTTTTCTCAAACTTCAAACATTTATTTTGCATTATACAGTGCCTTTAAAGTTATAAAGCAGTAGATATTAACAACAGTTCTTCTACAGGTCTATTTCAACCCCTACAAAATATTGACTCAGTATAAATAAAAATAGAGAATTCATATTTCATTCTCTTTTCTGCAATATTTAATTAAAACACATACGCTCATCTGATCATATACAAAATAAAACACAGGTACAAGTGTACCTTTGCTGCCAAACAAACCCCAGCATGCACAAACCCACAGATGAACTGTATATTTCAGACGTGAGATGGTTTTCTTCTTGCTTTAAGTCGCTCTGTGCAGCTACTTTTAACTGTGTGTGCATTACAGTAATTATCGCGTATCTCAGGTACAATCTTGTGTTTGACATGGGAAGGTTGGAGGGGAGGGTTCTCTTTGTGTTTCTCGATGAGTTGCACAATGAACGATCACAACTCAATTAACACTTCTATATATACACTGTACACACACACCAAACCAGGTACAGATGATGGTTGCTTTTTTTTTCAAGCTGTATTGATCCTGTGATTTTGACAGCTGCGCCTGTTGGGAGACCTGTGAAATGAGACAGGAAGACTCTTAAGACTCCATTTGTTTGATACCAATAAGTTTTTGTCAAAGTTTAAGGAAAAAAGATCCAATTTAAAACGAGAAAAGTCTAGGCATTATTTTTGTTACATGTCAGAGGACGTTGTCTATAAAAATGTCTAGTGTGTCTAGTTGGGAAAATCAAATAAACATTATTTATGTTTATAGTCATTTAATTGTAAAAATCCTGTGTACAGATTTTCAGATTGTTTAGTAAGTTTTGTTACTTTTCAGTCAAGTTCAAAAATGTACAAAGTACAGATACCTGCTAGTGAAAGAAAAGTAAAAAGTAACTAAGTAGAGATAACTCAAATTTAGTAATAAGTACAGTACTTTACTACTTTTACAAGTTCCACCACTGTTATTTACATGTATAAATAAAATTCCACTCATGACCTGTCCAAACGTGTGGGCCACATGTGCAGTTCTGTGGAAACCACCTGTCAGTGTTACATTTTCATTTTCCACTGTTCTTCTCAGTAGCCTTTGTGTCTCAGTCGAAGGTCTCAGTGCAGTTTAACAGGAGGATTGGTCAGGGAGGGTCAGCAGATCTTTGTCAAGGCAGTTTGAGGAGAGGAAGAGCTGAAAGTGTCCCTCCCCTGTGTCCTGCAGCATCACAGCAGTGTCCAGGGGGAGCTAGGTGAACACAACAGGAAAGGCCTAACTTTCCTCTAAAAGTTCCTCCTTGTTCCTGTTTTTAAATTCCATACATCTTAAGTAGAATCATTTGGAAGGTTTCAGCCCTGGAATTGCCACTCTCTACTGAACTAAAGTTAAAAGGAGACGTTAACTTGATGAGATAAGAACGTGCTTAAAGGGATATATATTGGACTTGTGTTTTGTTTCATTCACGCATGTTTAATACAGATCGTGTATATTTAACTTCAAATTCAAAGCTTTTATTGTCATATGCACAGTAAAGAAACACGTTCCCCTGTACAATGAAATTCTTACTTTGCTGCCCACCCTGAATGCCAAGAGCATGCAAAAAAATTAAAATAGATAAATAAGATAAAGAGAAGCATGTAAAAAAGTATAATCAAATAGAAAGAATCTTTACAGAGTATATAAAATATATAAAAACTAAACTATAACTAAACACTATAAAAATATAGGCTAGGTGCTATGTACATTACAGATAATGTGCAACATTAGTTTTATGTGCAACTGTCAGTAGTAAAAACGGTGTGTAAACATGGTTGATATAGTGCAAACAGAAGTGTAAACATGGTTGATATAGTGCAAACAGTGCAAACAGGAAGTGTAAACATTCAAGCAGTTACATGTGCAGCTGTAATCTAACAGATTATTTTAACAGATGGTCAGTAATAGTGCAAATTACTCATGTGCCAAGTATAGGTCAATCAGTGTCCAGGAGGGGGGGGGCAGTTCAGGAGTCTGATAGCAGTTGGGAAGAAAGAGTTCTTAAGTCTAGTAGTCCTGCTTTTCACACTCCTGTACCTCCAGCCTGAAGGTAGGAGTGTGAATAGTCCATGTTGGGGGTGGGTGGGGTCTTTGCTCTCTTGTGGACTCTGCAATGGTAGATAGAGGGTTGAGGAGTCCTGGTCATCTTTGTGGCAGTCTTTACCACTCTCTGCAGGCCTTTGCCGTCCTTCACAGTAGTGCTGTCGTACCACACAGTGATGCAGCTGGTCAGGATGGACTCGATGATGCAGCTGTAGAGGTTGCTGAGGATTTTGGGGCGACATGCCAAATTTCCTCAGCCTCCTCAGAAAGTACAGCCGCTGTTGAACCTTCTTCACCACCTGTGTAGTGTTGAGTGTCCAGGTGAGGTCATCACTGATGTGGACCCCCAGGTATTTAAAGGTGCTCACCCTCTCCACCTCAAGGTCCCAGATAAACAGTGGCTGATGAGGTCTCCTCTCCTTCCTCATGTCCACTATCATCTCCTTGGTCTTGTCTGTGTTGAGAGTGAGGTTGTTGTCCCAGCACCATGTCACCAGACTGTCCACCTCCCTCCTGTAGGCCGCCTCATCTCCGCCTGTGATACGACCTATCACAGCTTTGTCATCAGCAAACTTCAGGATGGTGTTCTCGGGGTGGGATGCGACGTAGTCATGGATGAACAGGGTGTAGAGGATGGGGCTGAGGACGTAGCCCTGCGGGATACCGATGTTAGTGGTGATGCTGGCTGAAGTTCTGTTTCCAATCTTGACAGACTGGGGCCTGCCAGTCAGGAAGTCCAGGAGCCAGTCACAGAGGGCAGGGTGTAGTCCAAGTGTTGACAGTTTGTGGGTGAGTCTGTGGGGGATGACCGTGTTGAAGGCGGAGCTGTAGTCAATAAAGAGTATCCGGGCGTAGGAGTCTTTATTTTCTAGGTGGGTTAGGTTGTTTAGGTTGTTATTTAGGTTGTTAGGTTAGGTTGTTCTTTTCTCAAACTGAAAAAACCCTGTCATCTCTTTGTGATGTTATTAATTAGTAATATAGGAAATGATCCACTGTTTGTTTGTTTGTTTTTTTTAACTCTGTACACTTTCACTTTCACAAAAATGATCATTTTGATCATTTTTGGAGAGGTGATCAAACTCACACTAAGAATGCATGTTTTTCAACGCAATGACACCTGTAATTTAATAAAAGTTATAGATTAAAAAAGTTGACTGCCATATTGTGTTACATTCCAGGCAAAGCAATAACATCTCTATGAGACACATAGTGCACATTTATATAGCATCTGAAAATACTGAAAATATTGTATTATATAATCTGTGCCACTGACCACACTGCTCACCACTATTCATTTATACAACACATTCATAAGACCACACCACATTCATTCAATAGACCACTCACTCTCCTTTGGGTTGGAAGCCGAATATTTATCATAATATGATAAATATGTCATCAGTGGCAAATATTATTTGCCGCTGATACATATGATAATGTAGATTGACAGTAGGTCAGTTAAAAAAAAAGTCAGAAACTAGACTCTCATTTGAGCAAGTATCAATTCTATAAAACAAATTCACATAAACATGATATCATTTAGAGTGATATTGAGCATTATCAGAGCTAGATCACATGGTAACATCAAGACAGTACTACTGTTATGTATTGAAAGCCTATTCCTGTTTTGAAATCGAGTTTCAAATGTTAGTACAGCACTAATCAATAGTAAAAGAGCAGTAAGTGTAACCGTCAATAACGTGTTCAGAGTGAATTTGTTTCACCACTCATCCAAGTAGCTTCTTCTGCTTTGTCAAATGCAGAGGATGTGTTTATTTTATTAAGTCATTTTAGATTAATTTTGATATTTTAAAAAGTTCAAAATATAACCAAGAATCCATAGGTGTGATAGATTCTAACAATGAAGCGGACAAAAGCACAGTATGTCCTCTTTAACAGATTTGCATCATGGTATTGGTAGTGTCTGTACTGCTGGAGTCAAAGCCCGTTAACTTTGTCGATGTGTGTTTAAGACTTCCACACTTGAAATAATAATGGGCATTGAGTATACAGGATATAGTTGATCCATGCTTGGTTGGAGAGTTACTGTGGAGATGTGGATCAGCTGCCAGAAGTCAGCAGTCCCTGAATGCACCACTGCCTGCCATAAAGGCATCTGTGTTCTATTTATACAAATGATAAATCTGACATAATGTGTAGACATGTAATTAATAGCATGTTTCTATTTCCCTGAGATTTCCATTTGTAAAGAAGGTGGATATAGAATACAAGTACAAGTATATAGGATAATTTATTAACAGAAAAATAACTGAACTACATCATTCCCGTTTCTCTGTGGGCATAAATATGTCTTTATTGGAATGGAAAAATATACATGTTATGCTTTTCATCTTAAGCTACTGGGAAATAAAGCCATATACATATACTCAACAAAAATATAAACGCAACACTTTTGTTTTTGCTCCCATTTTTCATGAGATGGACTTAAAGATCTAAAATTAATTCCAGATACACAATATTACCATTTCTCTCAAACATTGTTCACAAATCTGTCTACATGTGTGATAGTGAGCACTTCTGCTTTGCTGAGACAATCCATCCCACCTCACAGGTGTGCCACATCAAGATGCTGATCTGACATCATGATTAGTGCACAGGTGTGCCTTAGACCGCCATTTGCCTCATGCAGTGCAACACATCTTCTTTGCATAGAGTTTATCAGAGTGTCAATTGTGGCCTGTGGAATGTTGGTCCACTCCTCTTCAATGGCTGTGCGAAGTTGCTGGATATTAGTGGGAGCTGGTACACGCTGTCGTATACGCCGGTCAAGCACATCCCAAACATGCTCAATGGGTGACATGTCCGGTGAGTATGCTGGCCATGCAAGAACTGGGACATTTTCAGCTTCCAAGAATTGTGTACAGATCCTTGCAACATGGGGCCGTGCATTATCTTGCTGAAACATGAGGTGATGTTCATGGATGTATGGCACAACAATGGGCCTCAGGATCTCATCACGGTATCTCTGTGCATTCAAAATGCCATCAATAAAATGCACCTGTGTTCTTCGTCCATAACAGATGCCTGCCCATACCATAACCCCACCACCACCATGGGCCACTCGATACACAACATTGACATCAGCAAAGCGCTCACCCACACGACGCCACACACGCTGTCTGCCATCTGCCCTGAACAATGTAAACCGAGATTCATCCATGAAGAGAACACCTCTCCAACGTGCCAGACGCCATCGAATGTGAGCATTTGCCCACTCAGGTCTGTTACGGCGACGATCTGGAGTCAGGTTAAGACCCCGATGAGGACGACGAGCATGCAGTTGAGCTTCCCTCAGATGGTTTCTGACAGTTTGTGCAGAAATTGTTTGGTTATGCAAACCCATTGTTTCAGCAGCTGTCCGAGTGGCTGGTCTCAGACGATCTTGGAGGTGAACGTGCTGGATGTGGAGGTCCTGGGCTGGTGGGGTTACACGTGGTCTGCGGTTGTGAGGCCGGTTGGATGTACTGCCATATTCTCTGAAACGCCTTTGGAGACGGCTTATGGTGGAGAAATGAACATTCAATTCACGAGCAACAGATCTGGTTGACATTCCTGCTGTCAGCATGCCAATTGCACGCTCCCTCAATGCTTGTGACATCTGTGGCATTTTGCTGTGAGACAAAACTGCACATTTCAGGGTGGCCTTTTATTGTGGGCAGTATAAGGTACACCTGTGCACTAATCATGATGTCAGATCAGCATCTTGATGTGGCACACCTGTGAGGTGGGATGGATTATCTCAGCAAAGCAGAAGTGCTCACTATCACACATTTAGACAGATTTGTGAACAATGTTTGAGAGAAATGGTAATATTGTGTATCTGGAATGAATTTTAGATCTTTAAGTCCATCTCATGAAAAATGGGAGCAAAAACAAAAGTGTTGTGTTTATATTTTTGTTGAGTGTACTTTAGAATATTTATTATAGGGGATTCCAGGCTTCAGAAGGGATCTTATATGACTTTAGTGGAAACCAGAGCACACATCGGAAATATAAACAGACACTGAGAGACTATTTGAACTCCAAGTCCAATATTTGAACTTACAATGCTGTGGGTGAGTGCTAACTGCTAAGATTTGTGTCAAGAAAAATGTATTACCACCCTTCAACACCCTTTTCATTACAAAATGATGATAAATTATGATATGGTTTAATTTGATATGATAATGTGGTATGGGTTTTAACATGCATTAACAAAATATACTTCACTAGCAAGGATTACGCCACGACAGTGAAATACGATAAAGATATTTATGACGGTGGGTGGATGTGATGGCTGGGGGGAGACTTATGGTGCGGGCTCCGTCTCCAATCCAAAACAGTCACCCAGCTGATTCAAAACCCCCCTCCTTAAAGCCCCAGTGTGTAGGATTCGTGGCGCATAGGTGGATGGTGCTATTGCACTTTCTGTTTTAGCTACGGCAGACCTCGAGGGTCACCCGGGCGCTACTGTATAAATAAAACGCGGTCCCATTTTTTTTTTTTTTTTTTTTTCTTTTCTCATGAAAACACACATTCCCGATCATGTACCATGACACTCTACACATCAAATGAAACCTTACAGTCTCCTCTTTTTGACTATGCAATTCATTTCCCTGCACAACAAACACTCCCCGAGCACATGGGGCTTTTATATGGAAAAGCACAAAACGAGGTTAGCTTACCTTAGAATGCTTTGCACAGGTCAGACTCTGTATTTCACCATAAACTTGCTCTCAATTTGTCCGTAAGGATCCAGCGGATAAAATCCAGTAAAACAATTTAGTCCAAAACACGTGTTAGATCCATTACGACGTCTGATCCGGCAGCATGCTTGTGTTGTTTACCCAAAACCACGAGCCTTGCCGAAGGCGAAGGCGGAGCCCAAATGTCCTTCTGCGGCTCTCGTATTCAAAATGGCTGCCTCTGCATGGGGAAGATCCCCCTTTTATGTGACTATATCTAAGTCCAAAAGAATACTTTGATTTCATGATGGAAGTCAAAAGGCTTGGAAAACAATGTATTTTTGAATGGGTATCTTCAATTTCAGTAATTAACGGGTCTTACACACTGTCCCTTTAAGGATGATGTCTTCAGGCTGAAGGCCGGATGAGAGACACAGGGAGAGAGCTGACGTGGACGGCGTTGTCGGGATAGGCCGTATAAATAGGACTTCTGGGTAACTGAAGGCGTGATCAAGATGAGCTGTGGTTGGCTGGTGAGGAGGTTGAGGTTTCAAACATTAAATCACACATCTAACCTATGTTCTTTCATTCCATTTTATTTTATTTTATTTTATTACGTATAAGAGCACAAAGACTAGTATATGCCCATGGATCTCTATAGAACCTACCTGCCTGGATGTAGCATCATATTCTGGACCCTAGGTATAAATCATCTTGGTGGGCCCCACACTACATGTTGTCTAAGGAAAAATCCATATTCGAAGACTTTGTGAGGTACCCGTTCTTGCACTAGGCCCTGGGTAAACAGTACCCTTTACCCCCCAGTCCAGCGCCCTTGCCAACCTGGTTGACTGAGGGATAAAAAAGTACTGAGTGATGATTTAATGTTGAAAATAAGCTTCTGTTGTCTAAATGAAGAGTGCTTTTTTTCATTTTTATCATCATCTTGGTTTCAGAATCAGTATTGACTATGGAGTGTATTCCTTAGTATCAAAATGGAGTTCGTAGTATGGTGACAACATCTCCATCCATCTAATACGTTCAAATGGCTCTGCTCCAGCCCTCCTCTGGCCTGCGGTCTCCTATACTCTGCCCAAATCACCGCTGGGACCAAAAAGCTTGTATTTTCCCTAATAATAACCTCCCGACATACAGCCTGTGCCTCCACACTCCATTACCTGTCCCATCTCTGAACTCTGCGGTCACGAGCAGTGCGGTTTGGCCAGCTCCCGGACACCCCCCATAAGGATCCATTGTAGACGGCCATTTGCAAACTAATATAACCCAGCAGAGGCACGCCGCCAGTGTAACTATTAATGGGAGTGAGTGAGTGATGCTAACTTAATAAGAAGCCCCAAAAGCAATAGCAGAAAGAAAATCATGATGCTACATTTATTAGCACTGACAGCTTTAAAGACATTTGTGTGTTATTTCATTTGGTTGCCACCCAAGCAATTGACATTCATTCTTTTAGATGGAGTATATTCTGGGTTATTGTGTTTTTTTGAAATAGAATTTTTTTGAATTGTGTGTGGAGAATATGTATATTTGGCAATTTGTTTGTTTTGATATGATAGGAATGTAAAATGATCAGTGCCAGTGGTTAAAGAGGGGGTAGTGTGCTAAATTGAGTCGACAAAACATGCCTGAAGTGGTTTTATATATGTCCAGTAGTCGAGTTGTAAAATGAAACCGGGGGGATGGTGAAATTTTTCACCAAGCTAAGCCCTCCCCCATCACTGACATCACTGTGGTGTTTCAGGGCAGGGCAGAATTAGAAGGTACTTTGTTAAAATGGAAATGCTTTTATAACAAAAAGTCCATATAATCATTCAATAATTCAATAATACACCGGATATATGTTATCACACACGTACACACACACACACACACACCTTAGTCCTGGTTTAGTCTTGGTTTAGTCCTGGTTTAGTCCCGGTTTAATCCTGGCTTAGTCCTGGTTTAGACCTGGTTTAGACCTGGTTTAGACCTGTTTTAGTCCTGGCTTAGTCTTGGTTTGGACCTGGTTTAGTTTTGGTTTAGTCCCGGTTTAGTCCTGGTTTAGACCCGGTTTAGATCTGGTTTAGTCTTGGCTTAGTCCTGGTTTGGACCTGGTTTAGTCCTGGTTTAGACCTGGTTTACTCTTGGTTTAGTCCTGGTTTGAACCTGGTTTAGTCTTGGTTTAGTCCTGGTTTAGTGCCGAAATAGATGCAGAAATAATCTGATAATATGACTCACCCATAAGAATGCGGTCAGATCCATTCTAACAGTTTGCCGTGTTGTCTTTAATAATCTGGAGCTCCGGAGAAAAGGACATAATCCCGAACGTATCCCGTGTCCCGAGGCGAGAGTTCCTTCTTACGTAGCATTAACGTAGCAGGTTAAGGATTCTGTTTCTCTTGGAAATGCCATGTAAATATCAGGCAGCTCGCTCACAGCTGATCGGCGAACAGGCGCAAACACAACAGCGGTAATTGTCATGATTGGCGGGAGCGCGATCGGTGCGTAATTATGCTGCAACATGATTGGAAGCTGGAGCGCACTGGCCATTTTGACTTAA
This sequence comes from Paratrypauchen microcephalus, assembly GCA_036785185.1. Lineage (NCBI taxonomy): Eukaryota > Metazoa > Chordata > Actinopteri > Gobiiformes > Gobiidae > Paratrypauchen > Paratrypauchen microcephalus. Next base: position 2,914,775 of record JAVJIX010000033.1, read on the forward strand.
AAATGGCGAAATTCGCCAAAAGTTTAGGGATTTTCATGCCCCCCCTCTTCCCCTCAACTCGAGTACTGTATATGTCAGTCCTGCACGTTTGAGTAATCTAGCAATCTGTTCTGGGTCCTATTCAAACCCTCCTTATGGTTAGATATAAGATTCTGTCCAGTGCTCAGCCCACAAGCCTACGTCACCCAAAACAATACAAAACAATACACAACAGCTTCATAAACCTGACACAAAGTGGTGTAGTTTCATTACAGAAGTGTACGCTGATTGCATGTGTAATGCTCTGAATGGGGAGCAGACAGATTGTCAGAAATGAACCTGAAACTGATTAAACATGTTAATATGTTGTTTACAGTAAATGTAGCATTTTCAAAACAATAAAAGGTAACATGGTGATCTATGGTATGTGCCAGCAGTTAATCCCCCATAGATGTGTAATATCACCCCCTTTAAAAGTGTATGGACCTTTAAAACTCAGATCAGCAGACAACTGTAGAAAACAACTGTATAAGATCCAAAATTGTAGTCATTTATGAGGAAGCAAACAGGTAGACTCAATGTTACTATGTACATGATTTCATTGGTTGTAATTTGATTAATTTACTATGTATTCATTTCATCAGTGTGTAGTTTTTTTTGTCTTTTGCCTCGTTATTGTTGATGTCTGTCTAATACCGAATGTGATATGATTGTGCATTGGTTTGGCACAGAGACATAAAAAAATAAAAGTCCTTTATTACAGCATGGGCAGCCACTGTGTTTGAGACTCATATGTCTTCATAAGGTAATGAATTGATTTAGCTTATGTAAATATTGTATTATGCATCTCTAATTTGGACACGTACATATGTATTTCCTTAATAATTTGCTCTGGCCCTGTATTTGCTGTTGCAAGAGAAGGCAATGTTGTCAGTATCATACAAAACCAGATACCCCAAATTTAAAATTGCATAAAATGTAAACTGATTTATTTTTTCATATATCTATATCTGGCTTCTATGTTTGGACAGAGGTGCTATATAGATTTGACAGTTAGAGGCTCTGCTTTATACACATTTTTTTGTCATATAAGCCTTTTTGAGCAAATTTTTCTAGTCCTCTTACAGGTATATTGCATAAGTACATCTCAAGAGGCACGTCTTCATCATTTTATTGGTGATAATCAGGAAGCGTGCATTAGCATGTTAATTGTTAGGTATGTTAATTGTTGTTAGTAGGATGCTCTGAATGCATAATGTAAGGAATAACTCTAGAACCATTTAAAATAAACTAGTTGTGTGTTTTTGTTTTTTACATTTTTAAGTCTTTCAGGGACAACACCTTTAAAGCCCCAGTGTGTAGGATTCGTGGTGCATAGGTGGATGGTGCTATTGCACTTTCTGTTTTAGCTACGGCAGACCTTGAGGGTCACCCGGGCGCGCACACGAGCCGCGCGCCGCTACTGTATAAATAAAACGCGGTCCCGTTTTTTGTTTTTTTTTTCTTTTCTCATGAAAACACACATTCCCGATCATGTACCATGACACTCTACACATCAAATGAAACCTTACAGTCTCCTCTTTTTGACTATGCAATTCATTTCCCTGCACAACAAACACTCCCCGAGCACATGGGGCTTTTATACGGAAAAGCACAAAACGAGGTTAGCTTACCTTAGAATGCTTTGCACAGGTCAAACTCTGTATTTCACCATAAACTTGCTCTCAGTTTGTCCGTAAGGATCCAGCAAATAAAATTCAGTAAAACAATTTAGTCCAAAACACGTGTTAGATCCATTACGACGTCTGACGTCAGCATGCTTGTGTTGTTTACCCAAAACCATGAGCCTTGCCGAAGGCGGAGCCCAAATGTCCTTCTGCGGCTCTCGTATTCAAAATGGCTGCCTTTGAATGGGGAAGATCCCCCTTTTATGTGACTATATCTAAGTCCAAAAGAATACTTTGATTTCATGATGGAAGTGAAAAGGCTTGGAAAACAATGTATTTTTGAATGGGTATCTTCAATTTTAGTAATTAACGGGTAAAAATCTTACACACTGTCCCTTTAAATGTCCTATATCAGAGGTCTTCAACAGGGGGGTCGCGACCCCTAGGGGGGTCGCGGAGGTACTGCAGGGGGGTCGCGAAATCTTTTGATTTCACTTTAAAATAATAGAATTTTATATTTTATAGTGTAAAATACAGTATTAACCTGTGTATTATTTCCTTGTATTGGATGTACCATAACAGAGTAGCAATGTTTATACATGACACTAAGCTCAATTTAATATAAAACACAATTCTATGCCGTATATATAGTAGGGGGTCCCTGGCCCAGTTCGCCATCTGTTTGGGGGTCCCTGGCCCAGTTCGCCATCTGTTTGGGGGTCCCTGGCCTGAAAAACGTTGAAGACCCCTGTCCTATATTGCAAAGAATTTACTCTTGTGAGCTTTTAGCCAGGTTATAATGCCGTAATTTCATCAAAAACACAGCTGGAGTTGTGTTTTGTTTCATTCACACATGTTTAAGTAATCCTGCATTATTAGTCTGTCTACATTTCCAAAGCTCAAAATGCTCTGTTCCAACTTGTGATGTCATGAAGTGGTAGCTTTCAAGTTAACCACTACATTTTACCTTTTCTTGAGCAGAGGCTGACAATTCCTGGGCTGAAATTGTCCAAATGAATCTAAACCTGCTCCCTGTAAAGCATTTTGTGATTTGTATCTGTGAAAAGTGCTATATAAATAAAGTTTACTTGCTTAAAGGTCCCATGGCAAGAAATTTTCACTTTCTGAGGTTTTTGAACATTAATGTGAGCTCCCCTACCCTGTTTAGCCCCCCCCCCCCCCCCTCCCCATGGTTAAAAGTTGTGAAATGTCTAAACTGAGCATTTGCGATCCTTTTCTGCGTTACAAAAATTGGAGCTCAAACGGGCGATTTTGAACAAGGCACCTTATTGACGTCAGATCGAAAAAAGAAATGCAAATGTAGTTCCACCCCCGTCTGTCTGTACTCAGCGTCTCTGTAAATCACGCCCAGAGAGTTTGGACTGCGAATGCGCTAGGCAATGCGAAATGCATTTTTTTATTTGCCTGGAGGCACGTCCGAGTGTTTCTAGGCTCGGAAGTCCTTTATCTGAGCCTCTGGACCTTTGAACAGCAGTGGTTTAGTTTTATTTTATGTGGAAATGTGTTTATTTTTCAATGGAACGCTTCAAATCTCTCCCCCCGTGCAAAAACGCGGAAATGGATCAGCTGAGGGCTCAGAGCTCTGAGCGGAGTTTTGCCACGCCCCCACCCTTTACTATTGGCCAGCTCTTTTCTCCTCATTTGCATTCAAGCAACAACGCCCATAATGGCCTGTTCAGAGAGAGAAAAATTACTCTTTCTCATCTTATCTCTGTTTCTCATGCACTGAGTGTTGATTTTGAAGAAGGATTCATTTACAGTATTAGGGAACCATTAAGGAGCCATATAAAAGCATCAAGAAGTACCATGTCATGGGATCTTTAAGATGTGCAAAGAGTCCCTCAGTCGTCAGGGTAGAATACATGGCAAAAGGAGAAATTCAAGTTTTCAACTGGACAAAGTTTATTTGGTCGAAGACGTTTCGCAGCTCATCCAAGCTACTTCTTCAGTTCTTTACTTACTTACTTACAGTTTAAAAACCCAGTTTTCAGTTTGAGAGAAAAACGATTTTAAGAATCGCCTGAGCCTCATTCTGCATAACAACAAATAATAAATAATAAAGATTCAGTATATTAAGTGTTTCATGCAATGTGGTCCTTGGCACAGCTCCCAAATCAATGCTCACAGATCCTGAAATCCAACCTCTTTCTCCATACATGTGATGCTTAAGATCTGCCCCAGCCTCAGTGTCCCAGAGGGGCAGTGCCTTTTGCCCTCTCTTTGAAACTCTCTCTCTCCTCTGGGCTTTATTATCTCACTGACCCTCGCTCGCCCCATTCAGCGTGGCCCCTCCCCCTTTTCAGCCTGTCAGCTCCAAAAACAAGAGCGTGTCACCAGTTAACCTTCACATGTCAAAGTCCGACCACCACCAACTGCATAGTTTAAGTTTAAGGACCACCTAATGACCAGTTGGTTTAGAGTGCATTCAGTTTGGGAAATAAATACAAACTAATATACATTTCATAAAAGTATTACTACAACTTGTACTGATTATTATGTTATTTATCTAGTAAGTCATGGGAAGAATACTTTGAAAATGTATTTAGTTACAGAATACTGAATACCTGCATTAAAATGTATTTTGTAACACATTCCGATGTACTGTATTCTTAATACTTAATACATAACATTAAAAACAGATTTATATTTGTTTCACTGTTTGTTATGCATTTCCTATTACTGACTGAAGAAGGAACAATTTGTGTGCTTTCTGTTTTTCTCACTGGTTTTATGCAGTTTGAAGCCTAAAGTGAGTGATCAAGTGCCGCCAAGTATTCTTTTGATTTTAAAAAAGTAAATGCATTGTGAACACAAAGATGAAAAAATAATACTCAAAATTTGTATTCAGTTACTTCCCAACACCGCATCATGTTACAATACTATAAGTTGCTCCATTGGGATTTGAACTTCCTGACCACTGGTTGTAGGGCAAATGCTTAAAATTTCTAACATTTTCCTCCAGATTTATGCAGATAAATCGTTGAAGAAGGCCATGGTCATATGAGTAAAGTGACTAAAAGAGTAAATCAAATACATTTTCATTTTAATGCATACTTCTGTGAATATTTTGTCATAATGTTCTATAATAAATTAGAATTATTAAAGGTCCCATGGCATGAAATTTTCACTTTCTGAGGTTTTTGAACGTTAATGTGAGCTCCCCTACCCTGTTTAGCCCCCCCCCCCCGGTTATTCATCCTTTCATTCATTCATTCATTCATTTTCTTCCGCTTTTCCATTTTCTGGGTCGCGGGGGCAGCAATCCAAGCAGTGTTCTGCTGCCCAGAACACAATGCACCAGCCCCCATGAATCCTTCCGCAGGTGGTGGGTCCACAGGAGGACGGCTCACGTCACAACAGGCCTTGATGTATCTTCTGTCATGGGGACTACCAGTGTCCACAGACACTGGGGGCAAGGTGGGGTTAAGTGTCTTGCCCAAGGACACAACGGCAGCGCTCATCTGTGGGAGCTGGGATCATATGCGGTCAACCCGTCAAGAGCGGGATTCGAACCGCTAACCCCTGGATCACGAGACATATGCTCTACCAACTGAGCTACTGCCGCCCCGGTTAAAAGTTGCAAAATGTCTAAACTGAGCATTTGCGATCCTTTTCTGCGTTACAAAAAAACGGAGCTCAAACGGGCGATTTTGAGCAAGGCACCTTGTTGACGTCAGATCGAAAAAAGAAATGCAAATGCAGTTCCACCCCCGTCTGTCTGTACTCAGCGTCTCTGTAAATCACGCCCAGAGAGTTTGGACTGCGAATGCGCTAGGCAATGCGAAATGCGTTTTTTTATTTGCCTGGAGGCACGTCCGAGTGTTTCTAGGCTCGGAAGTCCTTTATCTGAGGCTCTGGACCTTTGAACAGCAGTGGTTTGATTTTATTTTCTGTGGAAATGTGTTTATTTTTCAATGGAACGCTTCAAATCTCTCCCCCCGTGCAAAAACATGGAAATGGATCAGAGCGGACAGCTGACAGCTGAGAGCGAGAGCGGAGAGTTTGGCCACGCCCTCACCCTCTACTATTGGCCATCTTTTTTCTCCTCATTTGCATTCAAGCAACAACGCCCAGAATGGACGGTTCAGAGAGAGAAAAATTACTCTTTCTCATCTTATCTCTGTTTCTCATGCACTGAGTGTTGATTTTGAAGAAGGATTCATTTACAGTATTAGGGAACCATTAAGGAGCCATATAAAAGCATCAAGAAGTACCATGTCATGGGATCTTTAATATTAAACATACTCTAGAATGTAAACAATTGCATAATGCATAATGGCTTTGCTGTAAAACTAAATAATTTAATTTGAAAATTGTGAAAATCTCTTTAAACTTCAATAATTTGGATGCTCTGAATGCATAAGATACAGTATGTAAGAAATAACTTGACCACTTGACCACTGCAAACAATTTAACTAGTTTTGCTTTTCAGTAAAAATTTGGTACACCGCCAATTCAGACTAATTTGTGTTCTGTTAGCCTGCATTGTAATCTGTTTTCCTTCACACTATGAGAAGAAATATGTGCTTAATGCTCATTACCTCCCATATCAAATAAAAGGGAACAGCCCAAGGAGATACATTCATCTGAAGTCACGGATCTGCAAATAAACTGAAAATGAACTGAAAAAGAACCAAAAATGTGTAGATTTTTTCATAAGAACAGGCTGTAAACTGAATACAACATCTGTGCATCCATACTCAGAAATACAAATGTGTTCCTCTCTTTATGGAAACAATGCATCGTAATCACTGGGTTTTGGCAAACTCCGGCTAAGATAATAAACATATAGTGCATCATAATGAGTTTTTAGAGCTAGTCTTATACTTTCTTAGATAGCATCTAAGTGAAATCAGATTGTTTCATTTGTCTTAAAGGAAAAGTAACGTTTTTTACAATTTGAGCATTATTTCGGTAATAAAACAAGTTGTTTTACTCACCCATATCACTTTGGTGTCATATGGAGCATTTCCGGAGATGTTTTAGATTAGCGTTAGGCTAATGCCGTTAGCCTAGCGCGACTTATAGCCATAGCTCGAGGCATTCCCCGAGCATGTAATATGCCCCGTGCGGGCTCCAAATAACACAAACTTTAGCACTTTTCAAATCATAGAAGCTCAATGTCTTACTCTACGATTTCGTTTGGTCAAAAGTGGCCTGTAATCCGAGATTTAGCCATAGTTTCGAGTAGATGAGGACGCCAGTGCGCATGCGCGGAGTGTGCTCTCAGCTCCCGGGACCCAAACATGGAACGCAAAGCTGTAAACTATGGATAAATCTCCGGAAATGCTCCATATGACACCAAAGTGCTATGGGTGAGTAAAACAACTTGTTTTATTACCGAAATAAGGCTCAGATTGTAAAAAACGTTACTTTTCCTTTAAAGGGCTCACATTATGCTGTTTTCTGATCTATGTTATAGTGTTGTTTCCTCATCACAAATGTACCTGGAGTTGTGTTTTGTTTCATACACACATGTTAGACACACAAATCCAACATATTTAGGGTGAGTTCTTCTCTCTAACAGAAAAAGGTCTGTTCCACATTGTGTTGTCATGTGGTAATACAGGAAGTGCTCCCTTGTGATTTTAAACGCCATACAAATTCCAGAGAATCATTTCGATGATTTTAGCCCTGGAATTGCCAATCTCTAATAACCAAAAGGTGAACGGAGGCTGAAAACTACCAGTTCATGACATCGTGAGGTGGAAAAGAGCACTTTGCACTTTGGAGATGTAGACAGACTAATAAACCAGTCAATTCTGTGTAATATAGGACTTTTAATTGCCGTGTTGCAGCCCGCAGTTGTATTGTGAGAGCAAGGAATGTCTACACTGAAATGACAAAAAAACTCTGAGTGCGCTAAACAACCAAATTCAAAATGTCTTTGCCCCAGAACCTCTCTTGTCCCAGTCTACGTGCAGGTCAAAGAAACAAACGGTGCGAGCATTGCCGTGCTTCTGGCTCTTTCGACCCTTGTCTGTGTACTTGCTGCAGTGAGCCTAGTCATTTTGGTTTTAAAATGTTCATATTAATCCTCTCCACATGATCCTGGTGTTTTCATTTTGTTATTTAGTTAGTAAATAATTAATCCTAATAGGAAACTCGGCTCCAAATTCACTCCTATAACTGCTGGCATCGTGAGCTTCATTTGACTGGAGCCAAACACTATAGGTGACACTACTATACACTATTTTCTGATCTATGTTACAATGTTGTTTCCTCATGATGGTTTTAAGCACATTTCCTACATGCAGAAATGTTAGAAAGTGTAACACACATATCCCAAAGTGACCAAAAGCATGTTTAAAGGGACAGTGTGTAAGATTTTTACCCGTTAATTACTGAAATTGAAGATACCCATTCAAAAATACAGTGTTTTCCAAGCCTTTTCACTTCCATCATGAAATCAAAGTATTCTTTTGGACTTAGATATAGTCACATAAAAGGGGGATCTTCCCCATGCAGAGGCAGCCATTTTGAATACGAGAGCCGCAGAAGGACATTTGGGCTCCGCCTTCGCCTTCGGCAAGGCTTGTGGTTTTGGGTAAACAACACAAGCATGCTGCCGGATCAGACGTCGTAATGGATCTAACACGTGTTTTGGACTAAATTGTTTTACTGGATTTTATTCGCTGGATCCTTACAGACAAATTGAGAGCAAGTTTATGGTGAAATACAGAGTTTGACCTGTGCAAAGCATTCTAAGGTAAGCTAACCTCGTTTTGTGCTTTTCCGTATAAAAGCCCCATGTGCTCGGGGAGTGATTGTTGTGCAGGGAAATGAATTGCATAGTCAAAAAGAGGAGACTGTAAGGTTTCATTTGATGTCTAGAGTGTCATGGTACATGATCGGGAATGTGTGTTTTCATGAGAAAAGAAAAAAAAAAAAAACGGGACCGCATTTTATTTATACAGTAGCGGCGTGCGGCTCGTGCGCGGGTGACCCTCGAGGTCTGCCGTAGCTAAAACAGAAAGTGCAATAGCACCATCCACCTATGCGCCACGAATCCTACACACTGGGGCTTTAAAAGAGAATTAAAGCCACAGGAATCCATAATATGACTCTCTTCTTTAAATACTGAGTCATGTTTTTATCAAATCAGCATTAAAAATTAAGTTATACAGATGTTCCACTGTATCTGCTAAGAGGGATAATGTCACTGTAGAAATTATTTATTATAACAGTTTTATTCAGCAGATAAATAAGATAACTTCCCTGTCAGACAAAACACTGGGTTTAAACTGTGTATTCTATTGAGACGTCATAGTAAATTCCAATGAAAAGACTTAATTGCACATCACATTCTTCGGCCCAGTCTGTGGGGTTGTGAAATATGAACAACAAACACAGATGTACAGCAGGGAGGAGAGGAGGGGGCAGACGAGAGCCTAAAGAGATAATATTAATCTATTATTAGTTTATGAGATGAAGCAATTCTAAGTGTCTACAGTACAAATGAGTGGGCTGTGTTTTATCATCATGAAATATTCCAGAGTACACGGATGTTGTAATCTGTAACTCTCATTAAAATGCTTGTTGTAACTAGATGGATTTGGGGGATTTGGATAACGTCACTGTCAGTGCGGACGCCCACTGAAATATTCTTCTTGGCTAGTTTGTATTTGGTGCTAGAGACGCCAATTTTTAAAGGTCCTATATCACTCAGAGTTGATGCTTGTGAGCTTTCAGCCATGTTATAATGCTGTGACCTTCTCAGAAACATACCTGGAGCTGTGTTTTGTTTCATTCACACATGTTTGAGTAATTCTGCATTATTAGTCTGTCTTCATCTCCAAAGCTCCAAATGCTCTGTTCCATCTTGTGATGTCAAGTTAACAGCTATGTTTTAGATTTAGTTCAGTAGAGATTGGCAGTTCCAGGGCTGATGGATTTTAAAAACATTTGGTAATGCACTTCCTGTATTACCAAATGCCATGACAAGGTTGAACAGAGTTTGAGAGAAGAACTCATCCTAAATATGTCAGGTTTGTGTGTTCAACATGAGTGTGAATGAAACAAAACACAACTCCAGGTATGTTTGTGAAGAGGAAACGGCATCATAACATAGAAAATAGTGTAATAAGATAGTGGCAATGAAATACTTATTATAAAACATGATTTAATTGCATTTAGGTTCTCTGGTTCTGGTTGATTAATGGGCAAATTCTGAATGGATATCCTACCAATAAAAGAAGAGAGAGTGCAGATGTTATGATTTTGCCAGCCCACTTTTAAATGCATCCAAAGCTGGGTGTAAAACTACCTAATTAAGTCATTGTAGGACAGTACATGGAAAATAAATATTCTCACCATGATTCTGGAGCTCTGGAGCGCTGAATGTTAAAGGTTCATTATGATGGACATTTTGTATCTATGATATAATGTTGTATCTTATCAAAAACAAACCAGGAGTTGTGTTTTGTTTCATTCACACGTTTGACATGCAAAGCCTGCATATTTAGGACGAGGTCTTCTCCAAAACTGAAAATCATAAATGTAAGTCATGCTCAGTCCTGAAACTGCAAATCTATTACTTTGGCCTTGTTGACTTGTTCACTTCCTGGTAGGCCAGAATGTATTGTAGAAGTTCTGTGCTAGTCTAACTGATCAAAAGAGTCTAATAATGCAGGATTACTCAAACATGTTTTGGGTAATACCCCATTAGCACTGAAGGATGGGTCAAATGTAGAGAACAACTTTCCCTTCAGTGACAAGATCAGTACACAAGATCCAACATTTGGCATCAATTTAACCTGGAATATTTTCTGAGCAGTCACTAGTCTGTTCAGCCAATCAGCCAATCACAGTCTACCTTTGGCTTTCAACCAATCACCTTTCAACATTTAGGTCTCTCACATCTGTGTTATGATTTTTTCTGCAGGGCAGAATTAGAAGGTACTTTGTTAAAATGGAAATGCTTTTATAACATAATAACATAATAATTCAATAATGCACAGGATAATATGTTATCACACACAGTCTTGGTTTAGTCCTGGTTTAGTCCTGGTTTAGTCCTGGTTTAGTCCTGGTTTAGACCTGCTTTAGTCCTGGTTTAGTCCTGGTTTAGACCTGGTTTAGACCTGTTTTAGTCCTGGCTTAGTCTTGGTTTAGACCTGGTTTAGTTTTGGTTTAGTCCCAGTTTAGTCCTGGTTTAGACCCGGTTTAGATCTGGTTTAGTCCTAGTTTAGACCTGGTTTAGTCCTGATTTAGTGATGGTTTAGACCCGGTTTAGAACTGGTTTAGTCCTGGTTTAGTGCCGGGTTAGTCCCGGTTTAGTCCTGTTTTAGACCTGGTTTAATCCTGGTTTAGTTCTGGTTTAGACCTGGTTTAGTCTTGGTTTAGTCCTGGTTTAGTCCCAGCTTAATCCTGGTTTAGACCGGGTTTAGTCCCGGTTTAGTTTTGGCTTAGTCCTGGTTTAGACCTGGTTTAGACCTGGTTTAGTCCTGGTTTAGTTCTGGTTTAGTCCTGGTTTTGTCCTGGTTTAGACCTGGTTTAGTCCTGGCTTAGTCTTGGTTTAGACCTGGTTTAGTTTTGGTTTAGTCTTGGTTTAGTCCTGGTTTAGTCCCGGTTTAGTCCTGGTTTAGACCCGGTTTTGATCTGGTTTAGTCTTGTCTTAGTCCTGGTTTAGACCTGGTTTAGTCCTGGTTTAGACCTGGTTTAGTCCTGGTTTAGACCTGGTTCAGTCCTTGTTTAGTGCCAGGTTAGTCCCGGTTTAGTCCTGTTTAGACCTGGTTTAGTCCTGGTTTAGACCTGGTTTAGTCTTGACTTAGTCTTGGTTTAGACCTGGTTTAGTCTTGGTTTAGTCCTGGATTAGTCAAAGTTTAATCCTGGTTTAGACCCGGTTTAGTTCTGGTTTAGTCTTGGCTTAGTCCTGGTTTAGTCCTGGTTTAGACCTAGTTTAGTCCTGTTTTAGTCCTGGCTTAGTCTTGGTTTAGACCTGGTTTAGTTTTGGTTTAGTCCTGGTTTAGTCCCGGTTTAGGCCTGGTTTAGACACGGTTTATATCTGATTTAGTCTTGGCTTAGTCCTGGTTTAGACCTGGTTTAGTCCTGGTTTAGACCTGGTTTAGTCCTGGTTTAGTACCGGGTTAGTCCCGGTTTAGTCCTGGTTTAGACCTGGTTTAGTTCTGGTTTAGACCTGGTTTAGTCCTGGTTTAGTCTTGGTTTAGACCTGGTTTAGTTCTGGTTTAGACCTGGTTTAGTCCTGGTTTAGTCCTGGTTTAGTCCTGGTTTAGTCCCAGTTTAATCCTGGTTTAGACCCGGTTTAGTCCTGGTTTAGTCTTGGCTTAGTCCTGGTTTAGACCTGGTTTAGTCCTGGTTTAGTCTTGGTTTAGTCCTGGTTTAGTTCTGGTTTAGTGCCAAAATAGATGCAGAAATAATCTGATAATATGACTCACCCATAAAAACGCGGTCACTCGTATCCATGTACGTGTCATGGTCTTTAATAATCCGGAGCTCCGGAGAAAAGGACATATCCCGAACTTATCCCGTGTCCCGAGTCGAGACCAACCTAACCCCCCTCCACCAACCTAAACATGCGCCATAGGTAAAATCTTCCAGCTTAGGGCCTGACCAAGCCTAAATAACAAAACAAAATTATGGGGATTGTCTCCGGGTCAAATATAGAAACAACTTCTCCTGTGCGAGATCAATAAAGGTCAATCTTCTAATCCTTGACCACTGTAAGGCGCTTTGTGCTACATTTTTGTATGAAAAGCGCTTCATAAATATTGTTTGATTTGATTTGATTTAGGGATGCAAATTATCGGTTAATTCATTAACTGATAGTTGATTGACCTTATCGGTCGATTAACGATTAACTGATAAGCGGCATTTTTCACCTGAATTTTAGTATTTCAATAGGGTCTTTAAGAATATAAGCTATAGTAACATAACACTGAGTCATAAATATATCATAGTATTATTATATTGTATATTCCTCAATTAATTATTCCTTAGTAAAAATCAGACAAATGTATTGATGCTGAATAACAAAATACAGTAATCCCTCGCTCTATCCAATCTTTTTTTTTATAGTGTAAAATTTTTTTTATAGAGTAACATTGTGTTCTGTCCTGATTGGCTAAGAGACTAGACCAGGACTGAACGTGGACTGGACCAGGTCTGAACCAGGTCTGAACCAGGACTGGACCTGGACTGGACCGGGACTCGACCGGGACTCGACCGGGTCTAGATCTGGACTAGACCTGGACTAGACCAGGATTAAACCACTGGGGCGCGTGCTGGTTTCGCCGCGCCCCGCGCTCCGAGCCGCAGGCCAGCCGCGCGGGGCTCGGGGCTCGGGGCGCGGGCTGCGGCGAAACCGGCATTCCAGGTTCGATCTCGCCTCGCGGTACACCCGGGGCTGCTGAGCAGTGCCGTTGGCGCCTGCGGTCGGCTGTGAGTCGAGCTTGGCGCAGCGCGGTTGCCTTGTTTCATGACCACGCGGGTGCGCATGTCCGCATGTCCGCGTGTCCGCGGTTAGCGGTTAATTACAATTAATGCATTTTGATCGACCAACGTCTTAATCGACAATTAACCGTTAATCGATTAATTGTTGACATCCCTAATTTGATTTGATGAAATGCCATGTGTGGCATGTGAGCGTGTGAACACGTCGAATTGTGTGTGTCACACTCTCAAAGCGTGAGACTTGAGAGCCCTGATTTATAAAACCTTTTTTAGAACTTCCTCTCGGCTTAGACCAGGGCTGTATGTACACTTGCACACAAACACAGCAGAATTGGAACAAAACTGTGAAGTCTACCAAAATCCGTACAAGATTGTAATTAAAGCAGGACTTGAACTGGACCAAATCAAGTAATCTGGGCTCAAACCATTACGATACCAAAACGTCATGTTTGAATTCATCTGGCTAGCGCTAAACAAGCTCTAGGACTGTACACAAAAATATTTAACTCCATTAGACCACACACATTCTGGGAGTTCAACTTGTGACCTTGTTGTCCGCTGTGCTATTGGACTATTGTACTTCCAATCTGTAATTAGCACAAAATGCAAGCAGCTCATTTATATTTGGTATTACAAGGAATGTTATAATGGCCGTTCACCATTACACACCCCTTAAGCTTGGCCTGGTGTATGTCTACCTGCGTCAAAGCACTGAAAAACAACTACACAATCATAAAATGTTTTCCTTTAAAAGGTTCCTTAAAGTATTGAGGCCAGAGTTAATGGTCTGAGACTGTAAAAACACACTTGTGTTGCAGGAGATTGTCAGGTACGCAGGAAACAGAACATTTTCACCTAAATGATAAGAACTACAGAGACCAGGCCAAATGCCGTTAAGGTGGAACGCTCCAGAACTAAACGGGACTGGAATCCCAGGTATGAACAATAATAATTAGTAATATTTATTGTATGTAATTCAATGTAAGGTTTCAAAAGCAAAATACTGAGAAATATAGGACTCAAATACCCGAAGACAGGAAGTATATGCAAGGTCCACTACATACAAAATAAAAGAATGTTATGAACAAGCTACTAGTGGTGAACATACACTGTATGCACAATTATTATGCAATTATTGGGATAGATAGAAGCTGGATGGGTCCGTGGCTGAAACAGTAATGGGCACAGAGCTCCACTTCAACTCAGAAGTCGGCAAGGTGGAGGTGGGGTACTGGTATGGGCTGGTATTATTAAAGCCCCAGTGTGTAGGATTCGTGGCACATAGGTGGATGGTGCTATTGCACTTTCTGTTTTAGCTACGGCAGACCTCGAGGGTCCTGCGCACGAGCCGCGCCGCTACTGTATAAATAAAACGCGGTCCCGTTTTTTGTTTTTTTCTTCTTTTCTCATGAAAACACACATTCCCGATCATGTACCATGACACTCTACACATCAAATGAAACCTTACAGTCTCCTCTTTTTGACTATGCAATTCATTTCCCGGCACAACAATCACTCCCCGAGCACATGGGGCTTTTATACGGAAAAGCACAAAACGAGGTTAGCTTACCTGAGAATGCTTTGCACAGGTCAAACTCTGTATTTCACCATAAACTTGCTCTCAATTTGTCCGTAAGGATCCAGCGAATAAAATCCAGTAAAACAATTTAGTTCAAAACACGTGTTAGAACCATTACGACGTCTGAACCGTCAGCATGCTTGTGTTGTTTACCCAAAACCACGAGCCTTGCCGAAGGCGAAGGCGGAGCCCAAATGTCCTTCTGCGGCTCTCGTATTCAAAATGGCTGCCTCTGCATGGGGAAGATCCCTCTTTTATGTGACTATATCTAAGTCCAAAAGAATACTTTGATTTCATGATGGAAGTGAAAAGGTTTGGAAAACAATGTATTTTTGAATGGGTATCTTCAATTTCAGTAATTAACGGGTAAAAATCTTACACACTGTCCCTTTAAAGATGAACTTGATGGACCTTTTCAGGTTGAAGATGGACTCAAAATGAAGTCCAAAACCTACTCTCAATTTTTAAAAGAGATTTTCTTCAAGCAATGGTACAGGAAAAAGTCTGCATTCTTCAAAAGGACCATGATTTTTATGTAGGGCAATACTTGATCGCATACATTGAAGTACTCCACTACGTGGCTAGCCAGTAAAGATGAAATGAAAGATGAAAAAATAATGACATGGCCCTCTTCCTCACCTGATCTAAACCCTATTGAGAACTTGTGGGTTCTGGGGTAAATTTACGGTGAAGGAAAACAGTCCACCTCTCTGAACAGTGTCTGGGAGGCTGTGGTTGCTGCTGCTGATCATCAACAGATCAAGAAACTGACAGACTCCATGATTGGAAGGTGTATGACCGTTATTGAGAAGAAGAGTGGATATATTGGTCACTGATTTTTATTTTATTTTTTTATTTTTTATGTCAGAAATGTTTATTTGCACATTTTGAATTGTTTACTATTCTGACAGATGAAAATAAACAAGTGAGTTGGATTTTTTTTGCATAATAATTCTGCATATTAATATTTGTTATTAATAATTTCATAATTGTGCACACATAGATGTTCTCAAAAGAAAGCCAAAACGTCACTTACATTCTTAAATATTCAGGTTAATTAATATTTTGGATTGACCGAGAGCACTGTAGCTGTTCAATTATACAAATGAATCCTCATAAATACAACTTCATAATTGTGCACACAGTGTATTCACTATCAAGGAGTGCATATCATCCATTCTCTTGGTTTTACCTTCCTTTTAAACATGCTTTTGCACATTGAGATAAGTATTTTACATTTTCTAATGTCTACATTTAGAACACACACATTCTAAACAAGAATGAACTATGGAAAAGTGAACAAATGAAGCCCTTATTCCTTTAATGCTATGCTAATAGAACCATGCATTCATCGTGAGTCCAGAGTTTTACCTGTGACACAAATAACTGGCAAAACGTAAGACATTGTAAGGCAGGGGTGTCAAACATGCAGCCCGGGGGCCAGACCCGGTCCTCCAAGACTTTTAATCTGGCCCTTGGTTGATTTTCTATTAAAATATTTTAATTATATTGAAATTTTCTATTAAAATATTGGTAATTTTCTGCGCCTCTTTTTTGCGTAGCCGCCTTCCACCAGAGCAGCACAAATGAAGACTTATCTCTTTCCAAACGCTCTTAAAGGACGATCATTTTGACTGTCGACCGTGACACCCTCATCAGCAAAATGTCAAAAATGAGAAAAGTGGATGCCGAGTGCAGGATTTTCAAAGAAAAATGGACTACAGGGGGTCCTCGGGTTACGACGGTCTCGACTTTCGTGGTTACGAACGCGCCCCCATTTAAAAAAAATTAATAATATTACGCGTCATTCCGTCTTACGCGGTTTAGCGTGGTAAGCGACGTAAACAAATGCGAAAGGCACGCGGCGCACGGCGGAAAAATACGCTTTGTTGTGGTTGTAGGGAGAAGAAGACAGCCTCGTGTGCATGCCCAATGTGGGTGGAAGTACCTGATGTGGGCTCTGATCTGCTCCTATGAAAGCGGCAGTGATAACCAAGCAGCGTAGTGGTCTAATTATTGAGATGGAAAAGTTATTGGTGCTTTGGTTGGAAGATCAAAGTCAAAATCCGACTTACGACGAAATTCAGGTTACAACGCGTCTTAAGAACGGATCAACGTCGTAACCCGAGGAACCCCTGTAATTCCTATTTGTTCACGGAGGTGAATGGGAAACCTGTATGCTTGCGTTGAAATTGCATTTTCTTAAAGTTTCAGGTTGTTCATAATATTATAATATTTTGTAAAACAAAGAGTTCATCAAATAAAAAGGACTTCTGTAATAGATTTGTGTTTCTCTACACAAATATTTGGACTTATTGCTATTTTTGGGGTATATATGTCACGAGTTTTCCGATCCAGCCCCTTTGGGATCAAAGTAGGTTGGATACGGCCCCTGGACCAAAATGAGTTTGACACCCCTGTTGTATGGCATTTTTGAGCGCAACAACTCAGTTATGGTTATAACACGGTCAACCTTTCCAAAATATGTGTTATTTAAAAACATTTGCTCAGTTGACAGAATAACATTTTCTGTAATTCAAAATTTTCTTTTAAACTCTTTCCACCATAACTAAGATCACAAATGAGATATTCACCAGTCTGAATCTCCAGTCAGTATTTTTAAAAAGGAGTTGCACAATTCTCTTTGGTGCATGCAGAAAGAGTTAGTCCCATGGGCAAAACTGAACACAGAAATCCAAAGAAAACATGGAGAACTTTGACCAAAGGGAACAAAATCAAAAAAGAATAATTTGAAGATAAATAGGACTGAACTAGTTCAGCTGGAACTAAGTTGGGTTTTTCCTTTGAAATGAGCCAAATGCGTTTGCTCAAATGAGGAGCATCCAGATTGAACGCGCTAAGCTTTGGAACTGACGGAGAGTCTCTTACAGGATCTTAATATGGAACGGTTGTCATGAGCTACAAAACAAGACAATAATCACAAATGTTTTCCTCATATTGATCGGTTTTGATTTTCTGTTTGATTTTGTTTAAAACTGGCTTGAAATATTGACTTATGGAACATAAATTTTGATCATCAATGCAAAAAAAATAGTCACCTTTCGTTCTCCAAACTCAAACCACATGCTTGGATTGGCTGATCTTTGACAGTTAGACATGACTGAATCTTACTTTGGAATAAAATTGGATTAATTGCACAACGTTACAATGAATTAATACCTTACTGAGTACATATTAGAATAGAAACCACCACAGATCACACAGCTCTTTTCAAACATCACATTAAAATAGAGCCCAGTCTGCTCAGATCCGGAGAGTGTGGTGATTTTATTTTATTTTCCAACAAATGTTTGAAACGAAAGATTTTGTTCAGTGTAAATTGTAAACAACTCCAGGAGTATTATCATTTGAGAGAAGACTGAAATCTGGACTGCTAAACTAATACAAGAATCCCATGCATTGCGGAGCATGTCTGTAGAGGTCTAAATTACAGGTACAAGATACTTTGTTTTTCATAATGTCATTATGATTTGATAATTACACCAACTAATTACCTTTTACCTATTTCTAACTTCTAGAAAAGGCACCTTTAGAGGAAATGATATAGGGCCTAGGGATGCAAATTATCGATTCATTCATTAATCTATAGTTGATTGACCTTATCGATTGATTAACGATTAACTAATAAGCGGCGTTTTTCACCTGAATTTTAGTGTTTCAATAGGGTCTTTAAGAATATAAGCTATAGTAACATAACACTGAGTCTCAAATATATCATAGTATTATTATATTGTATATTCCTCAATTAATTATTCCTTAGTAAAAAGCAGACAAATGTATTGATGCTGAATAACAAAATACAGTAACCCCTCGCTCTATCGCGGTTCGCAGATTTTTTATTTATTTTTTTTCTATTTTTTTTTATAGTGTAACTTTTTTTTTTTATAGTGTAACATTGTGTTCTGCATCCTGATTGGCTAAGAGACTAGACCAGGACTAAACGTGGACCAAACAAGGTCTAGACCAGAACTAAACCAGGATTAAACCACCACGTGCCGCTGCTGGTTTCGTGCGGCTGGTTTGTGGCTAGGGCTGAGACTACGCATTCCGGGCGCCGCGGTTCGATCTCGTGCTCAGCAGCCCCGGTGTACACGCGGGCCTCGCGCCGTGCCGTTGGCGCCTGCGGCCGGCTGTGAGTCGAGCTTGGCGCAGCACAGTGTGCGGTTGCCTTGTTTCGTGACCACGCGGGTGTGCATGTCCGCGATTAGCGATTAATTACAATTAATGCATTTTGTTCGACCAACGTCTTGATCGACAATTAATTGTAAGTCGATTAATTGTTGACATCCCTAATAGGGCCATAACTCTGACATAGGACTCAAAATAACTAAAGACGAAAAGAACACTAAAGAACACTTCAAGATCATTACATTTAAAGGAAAAGTAACGTTTTTTAACAATCTGAGCATTCTTTCGGCAATAAAACAAGTAGTTTTACTCACCCATAGCAGTTTGGTGTCAATTGGAGCAGTATCGCAGAAATTATGTTGAGCCGTTCTGTTCTACTAATTATCCCTTATCCGTTAACATGGTGCTCGTATCATATGCTTGGGGCATTACTTTGCGCTCTCCAAATAACACAAACTTTAGCACTTTTCAAATCGCAGAAGATCGCTGTGTCAGGGTAGACTTTTAGTGGATTCCAAAACGGCCTGAAACCCGATATCCAGCTATAGTTTCATTTGATGACGTCATCAGAGAGGACAGTGCGCATGCGTGAACTCAGCTGTTTTGTAAACACCGCTAGTCCGAAAGAAGCTAACACCGCTCTGAACTTTACTTTTCTGTTGCGATATCGGGTTTCAGGCCATTTTGGAATCTACTAAAAGTCTACCCTGACACAGCGATCTTCTGTGATTTGAAAAGTGCTAAAGTTTGTGTTATTTGGAGAGCGCAAAGTAATCCCCCAAGCACTCACGCTAACGGATACGGGATCATTAGTAGAACAGAACAGCTCAACATAAGTTCTGCGATACTGCTCCAATTGACACCAAACTGCTATGGGTGAGTAAAACTACTTGTTTTATTGCCGAAAGAAGGCTCAGATTGTTAAAAAAAAAACGTTAATTTTCCTTTAAAATTTCACAAAAATGTTTTTAAAAGAATCTCAGTTTAGCCATTTTTTAGGTTTCAAATTTTACTGCCTGGTTGGAAATCATAACATCACGCTAGGGAATTCCATAATTGTCACCTTGTAACCATACTGTACAATAGGCCAAAACTCTATTCTAATATACACAGAAATTATTATTTGACAACTAAAAATATAATAAAACAAAGTATCAGAATGTGTGCCTTACATGTGAACTTTCTGTAATTTTGCTATTCACAACAGGAATTATCTTATCAAATTGAGTCAAAATGAGAGAATAAAGAAAGTCTGTCGTACGCACTTTAATTTAATCAATGTATATACTGCCAGGGTCTAGAAACTTAACATTTTCTAAAAGACGGTCCTGAGTTCCTCTCCAGATGCTTGAAACATCCTTTTGACTGTTAAGGTTTTCCTCCAATAATTCCCTTAAACATCCACTGCAGATCTTTTCAGGTGAACGACTGTAGGAGATGACAGAGAAAGAGAGAGAGAGTGTGTGTCTAAGGGGGTATAGTGACTGCGATAGAGAAGAGGGGCAAAAAGAGTGAAAAGAGAGAAAGGGATGGAGGCAGATACAGAGGAGAAGGACAAAGAGAGAGGAAGAGGATAAGGGGATGGACTGCGTATGAGGGAGGATGAGAGAAAGTGTAATGAGAGATAGAGTGGGAGAAGAGAGGTAGTGGAGGAGCTGAGAGTGAGAGAAAGAGGGAGGGCGGAAGAAAGAGTAAGCAATGGAGAGAGAGTGAGGGAGAGAAAATAGAGAGAGTTAGAGGAAGAGGGATAGACAGTGTGTGAGGGAGAATGAGGAGAGGAGAGAGAAATGAGGGCTTATCTTCCCCGACTACAAGGGGAGGAGCGGGCCAGTGGAACTGTCCAGCGCATAATTCCCAGACGAGCTCAACACCTTCTACGCCTGGTGTGATGCAGATAACACCACGCCTGTCACCAGACCCCATGTGGACAGTGAGAACGCTGTACTCTGTATAGACACCGCTAAAGTGAGACAGGCGTTCAAGAAAGTGAACCCCCGCAAAGCACCAGGACCTGACGGCATCCCCGGACGGGTGCTGGGAGCTTGTGCTGACCAACTCGCCGGGGTGTTCACTAACATCTTCAACCTGTCTCTGAGCCAGTCTATCGTGCCCACCATCTTCAAGACCTCCATCCTAAAGACCCCCACAGCATCCTGTCCTAATGACTATCGGCCCATAGCACTCACATCTGTCATCATGAAGTGCTTTGAACGAGTCATTAAGAGACATATCTGTGACTCCCTCCCCGACACCCTGGACCCCCTGCAGTTTGCATATAGAGCAAAGAGGTCTACAGACGACGCCATTGCTCTCGCAGTCCACACCTCTCTCAGTCACCTGGAGAGAGGAAACACATAATATGTCAGAATGCTCTTCATTGACTCAGCATTCAACACCATAATCCCCTCCAAAATGGTCTCTAAGATCACCGCCCTGGGCCTGGGGACGTCCATCTGCTGCTAGATGTGGGACTTCCTCACTAACAGGCCACAGGCCACGATCGGCAGCCACCTCTCCTCCACACGTGTCCTGAGCACTGGGGCACCCCAGGGCTGTGTTCTCAGCCCTCTTCTGTACTCCCTGTTCATCTATGACTGTACCGCCAGGCACAGCTCCAACATCATCCTCAAGTTTGCCGATGACACAACCATCTTAGGCCTCATCACCAACAACGAGGTGAAATCACTGACCAGCTGGTGTCAGGAAAATAACCTCTCTCTGAACATCAGCAAAACTAAGGAAATGATCGTGGACTTCAGGAGACAGCGTGTAGACCAGCATCCCCCCATCTTCATCAGCAACACTGAGGTGGAGCAGGTCAGCAGCTTTAAGTTCCTTGAGGTACACATCACTGAGGATCTGTCCTGGACACTACATACAGACACTGTGGATAAGAAAGCCCGACAAAGACAAGAAGTTTGCATCCTCACAAACATCTTCAGGTGCACCATCGAGAGCCTGCTGTCGGGCTGCATCACAGTGTGGTATGGGAACTGCACCGCTCAGAGCCGCAAAGCACTACAGAGGGTGGTGCGAGCGGCAGAGGACATCACTGGCAGCAGTCTCCCCTCCATCCAGGACATTTACCACAGCAGGGGTCTGCGTAAGGCACGCAGCATCACTAAGGACCATACTCATCCAGCACAAGGACTCTTCCATCTGCTACCCTCTAGTAGACGATATAGAAGAAGTGAAGAAGTGAACTTTATTGATCTCACACTGGAGAAATTCTTCTCTGCATTTTAACCCATCCTATATATATATATATATATACATATATTAGGAGCAGTGGGCAGCACACACATTAGGGCGCCCGGGGACCATCTCCCTGATCTTCTTGCTTCGGCTTGGTCAGGACCTAAGCTGGAGTACCTATGGTGCATGTTTTGGGTTGATGGGGGAAACCGGAGTGCCCGGAGGAAACCCACCCAGACACGGGGAGAACATGCAAACTCCACACAGAAAGGCTCGGGCGACCCGGGGATCGAACCCAGACCATGCATGCAAACGCCACACAGAACACACACGGAAAGGTCTGGGCGACCCGGGGATCGAACCCGGAACCTTCTTGCTGTGAAGCAAGAGCGCTAACCACTCTGCTACCGTGCCGCCAGCACGCACAAAAAGACTCAAAGACAGCTATTACCCCCAAGCTGTCAGACTACTGAACTCTGGATAATAATCTAATACTGAACTCTCAATAATACTGCACTAAACTACTTTTTGTAATGCATAATATGTCTACTGCTGCTGCTCTATATGAATGTATCATGTATGTCACTACCTCACTGTAAATGTACTATGTGCAATACAAAATCCACATGCAATACTATATTATATTAAGTGCAATCACTTGTGAAATACTACTACTACTACTTACACCTTATTTAATCCTACCTGTACCTTTGTATTTTATTATATTTCATTGTTATATTGTTTACTTTTTCACTTTTATTTTTATTGCATCCTATTAGTACTTCTCGACTATCTTAGCGAGTCAATGGGTTCTTCTGATCCAAAGCATTTCATTGCATTGTTGACCTTGTGTTGATCCTGCATATGACAAATAAACAATCTTGAATCTTGATCTTCCTCATTAAAATGATCAAAACCTGGTCATCCTCTACTGGTCACTGGCCTCCTGCTTGGCCTTTGTTATTAAAACTACATTTCATTCTTTTTACACAATTGAAGATTAAGATCAAGCCAAGTTTTATTTTGTTTTTTGAATTGATAGTTTTAGTATCAAACTGAACTATTAACCATTTCTTAAAAGCCACTGGCACAGATGAACACAGAGAAAACACAGAGCAGTACTTCTGGTATTATCAGCTCCATAAAGTTGAACAGAACATTTTGAGCTCACATATTGTTTTATTATTTGATAATCAAAAAACGCACTGTTAGCATGGTAGTTGTTGTTAAAGGGACAGTGTGTAAGATTTTTACCCGTTAATTACCGAAATTGAAGATACCCATTCAAAAATACAGTGTTTTCCAAGTCTTTTCACTTCCATCATGAAATCAAAGTATTCTGTTGAACTTAGATATACCTGCATAAAAGGATGATCTTTACCATGCAGAGGCAGCCATTTTGAATACGAGAGCCGCAGAAGGACATTTGGGCTCCACCTTCGGCAAGGCTCGTGGTTTTCACACAACAAGATAGTACGCGTTTGGGTAAACAACAAGCATGTTGCCGGATCACACGTCGTAATGGATCTAACACGTGTTTTGGACTAAATTGTTTTACTGGATTTTATTCGCTGGATCCTTACGGACAAATTGAGAGCAAGTTTATGGTGAAATACAGAGTTTGACCTGTCCAGAGCCTTCAAAGGTAAGCAAAGTAACAAACCATGTTTTGTGCTTTTCCGTATAAAAGCCCCATGTGCTCGGGGAGCAGGGGCGTTCTTTGACGGGGACAGTGAAGACAGTTACGTGAAGACAGAAAACAGTGAAGACAGTTACATGAAGACAGAACACAGTGAAGACAGTTACGTGAAGACAGAAAACAGTGAAGACAGTTACATGAAGACAGAACACAGTGAAGACAGTTACGTGAAGACAGAAGACAGTGAAGACAGTTACGTGAAGACAGAAGACAGTGAAGACAGTTACATGAAGACAGAGTAGCGCGAAATGGTTCAGGTATGACAGTCTGACTCTGACCTCTCGCGCTAGGCAACGCTGCGAGCACAGTACAGAGTTTGTTTTAGGGGGAGGGGCCAGGGGGGTAATCATTCGGATTTCGGTCAGTGTCTTGAGGAGGTCACGGTGTACAGTATGACAAAACAGTCGCGGTGATGGACCGAAAAAGATTGAAGCCATCAGGTGCCCAATTTCGAAAGAAACAGAAAGAAGAGGAGGAGAAGCGAGCAAAAGAAAAAGGTATGCTATCGACTAGTCTTCAAGTTTGACTTCATGATGATGATGTTGTATTAGTTAAACTCCCCTGATGTGATTGTTGATGCATGTTTGCCCTTCCCCCAAGCACGAAAATGTTGCTATCATCATTGCTTGGGTTAACGAAGGCTAAAAGCTATATACATGGTCGTTCAAACATTTATCGTGTCCTATGGCGCTTAGCTACAGGGAAGAGTTGTTGGCGAAAAAAAAAATGTTTTTTTTGTTTATTTTTTTGATGGAGTGTACTTTTGCTTTCTTAAATAGCTGTAGGCCTACATGGCTATAATGTGAAATAATTGCACCTTTGGTTTTTTTATGTTTTTATGTTATGTAGTTGTTGTGAATTGAGTTTGTATGGACAACGGTCTTGTCTTGGGGTCTTGGGGGGCTGTAAGGTTTCATTTGATGTGTAGATTGTCATGGTACACGATCGGGAATGTGTGTTTTCATGCAAAAAGAAAAAAAAAAACAGTGAACGAGACCGTGTTTTATTTATACAGTAGCGCCGGGTGCGCTTCACGCGTTTGTGTGCGGGTACGAGAGCTGTCCACGTTACGGCGCGCCCGGGTGACCCTCGAGATCTGCCGTAGCTAAAACAGGAAGCACAATAGCACCATCCACCTATGCGCCACGAATCCTACACACTGGGGCTTTAAGTTTATCGTGATGGCAAAATTGTGCTCTCATGGTCTCTGAAACTTTTTCCAGTGCACTTGTTAACTCATTGTGGTGAGTAATTAGGATGCTGAGAATGCATGAAAAGTTAGGCTCATAGCAAACCATTTAAAGTGATCTGCTTTTCACAGTTTTAAGACAGTAGAAATCAGCTATAGCAAGTGTCATTTTCATATTCTGCAAGTAATTCATAGCATAGAAACCACAAAGCCAAACTTTGAAACAAAAAATGATGCAAGCAAAAATATAAACTTACTGACTAAATAAATCTAAAGGAGCTAAAACTTCATAATTAGTACTCACTTTATATTAATTACACTTTAATTAGATTTAATAAAACATGAACAAAGAAATTCATAATAAACAAATAGTTCAGACTCATTATGGGGCTATGAATGAATTATGGTGACTGAATTAATTAAGTACCCCCTGGATCATTCTAACTAATCTATTTCTTCATTAAAACCTAAGTATAGTGTTTGTTCATGCTTTCTTATGGGTAATTAAGGTGTTATTTTTAAGTGTTACCAATATTTCTGTATTTTTATTATATCTCACATTTTTTCACCAGGTTTAAAACTCAATGACAATTAAATAACAATTGTCACTACTCATTTTACATAACTTTTTCTTTTTTTGCAGTGTCCGTCGAGACTGGCTGCTCCTGAAGCCACACACACACTTGACCCCATGACCTCTGTCTTCATTGAGTTCTTTGTAGAGCTAATTTCAAAACACTTCACTCTAATCCTCCCCCTTCCAGGGTCTCTCTCTTTCTCTTTGCTTCTCCTTTTTCTCTCTTTTTTGGGTATCTCCCTCCCTCTCTCTGTCTTCCTCCCTCTCTCTTCATCTCTTCTCTCTCTCCTCCCTCCATCTCTCTCTTTCTCTCTCTCCTCACTCCTGTTCCTCTCTCTTTCTCTATCCCTTTCTCACTCTTTTCATAAATGTTTACAAACTTCATTTCTTCCGAGTTCAGCCTGAGGACCTGGCAGCACTTAAAGGTCCCATGGCATGAAATTTTCACTTTCTGAGGTTTTTGAACGTTAACGTGAGCTCCCCTACCCTGTTTGATGGTTAAAAGTTGTGAAATGTCTAAACTGAGCATTTGCGATCCTTTTCTGCGTTACAAAAAATGGGAGCTCAAACGGGCGATTTTGAACAAGGCACCTTATTGACGTCAGATCGAAAAAAGAAATGCAAATGCAGTTCCACCCCCGTCTGTCTGTACTCAGCGTCTCTGTAAATCACGCCCAGAGAGTTTGGACTGCGAATGCGCTAGGCAATGCGAAGTGCGTTTTTTTTATTTGCCTGGAGGCACGTCCGAGTGTTTCTAGGTTCGGAAGTCCTTTATCTGAGCCTCTGGACCTTTGAACAGCAGTGGTTTAATTTTATTTTATGTGGAAATGTGTTTATTTTTCAATGGAACGCTTCAAATCTCTACCCCCGTGCAAAAACACGGAAATGGATCAGCTGTGAGCTGAGAGCGGAGAGTTTGGCCATGCCCCCACCCTCTACTATAGGCCAGCTCTTTTCTCCTCATTTGCATTCAAGCAACAACGCCCATTATGGAGTGTTCAGAGAGAGAAAAATTACTCTTTCTCATCTTATCTCTGTTTCTCATGCACTGAGTGTTGATTTTGAAGAAGGATTCATTTACAGTATTAGGGAACCATTAAGGAGCCATATAAAAGCATCAAGAAGTACCATGTCATGGGATCTTTAAAAGCGAGGTGAGATTTCAATGGTGTATCAATCCAATGCATTATGAGATGTGACAATACAAGGGACTAATCACACAGGGGTGAACACTGCGAGTGAAGGCAAGTAACAAGCAAGGAGAAATAAAAATGTTTGAAAAAGGCTGCATTTTTAAGCAAAAACATTTGTCAGTTAACTGTAGAGTTGTGAATTATGTAGTTCTATAATATTGATGTGAAAACACTATTCAATTTCACCTTCTTTTATAAATTCTGAAACAAGTACCCAGCAGATTACCCCCCAGTGGTCTCTATACTGTTTTTTTTGTTTGTTTTGTTTTTTGTTTTTTGTTTTTTAATGACCTATTCAGACAAAGATTGCAAATCAGCCTCTTAAATGGTGTAACCCGTAGGACAAACACTCATTTCCCAAACCAAAGTCTCATTTTAAAGCAGACCTATTATGCAAAATTGACCTTTTTGAGCTTTAAACCATTTTATAGTTGTTTCCCCTCACCATTTACTCTCCTGGAGTTGTATTTGGAGTGATTTGTGCATGTCTGATTCATCTTTAATTACAAATTTTCAAGACGCCATGTTTACAGTCAACCCCAGTTTTCACCGCCACCAGCATACACCCATTGCTTTCTACCTAATTCGTTCTCCAATTTTATTTTCTTGATGATATCCATAGAAATTGGCAATGTTGTGTAGTCATTTTGGAACATTTTTTTTTTTAAATCCACTACTACTTGCTAAGTTGATCTGCAGCTATCCAACAGCTACACAACTCTCTGTCCCTGCTCCCATTGCACACTAACACTTCTAACGCAGAAATCCGTAAAAAGTAGTTTTAGATGAATATTGCAATTTAAAATGTGTAAATATAAAATAATGATCCACGGGTGTCAAAGATTATGACTATACAGCAGAAACAAGCATAATAGCAGACAGATTCAGCTGTGGACCTGATTTGTTCATGCATCTTAGGTCAATTATTTATTAAATCACTTCTTTTACTTATGCATATATTTAATGATTATGTTAACTTGATTTTTGTAGGCTATATCTATATACTCAACTGCACTTCTTCAACGCTTTCAGCACCTAGTTTGGAGAAGCTGCCACTAGTAATGTGGCTTCATGTTGTGTTATGGTTTCCAAGAGACCATGGTGAAAACATAATTTATAACCAGCAGTTGTATACCACTGTGTATTCGTCCCAGGCAATATTAAGATAATATTTAGCTAATGGAGCAATTAAATAGACCTGGAATACCTGTTTAGCTCAATTCATATAAACACTATAAAACTTTGGCACAGCTCCTTTCTACCTCCTTTCATGGTGTGCGGAATAATGTCAAAATAGGCTGTAATTAGAGCATTCGTGGGCTTTCTGAAAGTTAAAAAATAACCTATGCTTTGTCAAGTATAACGTTTAATCTAGCCTAAATTTGTATGAGTGTTGCGCGTAATTTGGAAAGCATAACTTCCAATTTACGCACAGCTCACGCACAAAAGTATTTCTCATCTAAATTAGTCAGAAATTAGGTATGACGTACACTCTTATCTAATAACTAAACAATATTCCAGTAAATCCCACGCAAACTCCGTTCATCTTTGAAATAAACTAGCCTAGTAGTGGTAAAAGCAAAACTCATTCATCAACCCACGCATTCTTCACTGAGACTAAATATTAGAAGGTCAAAATTATCACACGGGAAAAAAGCACACTTAAAGCTGTTAAAATAAATAAATCAGTCATCATCAAATCATTATTATTAAGAATAAACTTACCGGCTCGTCACTGGACTCCTGTTCGTAATAATCATAATAGTCGGAATGGCTCAAATCCGTGCTGGCCAAGTTTGCGTAAAGCAGATAAGCCAGTAAAAAAGTTATTCCAAATAGGTGCATGTTTATAAAGTCATCTAAGTGTTTACGATCCACGAAGCACAAAAAGAAGGGGGATTTTAAAATACCCTCCCCGGCATTCGCGCTGCCCTCGCCGTGTGTCGCTGTCCAGACCGCTCGCTCATTTGCCCCTCGCCGCGTGTGTGCGTCCGAATGAAAACGAGAGATGTCTGGCTGCTGTCCACCGGAGTCCGCCTCGCCAAATGCGCGCTGCTGGTGGTGGTGGTAGTGTCCTTAAAGTGAATGAACCGTGCGTAAAGGATGAGGGGATATGAAGCGAGAGAAATCGGTGAAATTACGCAAACCGTGCGTAAAAGTGTCCACGGGCTGAAATGACAGGGAGGTTAGTCGGCTGCCTTCAGAAAACAACTGTCTGAATGTTTGAAAATGTGATGTAGACTTTGGAAAAGTTTGTGGCTAATGGGCATTTTCTTCCGACCCCTGTCGTCAGCACACTGAACTGCACTCGAATGTGTAAAGAATAAAGCGACAGTCACCTACACTCAGGGCTGGACTGGGACAAAAAAATGGCCCTGGCATTTTTGGCTTAGACCGGCCCCTCATAATTAGTCCTGGTTTAGTCCTGGTTCAGTCCTGATTTAGTCCTGATTTAGACCTGATTAGTCCTGGTTTAGTCCTGGTTCAGTCCTGATTTAGTCCTGGTTTAGATCTGATTAGTCCTGGTTTAGTTCTCATTCAATCCTGATTTAGTCCTGGTTCAGACCTGTTTTAGTCCTGATTTAGACCTGATTCGTCCTGGTTCAGTCCTGATTTAGTCCTGGTTTAATCCTGGTTCAGATCTGATTTAGTCTTGATTTAGACCTGATTAGTCCTGGTTTAGTCCTGGTTCAGCCCTGATTTAGTCCTGGTTTAGTCCTGGTTCAGTCCTGATTTAGTCCTGATTTAGATGTAATTAGTCCTGGTTTAGTTCTCATTCAATCCTGGTTTAGTCCTGGTTCAATCCTGTTTTAGTCCTGATTTAGACCTGATTCGTCCTGGTTTAGTCCTGGTTTAGTCCTGGTTCAGTCGTAAATTGTGGGCCGGTCTCTAACTAAAACAAACAAAAAAAAAGAAGGGCATCGGCCCCTAGGACTGTCGGCCCACCGGGAAAATGCCCGGTATGCCCGATTACCAGTCCAGGCCTGCCTACACTTGTCCAGTTACAATTAATGACAGTTGTATAGAAATAACAGTGGGTTTATTTATTTTATATAAAATCCTCTATTGGCTAGAAATAGTAAGTTGTGTCTTGGAGCAAGACCTAATCGACCCTGTACCTTTGTTAACGTTACCAAGTGTCTTACTGAGGTTAAAGGTGCATTATGTAACTTTTCTGGTGGAGAATTTGCCACCTCCAAGCTTCATAGAGATGTCATTATTTTACCTAGAATGTTCCACATTCTTGCATTCATTCAGTTACATGCATTGGTCAATGATACCTTAAAGGAAAAGTAACGTTTTTTTACAATCTGAGCCTTCTTTCGGCAATAAAACAAGTAGTTTTACTCACCCATAGCAGTTTGGTGTCATTTTGAGTAGTTTCGTAGAAGTTATGTTGTAGCGTATCCGTTAACGTGAGTGCTCGGGGCATTACTTTGCGGTCTCCAAATAACACAAACTTTAGCACTTTTCAAATCATAGAAGCCCGATATCTTAATCTACGATTTCGTTTGAAGCAAAAGTGGCCTGTAATCCGAGATTTAGCCATAGTTTCGAGTAGATGAGGACGCCAGTGTGCATGTGCGGACTGTGCTCTCAGCTCCCGGGACCCAAACATGAAACGCAAAGCTGTAAACTATGGATAAATCTCAGATTACAGGCCACTTTTGCTTCAAACGCAATCGTAGACTAAGATATCGGGCTTCTATGATTTGAAAAGTGCTAAAGTTTGTGCTATTTGGAGCCTGCACGGGGCCCGAGCTATGGCTAGAAGTTGCGCTAGGCTAACTGCAAATCTAAAACATCTCTGGAAGTGCTCCATATGACACCAAAGTGCTATGGGTGAGTAAAACAACTTGTTTTATTACCGAAAGAAGGCTCAGATTGTAAAAATAAAAACGTTACTTTTCCTTTAAAATATACATTCTTACCCAAATGTTTCCATGGAGATTAATAAGTTTAATGCCATTCTATGGAACATTCTGGCAAAATAACAACATCTACATGGAGACAAGAGGGTGACAGACTTCCAACCAGAAAAGTTAGATATTGCGTCTTTAAAATTAAAGGGATAATTTGGGTTTTTGATGTGAATCTGTATGGCATCTCCTTCAGCAGTGTTGTGCATTAACACTGACATTAACACTGGCGACACGGCGGCTGAGTGTTCTGTGTGGAGTTTGCATGCCCGAGCCCGAGCCTTTCTGTATGGGTGGGTTTCCTCCGGGCACTCCGGTTTCCCCCATCAACCCAAAACATGCACCATAGGTAAAATCCTCCAGCTGAGGTCCTGACCAAGCCGAAGCAAGAAGATCATGGAGATGGTCCCCGGGCGCAGTCATGTGCTGCCCACTGCTCCTAATAACAGGATGGGTTAAATGCAGAGAAGAATTTCTCCTGTGTGAGATCAATAAAGTCACTTCTTCTTCTTCTTCTTCTTCTTCTTCTTCTTCTTCTTCTTCTTCTTCTTCTTCTTCTTCTTCTTCTTCTTCTTCTTCTTCTTCTTCTTCTTCTTCTTATCGTTGACAGTGTCCTGTGAGCCGAGTTTCTGCCCCGGTCCTGGTGCTGACGAAAGTAGGTCCGGCAAGTTAGCCAGGACAGTTAATAAAGCTTGTTTTTCTTCTCAAAACAATATTTGTTCAAAAAGTGATATATTTACGTCACAAAACAGCTGCCCATGAAAAAGTCAGAAGTCATAATCGCTTGGTGCTATTTTCTGTCGATTCCTATCACTGCGCGCCTATTATTATTATTAGCCTGTTCACTTGTACGTGGCGATGTTTACAAGTGAACAGGCTAATAATAATAATTATTAACTGTCTTGGCTAACTTGCCGGACCAACTTTCGTCAGCTCCAGAACCAGGCAGAAACTCGGCTCATAGGACACTGTCAGCGATAAGTCAGTGTTAATGGACGACACTGCGGAAGGGGATGCCATACAGATTCACATCAAAAAACCCAAACTATCCCTTTAAGTTTTGGAATCCATCTCTGGAGATGGTCTCCATCAGGCTTGTGTCTGGACTGCCATCTGACCAGAAGAAACCTGAAAATATTATATTTTTTTCACCCTATTGTTGCCTGAACGATGTAGTGTTAAAAAGTTTCAAAAATCTATTCAAATTCCAAATCTGTTCTCAAAATCACAGAACTTACGGCCCACGTTTGGGTTGTCACGACAACCCCGTGTGCAGAAGCAGAAACAGTGGGCTCTGTAGGGGGTGCCTTAACAGAGAATCAAGTATGTGTCAGGGGGCTGCAAAATGTTCCAATGCTTCAGCAAAAAGTGATTTTCCAAAGAAAATGGGCTTTGTGAAACTATTGTCTCTTACTCTTTTACATTTCTTCTTGCCTCCATGGAGCTGATATTGCTTTATATCCACAGTATGGCATGAAACTTCTCGCCATGGAGACAAGCAAATGATGCCACCAAATTACAGTTCACATGAATGAATGAATGAATCTGTGAAGAGTCAACCCAGTTCTCAGTAACAATGTTTGTTTTTCTACAATTTTTCTACAAGTTTTGACCAATGAAAAACTCTGTAATTTAACAAATACATCAGTGGTAAAATATGTAATAAAATGAAAAACTCATAAACATTTCTCTCTTAAAGGTCCCATGGCATGAAATTTTCACTTTCTGAGGTTTTTGAACGTTAATGTGAGCTCCCCTACCCTGTTTAGCCCCCCCCCCCATGGTTAAAAGTTGTGAAATGTCTAAACTGAGCATTTGCGATCCTTTTCTGCGTTACAAAAAATCGGAGCTCAAACGGGCGATTTTGAACAAGGCACCTTATTGACGTCAGATCGAAAAAAGAAATGCAAATGCAGTTCCACCCCCGTCTGTCTGAACTCAGCGTCTCTGTAAATCACGGCCAGAGAGTTTGGACTGCGAATGCGCTAGGCAATGCGAAATGCGTTTTTTTATTTGCCTGGAGGCACGTCCGAGTGTTTCTAGGCTCGGAAGTCCTTTATCTGAGCCTTTGGACCTTTGAACAGCAGTGGTTTAATTTTATTTTCTGTGGAAATGTGTTTATTTTTCAATGGAACGCTTCTAATCTCTTAATGTAAGATTTCGTTTGAAGCAAAAGTGGCCTGTAATCCGAGATTTATCCATAGTTTTCAGCTTTGCGTTTCATGTTTGGGTCCCGGGAGCTGAGAGCACACTCCGCGCATGCGCACTGGAGTCCTCATCTACTCGAAACTATGGCTAAATCTCGGATTACAGGCCACTTTTGCTTCAAACGAAATCTTACATTAAGACATCGGGCTTCTATGATTTGAAAAGTGCTAAAGTTTGTGTTATTTGGACACCGCAAAGTAATGCCCCGAGCATATGATACGAGCACCATGTTAACAGATACGGGATCATTAGTAGAACAGAACGGCTCAACATAAGTTCTGCGATACAGCTCCAATTGACAGCAAACTGCTATGGGTGAGTAAAACTACTTGTTTTATTGCCGAAAGAAGGCTCAGATTGTTAAAAAAAACGTTAATTTGCCTTTAAGTATTTGTCCAGAGATTTTGATTTCAGCTAAAATGCTACACTTGTGCACTAACTATTAAATAAACCAAAATCTGTCAAACTTCAAACATGTAAGACATCTGACGACAAAGGCGTATATGCATGCCATGATATTCAGCCTTTATCTTACTGCTGTACCACACGGTCAGTTCCTAAAGTCCCTCTTCAAAAAAAAACTTTGAAAACACTTGACAATAGCCTTTACAGTATCACTATTGTAATATTGTAAGTATTTTGGATCTTGAAAGTTATCAGAAATTTAAGGATGCTTGCCTTATTTTTAAAGTTTGAAATGAACTCGCTCCTCCACCATTAATGGATTTATAAGTAAAAAAAACTACTAACCGAGTTAACACGAGAGCATTGACCAGGGGAGACTGGAACATACAGAGACGCAGGACCAAATTTGAACAAATGGCGACGTCTGTCAGAGGATCACAGTCACGGAACACATGACCTGCTCATGTCAGGAACTGTGGGTCCTTCTCAACCTTCAAGAACACTCTGAAACTTTGGTTGTAAAATAATCAAACATGCTCACACAGGTAGATGTTCTTCTTCTTGGGGCCTCTTAAACTCAGAGAATGGTCTGTTGTGGTGAACCTGTGTCATGTCGATGTGCACTTCTGTCTCTTCTGTGTGTTCCTCTAAATGTTCTTCTGTTCTGACCTGCCTTAGGACGACGGATGTAAAGTAGCTATTGTGCTAATTCCGTCATATTTACATTGATACTGTTTGTTGTCATGTTGATTAATATGTATTTTCCTAATTAAAATACATTTCTAAATAATTTCTCTTATACTTTCGGGAGTGAATACTGGGCCTATTTACTTGTGAGATCTGTGCAGAGGAGGCTAGGGGTGTAAATCAGACACTTCATGCCGATTCAATTCAATGGTGCATAGTTTTCACTTTATGTATTAATGATGTTTTGAATAAATGATAACAAAAACTGTAACATCTGCATTTTATTACAGAAAAATAATAAAAATAAAATAATTCAGTCAATTACTGCATTGGCAAAATAAAGTGTCTCAGAATAAGTGCAAATATGCAATAACAAAGTAATAAACTTTGGCCTGCAGTATAAAATAAAAGCAATGACGATTAATCGATTCTCTTGTGGACGCATCGATGCATTTGGATCGTCGGCTGTAGGATAGATGCATCGATACGAATCGATTATTATTTACACGACTAGAGGAGACAAGATAAGATAAGATAATGCTTTATTTATCCCACAATGGGGAAATTGCAGTGTCACAATGCAAGTTTCAGAAACAGTTGGAAAAAAGAGCATGCATCAAAAATTAAGATAAATAATAAGTATGTACAATCAACTAAAAAAAACACAACACTGTAAGGTTAAAGGCACAGGAACGCTGCACAATAAATGTCCTTGATTCTGAGCAGTGAACAAACAGCAGTTAAAGCCCCAGTGTGTAGGATTCGTGGCGCATAGGTGGATGGTGCTATTGCACTTTCTGTTTTAGCTACGGCAGACCTCGAGGGTCACCCGGGCGCGCCGTAACGCAGACAGCTCTCGTACCCGCGCACGAGCCGCGCGCCGCTACTGTATAAATAAAACACGGTCCCGTTTTTGTTTTTTTGTTTTTTTTCTTTTCTCATGAAAACACACATTCCCGATCGTGTACCATGACACTCTACACATCAAATGAAACCTTACAGTCTCCTCTTTTTGACTATGCAATTCATTTCCCTGCACAACAATCACTCCCCGAGCACATGGGGCTTTTATATGGAAAAGCACAAAACGAGGTTAGCTTACCTTAGAATGCTTTGCACAGGTCAAACTCTGTATTTCACCATAAACTTGCTCTCAATTTGTCCGTAAGGATCCAGCGAATAAAATCCAGTAAAACAATTTAGTCCAAAACACGTGTTAGATCCATTACGACGTGTGATCCGGCAGCATGCTTGTGTTGTTTACCCAAAAACACGAGCCTTGCCGAAGGCGAAGGCGGAGCCCAAATGTCCTTCTGCAGCTCTCGTATTCAAAATGGCTGCCTCTGCATGGGGAAGATCCCCCTTTTATGTGACTATATCTAAGTCCAAAAGAATACTTTGATTTCATGATGGAAGTGAAAAGGCTTGGAAAACAATGTATTTTTGAATGGGTATCTTCAATTTCAGTAATTAACAGGTAAAAATCTTACACACTGTCCCTTTAAAGTGACTCCAGTTCAGTAATATATAATATCACTACAATAAAGTGACTCAGATGATTGTGTACAGTGCAGTGATGGACAGTGGTGGTTACACAAATAAGTAGCAGGTAAAGTGACTTTGAATAATATTGCACATATAATTATTCCTATGAAGATGACACACGGTTGCTATGGAGATGAACATGACTAGCATTGATCATTGTACAGTCTGACAGCAGCAGGAAGGAAAGACCTGCGAAATCTCTCTTTAACACAGCGAGGGTGAATCAGTCTGACACCCCGCTCATGGCTCATGATAAGAATTCATGCTTTTCAATGTTTCCTTGACCAATAAAAAACTTGTATAAAACTTGTATAAATGCTCACTGGAGTAGTTTAATGCCATACAGTAGAATATTCTAGGCAAAGAAACAACATCTCCATGGAGACAAATCGGTTGTGCACCTTCCACCAGGAAAGTTACACATTGTACCTTTTATCATGCTTTCTCCATTGAAATCACATTATCACATTATTGCTTTTGTCCCCAGTTACCCCCAGTCTGGAATATACAATGCAATTGAATGTCATCAATAGTCTCTGAAGGGGTGAAGCCAGGGCTGGACTGGGACAAAAAAAATGGCCCTGGCATTTTTGGCTTAGACCTGGTTTAGTCCTGGTTCAATCCTGGTTTAGTCCTGGTTCAGACCTGATTTAGTTCTGGTTCAATCTTGATTTAGTCTTGGTTCAGACCTGATTTAGTCCTGGTTTAGACCTGATTAGTCCTGGTTTAGTCCTGGTTTAGTCCTGGTTCAGACCTGATTTAGTCCTGATTTAGTTCTGGTTCAATCCTGATTTAGTCCTGGTTTAGACCTGATTAGTCCTGGTTTAGTCCTGGTTTAGTCCTGGTTCAGACCTGATTTAGTGCTGAATTAGTTCTGGTTCAATCCTGATTTAGTCCTGGTTTAGACCTGATTAGTCCTGGTTTAGTCCTAGTTTAGTCCTGGTTTAGTCCTGGTTTAGTCCTGGTTTAGTCCTGGTTTAGTCCTGGTTTAGTCCTAGTTTAGTCCAGATTTAGTCCTGGTTCAATCCTGATTTAGTCCTGGTTCAGACCTGATTTAGTTCTGGTTTAGTCCTGGTTTAGTCCTGGTTTAGTCCTAGTTTAGTCCAGATTTAGTCCTGGTTCAATCCTGATTTAGTCCTGGTTCAGACCTGATTTAGTTCTGGTTTAGTCCTAGTTTAGTCCTGATTTAGTTCTGGTTCAATCCTGATTTAGTCCTGGTTTAGACCTGATTAGTCCTGGTTTAGTCCTAGTTTAGTCCTGGTTTAGTCCTGGTTTAGTCCTGGTTTAGTCCTAGTTTAGTCCTGGTTTAGTCCTGGTCCATCCTGATTTAGTCCTGATTTAGTCCTGGTTTAGTCCTGGTTTAGTCCTGGTTTAGTCCTGGTTCAGTCCTGGTTTAGTCCTGGTTTAGTCCTAGTTTAGTCCTGGTTTAGTCCTGGTTCAATCCTGATTTAGTCCTGATTTAGTCCTGGTTTAGTCCTGGTTTAGTCCTGGTTTAGTCCTGGTTTAGTCCTAGTTTAGTCCTGGTTTAGTCCTGGTTCAATCCTGATTTAGTCCTGGTTCAGTCCTGGTTTAGTCCTGGTTTAGTCCTGGTTCAGTCCTGGTTCAGTCCTGGTTCAGTCCTAAATTGTGGGCCTGTCTCTAAGAAAAAAAACAAAGAAAAAGTCCTGGTTTAGTCCTGGTTCAGTCCTGGTTTAGTCCTAGTTTAGTCCTGGTTTAGTCCTGGTTCAATCCTGATTTAGTCCTAGTTTAGTCCAGATTTAGTCCTGGTTCAATCCTGATTTAGTCCTGGTTCAGTCCTGGTTTAGTCCTGGTTTAGTCCTGGTTCAGTCCTGGTTCAGTCCTAAATTGTGGGCCTGTCTCTAAGAAAAAAAACAAAGAAAAAAAAAACAACGGCATCAGCTCTTAGGACTGTCGGCCCACCGGGAAAATGCCCGGTATGCCCGATTACCAGTCCAGGCCTGGGTGAAGCTAACTAGAAGCACTACTCTGTCAGAAGCTCTGTTACTCTAGTTGTACTTTCATCTGATCTTTGTTTGAACACAATCTGCCTACAAAGAACTGAATTAGCAGGAACTACAGCAGGTGAGTTTATGTGTGCTGCTAAACAAGTTCTTCTGAAACAACATTTTGTTCAAATGTATTTTGGCAGTGTTGGCTGTTTTGTGCATTGTGTCACCATGGTAACTGCTGAACATTCTGCCACAGACATACACGCAGTAAATGACTAACACAAATATAGTCTTTACATTTGTCATTTTATCATCTGGGAGGCTGTGGGAACACCTGCAGACGTCCACAACGATGGAGAGATTGCAGAGAAAGGGAGAAAAAGAGGAAGAGAGAGACAGAGAGACCGGGGGAAGAAAGAAGGGGGGCAGAGAAAGACAGAGAGATAGGATAAAAGACTCATAGGAGACGGAAAGAATGGGTAAGAGAGAGAAAGAGTGAGAGAGAGGAGGGACTAAGAGGAGAGAGAAAGATGAGAGTGAGAGGCAGATACAGAGGAAAATAGGAGAGAGGGGGGTTGAGAGGGGAGAATCAAAGAGGTGAAACGAGAGAAAGAGAGAGAGTGGCAAACGTGAGGAGGAAAGAGAGAAGGAAAAGTTGTAAAGAGAAGGTAAGACTAGATAGAGGAAGGGAGAGGAGAGAGAGACTATGCAGGTACATGTTTGTATATTTATATTTCTTATTTATTTCAGATTTTATTCAGCATTTAACAATCCCATCTGATGTGTCCATTTGAACAGAATTAGTAGCTAAACGTGTTAGTAAATGTGAAAAGTAAGAGCAACGTTACTTCAAAATAATATTACTCAAGTAGAAGTAGTGGTGCAAGAAATGACTCAAATAAGAGTAAAAAGTATTTGGGGAAAGTTCTACTCAAGAGTAACACAACATCTGATTTATCAGCTAAAGCTCTTGGATGAGCAGAAACATATTCCCTCTAAAACTTTTGCCCGGTTGAGAATAGAATTTTTCTTTTGCTATGGATCCTACCTGGACAAGTCTGGGATTACACAGACTTTTAAAGTTCATGTAAATGTAAGCACAAAAGCCTATATTTTCAAAGGATGAACCACAAAAATGTGAAAATCAAGTACAAGAAAGACAAATGTTTAAAGGTACAGTGTGTAGGATTCGTGGCGCATAGGTGGTGTAGGTACCATGCACTTCCTCTTTTGGCTACGGCAGACCTTGAGGGTCACCCAGGCGCGCCGTAACGCGGACAGCTCGCGTACCAGCGCGCACCCGCGCTGTGCGAGCTCTCGCCGACAACTACGGTATAAATAAAACGCGGTCCCGTTCACTGTTTTTTTTTTTCTTTTCGCATGAAAACACACATTCCCGATCGTGTACCATGACAATCTACACATCAAATGAAACCTTACAGTCTCCTCTTTTTGACTATGCAATTCATTTCCCGGCACAACAATCACTCCCCGAGCACATGGGGCTTTTATACGGAAAAGCACAAAACGAGGTTTGTTACTTTGCTTACCTTTGAAAACTCTGGACAGGTCAAACTCTGTATTTCACCATAAACTTGTCTCAATCTGTCCGTAAGGATCCAGCGAATAAAATCCAGTAAAACAATTTAGTCCAAAACACGTGTTAGATCCATTACGACGTCTGATCCGGCAGCATGCTTGTGTTGTTTACCCAAAACCACGAGCCTTGCCGAAGGCGAAGGCGGAGCCCAAATGTCCTTCTGCGGCTCTCGTATTCAAAATGGCTGCCTCTGCATGGGGAAGATCCCCCTTTTATGTGACTATATCTAAGTCCAAAAGAATACTTTGATTTCATGATGGAAGTGAAAAGGCTTGGAAAACAATGTATTTTTGAATGGGTATCTTCAATTTCAGTAATTAACGGGTAAACTGCTTCAAAAGTACTCTTTCTTTACTAATATAGTAAAAGTAAGTGAGTAAACATTCTAAACATTTCCTTTTAAGGTTGAGTCCATATGTGTGTCAGCTTATGTGCTCTCTGTTGTAAGCTGACACGGTTGCACACATGTGGGGCACTGTGCTCCACTGGCCCTGGTCTAATGAATGAGGAGCTCAAACAAAGAGCTTATCTGAGGAGAGCAGCTTTCTCTCAGGTCTGCCTCAGCTCACTGTGTTTGTGGACGTTACTCATTGATCAGAGCAACAGTGTAGACTTAACCTAGACACTATCGATCAACGAGAGACTGATTAATGACGCTGGACTGCACAAGAAAACAGCTTTACAGACTATGTAGGTTGTGCAAAATATATGAAAAAAAGGAAAATATTTGAACAAAACTGGATTTTCAATAAAGTTTTGGTAAAACATATTTATAATAATAAGGCCACCTTACGTAGCCTTCATGAAGCCCAAATCATGACGAAAGACTCAATAAATAATAAATATTTTAAGATCCAGGTTTACTAAATACCCCTTAATTAAGTAGTAGCATTAATTTATTTATAGTACTTTTACCATGTGGTCTTATATCTGTGTAATCTCTCAGTCGTCCATAGGTTCCATGGTGCTCCATGGGCGTATATTAGTCTATATAGTCTCATTTCCGGAGATGTTGTAGATTAGCGTTAGGCTAGCGCCGTTAGCCTAGCGCCGTTAGCCTAGCGCCGTTAGCCTAGCGCCGTTAGCCTAGCGCCGTTAGCCTAGCGCGACTTATAGCCATAGCTCGGGGCATTCCCCGAGCATGTAATATGCCCCGTGTGGGCTCCAAATAACAAACTTTAGCACTTTTCAAATCATAGAAGCTCGATGTCTTTAGTCTACGATTTTGTGTGGTCAAAAGTGGCCTGTAATCCGAGATTTAGCCATAGTTTCGAGTAGATGAGGAGGCCAGTGCACATGCGCGGAGTGTGCTCTCAGCTCCCGGGACCCAAACATGGAACGCAAAGCTGTAAACTATGGATAAATCTCGGATTACAGGCCACTTTTGATTCAAACGAAATCGTAGACTAAAGACATCGAGCTTCTATGATTTGAAAAGTGCTAAAGTTTGTGTTATATGGAGCCCGCACGGGGCATATTACATGCTTGGGGAATGCCCCGAGCTATGGCTATAAGTCGCGCTAGGCTAACGGCGTTAGCCTAACGCTAATCTAAAACATCTCCGGAAATGCTCCATATGACACCAAAGTGATATGGGTGAGTAAAACAACTTGTTTTATTACCGAAATAAGGCTCAAATTGTAAAAAACGTTACTTTTCCTTTAAGATCATTCTAAAGCTATTCAGGAGAAGGTTCATTTCTGTTAAGTTCATTTAATATTTTCAGTTAATTTTATGCCAAATTAATCACCAATTTAGGGTAAATGTATTATTATTTAAAAGTGCACTACTCAACTTATCTAGTGGAGGTTCTGCTATGTATTTGTCTCCATGGAGACGTTATTGCTTTGCCTGGAATGTTCCATAGTATGACATTAAACATAACTATCTAGTGTTTATTCATTACTGGTGTTTCTATTGCTCAAAAATACAATAATTCCTTCTGTGAATAGGGGCAACTCTTCACAGATTTGAATTTTAATGTAGTGTAGCTCTGGTACAGGTTTAATCTATACTGTGGAACATTCTACACAAACCAATAACATTTCCATGGAGACAAGCAGAAATCCAATACAAATTTCACCCAGTGCACTTTTAAATTGCATTTTTAATCTGCTATCTGATACGGTATTTTTATTTAATGATTTATTGCTTGATTAAAAAATGAACTTGTTGTGGTAAGAAAGTAAGTTTCATTCACGTACTTGGCTCTTGCTAAATTGTTTTTTTGTCTGAATCCAAAACTGTTTTGAAAGGAAAAGAGGCAAATCGCAAATGTTTGTGTATAGAGCCAAACCCAATACAGATAAAGCGTATAAGTTGTGCAACCAAACAATTTTGTGTGTTAAGATTTCTCCTTTTATTTGAGCAATATTTCATTCTGGAGATGAAAAATAAACTCCACAACTTGAAATCGAGAAAACAAGCCTTTGAGACAGTTTTTTGGACAGTCCCTCAGCTTTTGCACAACAGTAAAGACAGACATATTTATCCATCCGTCAACTCGCACACTGCACTCGGACTGTACCGTGTTGCCCTTGGATGGTCACGCTGAATATCTGAATCAGTTTGTTTGAGTTTATGTCAATTCTGTGACTGGAATAAAATCAGGGGGTATTAT
Source organism: Paratrypauchen microcephalus (assembly GCA_036785185.1). Classification (NCBI taxonomy): domain Eukaryota; kingdom Metazoa; phylum Chordata; class Actinopteri; order Gobiiformes; family Gobiidae; genus Paratrypauchen; species Paratrypauchen microcephalus. The sequence continues at coordinate 2,956,369 of JAVJIX010000033.1, forward strand.
GCTTCTATGGGCTGTTAATTACTTAAACATATTTTTCGGATTGCAGTCTGGATTGGGTGGCGGAGCTTCAGACAGAGCAGCGACTTCAGTATGTACGTGTATTTTTTACTTTATTTATTTATGAGTATTATTCATTGATTATGTTTGTTTTCTGTATCCTTTTTTATTTTTCATTTCTAATTATATATTTTTTTTTATTATTTATTTATTTTTCAGATTCTAATTTTCTAGTACCGCATTTTTGTGGTGAGGTTTTGTGTTATTTATGAAAACCTATTTTTAAAAAAAGTTAAATAAAAAACATTTACATCACCGTGTTATCGCATCACAATTCAATATTACTCAAATTTGCTTAAATTATTCCAGAAAACACTTAAAGGAAAAGCAAAGTTTTTTACAATTTGAGCCTTATTTCGGTAATAAAACAAGTTGTTTTACTCACCCATAGCACTTTGGTGTCATATGGAGCATTTCCGGAGATGTTTTAGATTAGCGTTAGGCTAACGCCGTTACGCGAGATTTAGCCATAGTTTCGAGTAGATGAGGACGCCAGTGCGCATGCGCGGAGTGTGCTCTCAGCTCCCGGGACCCAAACATGGAACGCAAAGCTGTAAACTATGGATAAATCTCGGATTACAGGCCACTTTTGATTCAAACAAAATCGTAGACTAAAGACATCAAGCTTCTATGATTTGAAAAGTGCTCAAGTTTGTGTTATTTGGAGCCCGCACGGGGCATATTACATGCTCGGAGAATGCCCCGAGCTATGGCTATAAGTCGCGCTAGGCTAACGGCGTTAGCCTAACGCTAATCTAAAACATCTCCGGAAATGCTCCATATGACACCAAAGTGCTATGGGTGAGTAAAACAACTTGTTTTATTACTGAAATAAGACTCAAATTGTAAAAAACGTTACTTTTCCTTTAAGCCATGTTTTTAATGAGGAAGCAATATTATTACACGGTAGAAAGCTCAAAAAAGTTTATTCACCCTGTCTTTGTTATGACATGGACCTTCATTAGAGGTACAAACAGAATTCAGAAGTACTATGAGATATTTTATAGTGTTCCACCAACTGACAGCGGCAGAGTGGGAAGTGAACCTAACCCCAAAAGGTCAAAACCTCCAGCAGACCAAGGCTATGGGAAAACACCATCTGCCTCAACATCAAAAAGGTCAAAGGTTATGCAGTCATCAACTGGTTCACTGTGGAAACAAAACTCAGGAGGAAGGTTAGTTACAGTAGCTTTCACATCATCACATGACCTTTAAAAGTCTTTTACTGAAAGTCTTTCACAATTTTGTTCAAACATGCATGACAATCTCTTGAATTAACTATTGTATTCTAATTCAATCAAATCTAATATGCAAAAGCACCCTTGTGAAATATTGCTCATGATGACATCTCTGCCTATTGCTTACAGACCCTAGTTCATTGGAGAAACTTGGAAGACATCAATCACTATCCAGCAACAAGAATCATGTAACTGGAGTGCCAGTCGTTTTGAGACAGGCCAGAACACTTTCAACAGTTCACTTAGGAACGAAATGTCCAATAGCTTTGATACTAGTAGTGTCCATTCAGGGCCAGTTCTAGGCATTTGGTGGCCCTAAATAAGATTTTGGTTGTGCCCCCTATGTTTTGAGGGCTAACTGTAGCTATATCTCACTGGCGTTTATGTGAACATGTTAACTTCACATGTTGTTAGCAAAACCTTCAGCCAACTCCTCCTTTCTTTTAAGAGCAATTTCATTATTTGAGAACACTGATACAATGTTAAAGCACAAAGCTTTTTTCTCCCGCATGTATATCAAGTACATGCAGTGCACTTCAAATGACCTGAAGTAAATTGGATCAGTCCACAGCAATTCCCTCATTTAGTAGCCTATGTTTATTCTGCGGGGCAGCCCTGCATCTATTAAAATAAATTTAATTCAGGGTATTTTCCTATCTAAGGCCAGCATAAATTTGCATCTAAAACTGTGGCTAGAAACTTCAACACAAATCATGTTCATGTGTTTTCACATTAGCCAACACCACAATGGGCAGGCTAACTTACAGGCTAACCCAAAAGTAATAAAAAGTAATGTTATGCCCAGGGCTCTCAAGTTTTGAGCGGGGTCGTGCGTGAGACGGGGGTGGGGTGGGGGGTGGGGGGTGGGGGGGGGTGGGGGGGGTGCTAGTGAACAATTTTTTCCCGAGGAGCGGGGGTGGGGCGCTTAAATTGCGTGAGAAATGCCGTGAGCGTGTGAACGTCGAATTGTCTCTCTCAATGCGTGAGACTTGAGAGCCCTGCTGTAAATGTTTGTCTAAAGAGCAAACTTAAACTACAAAGCAACTAATGAGAGTTATATAAATGAAGTTATTACCTGATGGTTCTCAGTTTGTTTTATCATCACCGTTTCCTCGTGTTCAGTCGCTGTCCTTATCACTGACAGGGCAGTGTGCGCTTAGCAGATGAAACTACACTCTACAGCAGGGGTCACCAACCTTTTCAAAGCCGAGGGCTACCTTAAGGTCATCAAATAATACGAGGGCTACCAGCTCAATTAAGATAATTCAAAAGTCTAAATAATGCACTTTTATGCTGTATTATTATTTATTTGATCACAATGTATGCATACATGCATTAGTTATGTGTAAATGACCACATTTGTGTTTCACTGTCAAAGCGACATTTATTTTGTGCAAATGAACATGTCACAATTAGATTAGCAAAAATATACTAGTAATGTGGTAATGTAGTAATAAATTTAACATTATTTCAACTCCCTTTTTTGTTTTAAACAAATCAAACTCTTATAATTTCAACATTGAAGCAGGCTGAATGATTTCAAATAATAATAATAATAATAAACACCATTACCTGAGCCGTACTGCTGTTGTCCACGGACTCGTCACACTGGATGCTGAACCACCTGTATTCACACAAGTCCATGTCCAGCTGCTCATTCAAGTTTTCGGAAATAGCAGACACCCGTCTTGTCACTGTACTCGCACCAAGTTGTACATTGGCCAGAGTTGAGATGACATCTGATCCATTTTTCTCGTCTTTAAAAATTGTCTCAGCAATTATCATCATCGCTCCTTTTACAGTTTCTCCAACTGAAAATGTCTTTTTGTTTTTTATCAAATAATTTGTTGCCCTGAAAGAAGCCTCGGGTTGCCTTTTTAGCCTTTTTCAGTGGTCTAGTGAAGAAAGACTGCTGCTTGGCTAAAGCAGCCTTTAACTCTCGTGCTTTCTCAGCTCGAAGTGCGCTCTTAAGGGGAAAGTTTGTGTTGAAGCTGCCGTGATTCGTAGCGACTTTCCACATTGTGCCGTTTTGAAATCGCCACTGTAGCTCCACAAATGAGACATACACACTTCTCTCTTTTCCATGGGAAAAAAGAACTCTTCTTCCCAGTCGGTGTTAAAAACATATGATTTCTTTCTCTTCTCCGCCATGCTGTCTCGTCTTTTTTTTTTTTTTTTTTTTGATGAGTCCAGCTGCATCAAACAGGTTCATTGTCATGCGCAGATAAGTGAACTTTGAACTCGGACAACATATTTTAAATTTTAAAATCTGTAAGTGTTTTTATTATTAGCCTACTTTAAAATATGTGCATATAAAGGCGCAGCATTTTTGTAAAACATTATTATTTATATAAGTACGAGGGCGACCTATTTTTAGAACCTGCTCTGCGGGCGACTGAAATGGGGCTCACGGGCGACCGGGTGCCCGCGGGCATAGGGTTGGTGACCCCTGCTCTACAGTCTGCCCAACAACAGAACAATCTATTTTCTGATTGGCTGATTTTTTTCCAGGGAGCGGAACGGGGAGGATGGAGGGGGATTTTTTTTCGCTGAAAACGCATAAACTGCATAAACTGAGCCACACAGACCGATTTTCTGGGCACAAAAAAAAAAAAAACGTTGAATTGCGTGTGTCACACTCTCAATGCGTGAGACTTGAGAGCCCTGAGTTATGCCGATAGTTGTGCATTAAAGGCATTGAAACAATTAAGAATTTTATTGTTTCTTTTTTTCCTTTATTTTATCTTTGGAGAAATTTACAATTTTAATTGATTTACAAAAAAATAAATATACATGCACATTTTTGCACAACTTTTAAGTATTTATGTTTTTCCATGAGAATCTATGGATTTGATGCCTCAGTCAGTATTTGCTCTAATGAGACTTGGTATCGCCCGACCCATTCCAAAAAATATACTTTCCAGAAATCAACATCCCACCAAAATGTGTCAAATGAGTGTTACACTTTACTTTTCGCAAAGCAACTGCAGTAGCTCTAATGCTCCTAGAAAGTCTAATATTCTAATTTGTTTTCTTTGTCATGCTTCTCTCTCAAACCACTCTCATGGCCTGGGTTATGTCAATAAGTCCCGCGCTCAACATTGACCCTTCATTTCAGCAATTAATAGAGCCCATAGCCAGTGCAGGAGGACATCCAAACAGTAACAGACTGGACCCCCCACAGGCACAGGTCAAGGCTGCTGTCTCTCTCCCCCTTCTTTCTCTAAATGTCTCTAAACGTTGAGAATTTGACCCCTCTGTGCAACCGATGTTTATGTGTGTTCACCAAATTGGATTGCTACGCTTTTTTGGCCGTGCACTCGCAGAGGCCGGAGGAATTTGAGCTGATATGAAAATAATTGCACACTTAGGCTAAGTTTGACATGCTAACAAGTGCTGTGTTTGTAGGGTTTCAAACAGGTGACGCGCTGGGTTCTAGTGTTTAGGTGTAAATTTGTTGTAACTAATTGTACAACTTGGGGTGGTGCATTTGAACTTTTGTATATGCAGTATGGAAAAACAATATATTTGGGTGTAGTTGGATTATTTTGGTATTTGTCAGTTACGTTACGCTGTTTATCTAATAATTTGACATTGACATAAGCTGCTTTCAGTAACTTGGAAACATGCAAATATTTGGAAATTCTGACTCGAACAATTTTGCACTTACTGAAACATATGTGCCAACAAAGAAATGTGGAAATTATTTGTGATAAAACAAGCTTTTATTGTTTTCACTGGTTTAGAGAAATATCCCCTGCATTTGACCCAGTCCTCATTGTCTCTGGAGGTTAAAACGTTTCAAGAGAAGTGGAGGGCGCTGATCGGGATCTCTGGATGTTAGGAGGAACTAGCTGGCAGTGGAGTAGGTCTACTTTGCATGTTCTTAAAGATCCCATGACATGGTACTTCTTGATGCTTTTATATGGCTCCTTAATGGTTCCCTAATACTGTAAATGAATCCTTCTTCAAAATCAACACTCAGTGCATGAGAAACAGAGATAAGATGAGAAAGAGTAATTTTTCTCTCTCTGAACACTCCATAATGGGCGTTGTTGCTTGAATGCAAATGAGGAGAAAAGAGCTGGCCAATAGTAGAGGGTGGGGGCGTGACCAAACGCTCCGCTCTCTGCTCTGAGCGCTCTCTGATCCATTTCCTTGTTTTTGCACGGGGGGGAAATTTGAAGCGTTCTATTGAAAAATAAACACATTTCCACATAAAATAAAATTAAACCACTGCTGTTCAAAGGTCCAGAGGCTCAGATAAAGGACTTCCGAGCCTAGAAACACTCGGACGTGCCTCCAGGCAAATAAAAAAACGCATTTCGCATTGCCTAGCGCATTCGCAGTCCAAACTCTCTGGGCGTGATTTACAGAGACGCTGAGTACAGACAGACGGGGGTGGAACTGCATTTGCATTTCTTTTTTCGATCTGACGTCAATAAGGTGCCTTGTTCAAACTCGCCCGTTTGACCTCCGATTTTTTGTAACGCAGAAAAGGATCGCAAATGCTCAGTTTAGACATTTTGCAACTTTTAACCATGGGGGGGGGCTAAACAGGGTAGGGGAGCTCATATTAACGTTCAAAAACCTCAGAAAGTGAAAATTTCATGCCATGGGACCTTTAATAATCCAAGAAGGTCCATTGACTTTCTGTTCAAAACTGCGGAGCATTATGTACTGGCATTGTAGATAGCACATAGCAGCAGATTTTCTTTGCTTGTTTTTGTGATGAGCGGCGAAACGTTTTCAACCAAACAAACTTTGTCCAGTTGACAAATTGAACTTCTCCTGTTATCATGGATTCTACCTGGACGACTGAGGGACTTTTCACGCTTTGCTTGTTTTTATTTTTGAAAAATTGCTATGTGACTTTGAACCCTACATATAAACATTTGTTAATTCAACAAATTTGGCCGAGGAAGAGTACAATTCACTAGCTAGGACCACGCCATCAACATAATGCAGTGAAGATGTTTATTATTGAATGATAGTGGATGTCTCGGTGAATAGGTGGTGATGGCTGGGTTGAGACAGTGGGTGGGGGCTCCGTCTCAATCTTCGATTGGCCCAGCGGAACGGGACCCCCCCCTTTAGGAGATGTCTTGTGGCTGAAAGACAAACGAGATAGGGGTGGGAGGGAGGGGTCGAGACAACCGAGACGAACTGGAATGAAGGGATGAGTGGCTATAAATGGCTCCGGGAAATTAGAGGTGTGGTTATGGTGAACTGTGATTCGCTGGTGAGGAGGAGAAGGTGGTTGAGGCGTGGTCCTGCTCCTGAATTTCAGTTAATCACATTAACTCCATTTCACTAGCTAGGACCACGCCATCAACATAATGCAGTGAAGATGTTTATTATTGAATGATAGTGGATGTCTCGGTGAATAGGTGGTGATGGCTGGGTTGAGACAGTGGGTGGGGGCTCCGTCTCAATCTTCGATTGGCCCAGCGGAACGGGACCCCCAAAAGTTTTTGAAAGAGCATAAAAGTGGAATGGGTCTGGAGGAGATCGTTGAGGTTGTGACGATCGTACACGAGGTAGGTGCTGGAGACCCGACAACCATGGGTTCGAATTTTTCCGGTCGGGTACATCTGCCCTGGCCGTGGACATAGTGGCGCCAATGCGAAATAAATGAATGGAGAATGGATGGGGTGTTATGCCAGAAGAGGTCCGTGAAAGGCAAGAGGTTGCCGGAGCGCAGAGTGAGAGTGCAACGGTAGAGAAGGTCCGAAATAAGTGGTAGGCGTTTCGGAGGAAGGCGAGGTTCAGTTTTTTGCAGTCCTTTAATCAGGCACGGGAACATGAAGATGAGACTGTCAGTCTTCACCAGAAATCAGCTTGTATATGAGATTTATCCCTGAGAGGTAAGCCTGGACCTACTCCCGCGGGAGGATTCATGGGGGCCGGTGCATAGTGTTCTGGGCAGCAGATTCGCTGTCCCCGTGACCCGGAAATGGAAAAGCAGAAGATGGATGGATGGATGGCAAGCCTGGACGGTGGAGACGCAGACATTCCTGGAGTGGTGTGAGAGGGTGCTGAAATTGCAGATGATGGTGACGTCAGATGAGCAGAGGGGAAGCTGATGAAGGTGGTGTTGACTGATTTATTATTGTTAGAATGAATGGGAATGCCTGGATTAATCAGACCCCCCAAAAAATGGTGGAAAAGTAGGACGAAGTTCCGATGAAGCTGAAGGCTAATTGTGAGATTCGAGTGCTCTGGAAGCAATGCAGAATCCGACTACTGCCGAAGATTCGGATTGAACACTGGAGAAACTGGAGCTGCGTCGTGAAGGTGCCGTATGGCGAATGAGTCAGGAGTGATGTAGAGAAACCGTGACGTGGAGGGTCTTCTCCCCTGACTGAGGAGTTGGACCTTTGCTGGAGTGGGGTCACTCGCGCCAGCGCAGATGGTTGACTGATGTGACCATGATAATGCTGATGTGCGTCCTTTGGCATGGGTTCGGATGGCAAGCATAGGAACCTGTAGGTGAAGAAAGCCACGCTCGAATGTTGAGGGTTGGATAGGTGAGGGATGAGGGTCGGAGGGATGGGGGGGTCGGAGTGATGAGGGTCGGGGGGATGAGGGTTGGAGGGATAAGGGTCGGGGGTCGGGGACCTGTCGGGAGCGAGACCTGACGGGAGGAAGATCTCCTATCGTGAGTCGACCCGTCGTGGGTCGGGAGGGAGACCCGTCATGGGTCAGGAGAGCGAGGCAGAGAAAGACCCGTTGTGGGTCGGAAAGGAGTGAGACCCGTTGTGGGTCAGGAGAGAGGGAGACCCGTCATGGGTTGGGAGGGAGGGAGACCCATCGTGGGTCATGAGAGAGAGAGATAGGCGGAGAAAGACCCGTCGTGGGTCGAGAGAGAGACCCGTTGTGGGTCGGGAGACCCGACGTGAGCTGGGCGAGCCGTCGTGAGAGCCAGGCGAGCTGTCATGCGGTCGTGAGAGCCGGGTGAGTCGTCGTGAGACCCAGGCGTATTGTCATGCCGTCGACCTGACGGGAGGAAGACCTGTTGTGGGTCAGGAGAGAGGTGGAGAGAAGAAGACCTGTCGTGGGTCGGGAGAGAGGCAGAGAAAGACCCGTCGTGGGTTGGGAGGAAGGGAGACCCGTCATGGGTCAGGAGAGAGGGAGACCCGTCGTGGGTCAGGAGAGAGGCAGAGAAAGACCCGTTGTGGGTTGGGAGGGAGGGAGGCCTGACGGGAGGAAGATCTGCTGGGAGGAAAGGAAGCTATGCCTTTATTAGTCTCACAGTGGGGAAATTCCAGTTCTGCATTTAACCCATCCTGTTATTAGGAGCAGTGGGCAGCACATTACTGCGCCCAGGGACCATCTCCATGATCTTCTTGCTTCGGCTTGGTTAGGACCTAAGCTGGAGGATTTACCCATGATGCATGTTTTGGGCTGATGGGGGAAACCGGAGTGCCCGGAGGAAACCCACCCAGACACGGGGAGAACATGCAAACTCCACACAGAAAGGCCCAGGCGACCCGGGGATCGGACCCAGACCATGCACGCAAACTCCACACAGAACACACACCTGAAGACCTGTTGTGGGTCAGGACAGATGTGGAGGAGAAGACCCGTTGTGGGTCGGAAGACTCGACGTGAGAGCCGAGCGAGCCGTCGTGAGAGCTTGTCATGAGGCCAAGCGAGCAGTCGTGAGCCGTCGTGAGAGCCGTCCTGAGAGCCGTCCTGAGAGCCGTCCTGAGAGCCAATTGAGCAGTCGTGAGAGCCGTAGTGAGAGCCAGGCGAGCCGTCGTGAGAGCCGTCAAGAGAGCCAGGCGAGCCATCGTGCAAGCCATCGTGAGAGCCATCGAGAGAGCCAAGCGAGCCGTCGTGAGAGCCAGGAGAGCTGTCGTGCCGTCGTGAGAGCCAGGCGAGTTGTCGTGCCGTCGTGAGAGCCAGGCGAGTTGTCGAGCCGTCGTGGGAGCCAGGCGAGTTGTCGAGCCGTCGTGGGAGCCAGGCGAGTTGTCGAGCCGTCGTGGGAGCCAGGCGAGTTGTCGAGCCGTCGTGGGAGCCAGGCGAGCTGTCGAGCCGTCGTGGGAGCCAGGCGAGCTGTCGAGCCGTCATGGGAGCCAGGCAAGCCGTCGTGAGACCCAGATGAGCTGTCATGCGGTCGTGAGAGCTGGGTGAGCTGGCGGTCATCATGCTGTCATGAGAGCCGGTGAAACGTTGTGACAATCGGCCAGTCGGCTTGGAACCTGTGGAAAAGCTAAGGACCTGAGGGTGGAGGTGCATATTGGGGATGTTCACAGGGCAGGTACGGGTTGAATGCTGGACAGATGAGAGCGGTCGAATTTGGAGACCGTAATAGTAGTCGCGACATGAGAGCTGAGAATGATGAAAGAATGCAATGATGTAGCATGAGCAGGAGAAGATGAGGATTAGATGGCGAGAGCATCGCTGAGGATGCGTATAGGATAGAATGGTGAAGTCATGAGCTGACGTCGATGGTAGGATCCTCGATCGGGAAAGAGGTGGTGAGCCGAGATGGTGTAGCTCAGGTGAGGGCGGAACTGGGAGGAGCTGAATAGTGTGACACGTGGTTATGATGGCTTAAGCTCGCTTGTAATGGATGACGTGAGCTGCCCGAGCTATAATAGCGTGAAACAGCAAGGGCCGGAATATGAATTGATGGCGAGCGGGTGTAAAGACAGCTAGCGTACGTCAAAATTGCGTGAGCAGCACGAGCTGAAATTGAGTGAGTGACATGAGTCGATGGGTGCTGAATATTGGAATAGCAGAGAAACGATGTAGAGACTGCTTAGCTAGCATGTGATGGAATGGTGTGAGCTAGCATGAGTTGCATGAGTTAGAATGGTCGGATGCGAGTCGGTAGGAGAGGTTGAATACGAGATGACAGTGTGCCAGTGCAGAGAGGAGTTAAGCGAACAAAAACATTCGTACGACGTTTCGGAGTGTGAACGAAAATAGTGTGAATGGGCGTGGTGACTTGTGTAGGCTGCAACGACAGAAAAAACATTTGGGTGTTGGGGAAAGGGGTGGGGGGGGGGGGGGGGATAGAGCAGAAGACGGGAAATGGATTAGAGGCCCTGCCTAATGTGGGTAGGGCATGAGAGCCATCTAGCTCATGATGACTGAAGAGAGAGAAATGAGAGATGGGGAGAAGATGCATGTGCATGGGAAATTGTGCAGCCTGCGAGATGGGGACAAGAATGAGACACGAAGGGTGCAGGCACAGGGGGAGATGGCCTGCTTGAAAGCAGGCTGAGATGATACAAGAGAATTCAAGTGAAACTGCACAGTAGACAGAATACGTTTACTGGCCACTGGTGGTGATACTACTTAGCCCCCAGCAGGGGGAGCTATGAGACTGTAGTGGAGGAGAGGAGGGAGTGACGTCTGCAGCTGCACGCGGGAAACTTGATGGGAACCCGGAAGCTCGTTCGTCTCGTTCCAGGGCGCCGGGGTTACATTCTTGATCTAAACTGTTGAAGGTCCCGTCTTGATGTGTCAGCTTGAAGGAGCACGGCGGGTGCTGGGCGGTACCGAACGCTGTGGCTGCTGGAGGCCGGGCCGCGCTGTGCAGAAAGCCGTGGTTGCCAAAGCCGGTCTCTGCGCGCCGAGAGCCGTCTCACTCTGACAGTACACCGGGCTGCGCCAGGCTGCGCGCTCGCCTATACGAGGAGGAGGAGGCGACGAGAGGGACAATGTGGATATCCCGTATATACCGCCAGCGCAGAGATATTGACGGTGGGTGCTCCTTAGAGGTGGAGGTCCGCTGCGTGAGCGCGCGCCTGGAGCGTTCGCTGGGCAGAGCGGGCCGTGGGCTGGACACCGCGGATATGCGGTGGAAGATCCTCCGGCTGCGGATTCCTGAATAGAAATCCGTCGCGGCGTAAGGAATTGCGGACTGGAAGGAACGAGGAGACGTGAGGCAGGTTGGTGTTTGAAAGTGACGGGTTGTTAACCCAGCTCGAGCGAGCTGACGCGGTTGAGCTGTCGAGACAACCGAGACGAACTGGAATGAAGGGATGAGTGGCTATAAATGGCTCCGGGAAATTAGAGGTGTGGTTATGGTGAACTGTGATTCGCTGGTGAGGAGGAGAAGGTGGTTGAGGCGTGGTCCTGCTCCTGAATTTCAGTTAATCACATTAACTCCATTTATAGGGGACTTTTCATAACAGCCAAGCCTCAACTGTAGGACAATACAGAAATATTCAAACATACATGAATCAATATACAACTTCCATCCATCCATCCATTTTCTTCCGCTTTTCCTGTGGAGAACAGCTGTCTAAGCAGAGACTCCCAGACTTCCCTCAGCCCAGACACTTCCTCCTGTGGGATCCCAAGGCGTTCCGAGGCCAGCCGAGCGTGTCCTGGGTCCTTCCCAGGGCCTCCTTCCACTAGGACAAGAGATGATAAAGTACAACTTTGAGTAAGATAATGATGATTTGTACTATGGTGTAAAGAATACTGCAAATTTGTACTCGAGAAAAGTAGAGTTACATGGCTAAAAATGTACTCACAAGCAGTAGTTGAGTTGTAAAATGAAACCAGGGGGATGGTGAAATTTTTCATTTATGTGACATATTTTCTACATATTTACGAGGCTCGCTCACAGCTGATCGGCGAACAGGCGCAAACACAACAGCACTAATCATCATGATTGGCAGGAACGCGATCGGTGGGTAATTATGCTGCAACATGATTGGATGATGTCCTGGGAAGTCAGGAAGTCTGGGAGTCCCTGCTTAGACTGTTGCCCCCGCGACCCGGCCCCGGATAAGCGGAAGAAAATGGATGGATGGATGGATGATTGGAAGCTGGGGCGGAGTTCGACCTATGATTGGCTCTTGGCACTGGCTATTTTGACTTCAAAACTGCAAATTTGTGAAACTGCAAAAGGTGAGGGATTTTCATGACTGATAAAATGCCACAAGGGATGGAAGAAAGGATGACCATTTTAGCATTTTACCCCATCCCCCCTTAACTCGAGTACTGCTCACAAGTACAACTACTGCTTCTAAAAAGTGAAAAGTACAGAGAAATCACCTTTAGTCCTTTAGTTCTGGCCTATCAGAACCGGTTATTCAGTGATGTTATGTGTGTTCTAGAACAACCCAAAGAAAAGTTTGAAAAAGGCGCAGAAACAGCCATGGATAGGGACATGTACTCAGAACTAATGATACTAAATGTACCTCTTAGACTCTTAGTAACTCTTAGAGCAAGGCAGGAGGAGAATCGTTTCTTCCCCTTCACTCGTTTCTCAGTCTCTCCTGGCTGAAACTCATTCTTCTCTCATGTCATTGTAGATTACTTTGACTTGAGACACCACTTTCTGTAATGAAAGAAAAATGCCAAGACATATTTAACAATACTTAATCTGTTAATGCTGTGATAGAATTACAACTTTGAATAATAGTTTTAATCAGCTGCTGCCGTATTTTCAATTCAAACCCACGTCTGGCTTCTTTTAAAATGTCAAAGTTTTGTAAGAGAAGATCCTGTGTTGTAAGTGCTGACATAAATGTTGAAGTTGTGGAGTGTTTTAAGTCTCTGCCTGGTCCTGGACTCGCCTTAACTCCTCCTGAGTGTGTTGGCACAATTGTTTTATTACTAAAATAATGTGAAAACATGCATCTTAACTGAGCAGGATGGCCTTTCCAGAAATGTGGCCTGTAACTTGACCCAAGGGAATCACCTACACTGCCTGACAAAAGTATTAGGACAATAGTCCTAGTCTAGTCCTGGTTTAGACCTTAGTTAGACCTACACTACCAACCTCCTGTCCCTCCCTTACAGGACCAAGCTCCGAACCTGGGGTGACAGAGCCTTCTCCATTGCTGCCCCCACCCTCTGGAACTCACTCCCACGACCTATCCGTGACTGCTCTGACCTCCCCACCTTCAAAAAACTGCTCAAGACTCACCTTTTAAAAACTGCTTTTAATGTTTCTTAATGTTTAATGTTTGTCTGATTGTGTATTGTTTTATTACTTGTTTTATTACTGATTTTACCTTCTGTACAGCATCTTTGAGTGTCTTGAAAAGCGCTTTATAAATAAAATGTATTATTATTATTATTATTATTACACTGCGATAAGTCCCCATTTTTGCAATAATATGCCTTTACACATGATGAAATTTGTTTTAATATATCAATAAATTGATTTGTTGTCATTACCAATACGTCGTGTTATCATTATTTATGAAAGTTTAGAAATACACAGTCGTCTTAATACTTTTGTCAGGCAGTGTATTTGTCTTTATGGAGATGGAGAAGTTTAATGCCATACAATGGAACATTCCAGACAAAGCAATATCATCTCCATGGAGACAAGCATGCTTCTCCACCAGCAAGGTTACAAAGGGTACCTTTAAGATATGTATGGTATTGTATAGATGAGAAATTCTATTTGTCAACTGGACAAAAGTTTATTTGGTCGAATATGTTTCACAGCTCATCCAAGCTGCTTCTTCAGTTCTGGCTCGAGTGCTGGTGGACACTGCTCATAACTAACTGCAGGGAGGGGCTAACTACAAATAAATTACTACTATCACACCTATTTGTTTTCAGTTTCTGTTAGTTAAGCCTATTCAATATGCAGTGGGAGCGTGGGGTCTTGTTAGCAGAACCATTCAGTACCATAATGGGTGTTTTCACACCTCTGGACCTGACCTGGCTAATCCTATTGTTTTCTTTGTTTTGATTTAGGTTTGAGGATAGAGTTATAAATGACTGAGATGTCTGAGACCTTAATTTCTGTTCAAGGAAGGGTTCTCTTTCTTGACAAAAATAGCCTCTTTAACTCCCCTCTCAAACCAGTTCTTTTCTCTGGCCAAGATCTGTACCTCACTGTCCTCAAAGGAGTGGTCCGTGGCTTCACTACACTAAATGGTGTAGACTACTCCATTCAGTGTAGTGAAGACTGCAGTGAGCACTACATTGGAGAAACAAAACAGCCACTTCACAGGAGGATGTACCAACACAGACGGGAGAACCAGAGTGGACCTCAGTCTGCTGCACATCTCCACCTAGAAGCCACGGACCACTCCTTTGAGGACAGTGAGGTACAGATCTTGGGCAGAGAAAAGAACTGGTTTGAGAGGGGAGTTAAAGAGGCTATTTTTGTCAAGAAAGAGAACACTTCCTTGAACAGAAATGAAGGTCTCAGACATAATTTGTCTCCCATCTCTATCCTCAAATCTAAATCAAAACAAAGAAAACAATAGGGTTAGCCAGGTCAGGTCCAGAGGTGTGAAAACACCCATTATGGTCCTGAATGACTATGCTAACAAGACCCACACAGAAACTGAAAACAAATAGGTGTGATAGTTTCATAGCAATTTCATTGTAGTTAGCTCCTCCCTGCAGCTAGTTATGAGCAGTGTCCACCAGCACTCGAGCCAGAACTGACGAAGCAGCTTGGATGAGCTGTGAAACATATTCAACCACATAAACTTTGTCCAGGTGACAAATTTAATTTCTCCTTTTGCCATGAATTCTACCTGGACAACTGATGGATTCTTCACACAATAGAGAGATATACACTTATTGCGCTTGCAAGTTTGTTTTTTTTTGTTTTTTTTTTTTGTTTGTTTGTTTTTTTGTTGTTTTTTTGTTTTTTTTTGGGGGGGGGGGTTGTTAATAATTTATTTTTCTTTAATTTGTGTCCAACGTGTCCAAAGCAATTCATTGTACTGTAACAATAAATAGATAATTCCTGTTTTTTATTATAATGTTTCCTCATCAAAAACGTACAGTTCCTGGAGTTATGTTTTGTTTCATTTACACATGTTTAACAATCTGTTTCTGTGCGTGAAAAGTCCCTCAGTCGTCCAGGTAGAATCCATGATAAAAGGAGAAGTTCAATTTGTCAACTGGACAAAGTTTGTTTGGTTGAAAACGTTTCGCCGCTCATCCGAGAGGCTTCGTCAGCTCTAATAAGAATACTGATAAGACACTTGCTTATATCTTGCTGCAGGGAGGAGCTAACTCGGATGAGCGGCGAAACGTTTTCAACCAAACAAACTTTGTCCAGTTGACAAATTGAACTTCTCCTTTTATCACTCTGTTTCTGTATCTTGCGATGTCATGTGTTAATACAGGAAGTGCTCCACTGTGTTTTTACTTGAATCATTTGGGTAATTTCAACCCCAGAATTGCCAATCTCTTCTGAACTAAAGGTAAAAGTTACTGTAGCTGTTAACTTGAAAATTACAACTTCATGACATCACAAGGTGGAACAGAGCATTTTGAGCTTTGGAGATGAAGACAGACTAAGGTCTACTCAAACGTGTGAATGAAACTCCAAGTATGTTTTTGATGAGGTAACAACATTCACACATGACTAAAAACATGAGTCAATTTTGTATAAGACCTTTTTAATTAGTTAGTTCTTCTTTTTTCCTTATATGGTTATCATCTCTTTTCTGCCGCAAAAATCTAAAACAACTCCAGCTGGAAACATGGAAGTGACACAGCAACAACAGGAAAAACTCCAGGAATCCCAGGAATTCTCTGACAATTGAACGCATCACTGTGAATGGTGTGACTGGGTGTCCACTGAGGGCCATTGGTGATGCCTTGTCAGATAATGTTGTCAGAGCGTTTTGTCCTGTTTTGTCACAATGTCTGAAAGACTAAGGCGTAAAAGAGGAATGCGTGCTGACAAACAACACCTGCTATGAGGAGACACCTGCTGCTGCCCCAAAATAAGCAAACACCATTGGAGGGGTGCTAAGAGAAACAGCACAGGAAGAGAAATAATTCCTCTCGTCAACTGTAATGTATTAAAAACTTGAAATGTTTTTGAAGAAGGCTATGCTTAGCTATCCAAAACATGTCAACAAGGAAAAAGATGAACAATACTAGAGTGAGTGACCCTATAAGACCATCTGATGTTGTTGCTTCATTGAGCAGGTGTCTATGGAAACCTCCTCTGTCACTGTCACATGGGAGCAAGTGTTCATTGTCCTGTATTATAATGTATTTTCATAATAAACTCAAATAGTGTGTTTAAAATGTTGAGCTGGTGATACAGTACATTTTTTTAATATGACAGATTAAGTATTTATGCCACTAATTTCAAACACAGGTCAGATTATTGTCTGTAATCAAGATTTATAGATTTTGGACTATGGTTCTGAAACAGCCCAAACTTAACTTGGAGCTATTTGAAGAAACGGGGTAATGCTGCCCTCTGGTGGTTATGCACCATACTACGGCATTATGGACATTAAATAAAACCTTTGCACACAAAATAGTCTGTATAACAGTCTATATAACAAAAGTGTATATTGTGAGGTAGTAAATGCACAGAATGACGATGACTGAATTAAATAAATAAATGCTGATGAATTGCAATTACTTGAACAAAAATAATAATGATTACATAATTAATCATTATTAATAATAATTACTTTTGTAATTTGTCCGCGTGGAACCTATGCCTTTCCTGTTTTACTGACAAACGACTGGATATGCATCTGGAAATAATAGGCTCGTTAGTAATACAGTACTTTAATTAATTTATGTTACAAGTTGGAGACTAAGATGCGCATCGTGACTGCGCAGACGAGGAAAAACACAGCCCACATGTTTAACCCATGTGTGGGTCAAGCTGCTGAAACGAGGCCGGAACTACAATATAAACGGATTTGTACTTTCAAAATAAAACGTTTCTATTTACATTCTAAACTTTTCATGAGTATATTTTGGTGTTAATTGTAATAATAAATTCGAAATAAGTAGATTAAAATATCCCCGCAGTCAGAAACGCAAAGCAATCAAATATTTAACCGATTAAAAAGAGAGTCATGTTTTATTCTGGAGGTTTGGACCGGATGTGCTTCGACATTTTATTGCCATCGAGTAACTCTTTCCATACGTTCCCTGTAACGTCGCTGTGCATGCTATCTTGGAAAGTAAGTGTCTTTATTTCAACACGATGACCTTGTAATTCACCTTTTGCCTTTGTACCAGCGAATATTTTAGATTTGTGGTCATCTTTAGTTGGGTTGAGTTCTTTAGTTTGATAAAGGAAGATAAACAAATCGATGCTAGTGTATGTAGCTAGCACATGTTGTGTTATCTTGAATTAATTCAATAAAATTACTTGAATGATTCAATAAAATGACTGGTCGATTGTAATTAAAGCCTATAGTGTCTGTAGTTCTTGTTGCAAAGTTTATGTAAACTATCAGTGAATGGATTATACATTGAATGACAAATAACATGTTTAAGAGGTTACAATCAATCATGCATTATTAGTATTTATATTGTAATACTTTATACCTTCATAGCACAATTAGAAAGCATGACTGATAAAATAATATATGTCTAAAATCTATTCATAATATGTAATATCTACCCACCTAATTTCAGATGGCTGGTTCTAACCAATTTTGTAATTTCTATATTAATATTATTGCGTTTCAGATGGAAGAAACAATACCAGAGGATACGTTGCAGAGCCCATGCCTAAAACTTAAGGTCTCACCATTCAAATTTTGATCTCTATATTGCTTTGTATTGCAATTTTATCTTGTTTTCTAATCCATTGTATCTCTTGTAACATTTAGATGGATGAAAAAATACCAGAGGACAGTTTGCAGTGTCCATCATCATCAGAAGTAAAGCAATTCCTCCCTTAGCTTGTGCTCAAATCTTGTCAAGACCTAATTGATTAACCTAATTGGTCTATTATCTATTATTCAGATTGAGGAGAAAATGCCTGAGGAGACTTTGCAGAATTCATCTTCCCCAAAAGTAAAGATTGCCATTCCATTTGTGATTTTATATAATGGGTCATTTATGTATGTATGTGTGTATGTGATTGATTGATTGTGATTATTCTTTTCTTTTAACTTACTCTTAACCGTACTTGTATTTCAGATGGATGAAAAAGTACCAGAGAACAGTTCGCAGAGTCCACCATCAAAAGTAAAGTGTTCAAATTGCACAATTTTGGTAAAAATTGTGATTCAGTTTGTGATATGTTTTTTAAAAAGTAGGATTCTATTCAAAGTGCACCTTGGAGCATCCACATTTGAGATTTGACATTTGAAATATCAGCTGATCAATTATTACACAAATCCTTCAATTTCAGAATATGCATTGATATTGATATTTTGATATTTGCTTTGGTCTAAACTCCAACTACAGATTTTTTTTATTTTTTATGAAAAGATAGGATCTTTATTGCACTGCACTCTTTTTTTTTGCAATTACTCTTTCAGCTCATTTTCTAACTTATGCTTTTATTTCTGTTGTAACATTTAGATGGTTGAAAAATTGCCAGAGGGTTCTTTGCCCGCCCCACTTTCCACTCAAGGTGAAAGTTCAGTTGCAAATCTCACAATTGAACAAAGTGCAGTTTCACAGACATTATTGGCTCCTAAAGACCAAGAGATTGAGATGGCTGTCACAAATCAAATGCAGAGCCTAAACTTTGAGCCCGGTCAATTAGACGCTTCAACACAACTCGCTCAGACAGAAAAATGTCAAGACGAAGAAATACAGATGAGAGGAGATCAACCATCGACCGCCATTTTAATTGAACAACAGAACTCTGAGGATTCGGACGAAGATTCAGACAGGTGACTAAATGAATAGTGTTCTGTGCTGGCTGTACAGAGACTAAAAGAGGGAGATAAATATTGAAGAAATGGATAACATTGTTTTGAAGATATGCACAATTAGTATTCGAAGAAGCATATCTATAATTAAAATAAGATTAAGATATCAAAAAAGATAGAATTGTCTAATGTAATATACAAAACAACAATCATAATCAATTTTCATGTGAATCCTTATACATGTGCCTTCCTCTGGTTTGCAGTGACAGCTCCTCTTCCTCCTCCTCTTCTTCCTCCTCCTCGTCCTCTTCCTCATCTCCATGTCCATCTGTCCGAATGCTGGAGGAAGATGATGAAGGCTTTAGTCAACCCGCCCCTATCAGAATACAAGGAGAGGTCCTGCTTGAGGTCTGTCTCTTAAAGAAATCCATTTTGTTACACCATTATCACTACTACTGTTATATGCTATTGTTAATATGCTTGTTTTTTATATTTGTATTACATACATGTTAACATTTTAGTTTATCTCCAAAAGGATTTTCTATATTACTGGCTTATTGCAGCATGGCTATACTATACCCATGCTGCAATAAGCCAGCTATCAGGCTTCCTCATAGTGATATTGCAAGATAACTTTCTTCTCACACAATATGGAGATTACAAATATGAATGGGAAATTTGGTTTTAACTACTATATTTATGTCAAGTTTACTTAAGTCTATTGCAACAACATTTTTAGTTCCAGGTCGTTTTTGTAAATGAAAATTGGTTGTCCAATTTGGTAAAAAGTTTTGACTCCTAGATACTATTAAATACAAAAAAAACTAGATAGAAACTACATACTAAATATGCTAATGCAAGTACTAAAAAAATCACATAAATAGGGCAAAGTTTCCTGAACAGTTTTAGAATTGTCTGGCTCTGCACCAGAACTGACCTGATCTTTAGTACAGTGGTACCTCACCTTACGAATGACCCAACAAATGAAAATTTCAAGTTACGAAACGCCTTCACGGTAAATTTTGGTCTCTAGATACGAAAGAAAATTCAAGTTACGAAACTCGAAATCTCAAAAATTCAAATAATGCGCGCTCAGCCACACACATTATACACTTTTCTTAGACTGGATTTAAACTTTTCTCACATTTGTCTCTCGTTTAAACACTCAAACTTTCATAGATTTTCAACAAAACGTATTAATATTGAAGTGTGGGGGGAGGGGGGAGAAGACACGTGTGATAGCGGCATGTGTGACAGCTGACCCGGCTGCCAGCAGGTCTAGACCTGGACTAGACCTGGACTAGACCTGGACTAGACCAGGTCTAGACCAGGTCTAGACTAGCGCCGCGCGTGGGTCTATTTCCTGGTATCGTTTTGAGTCACAGATGAGGCGAGCCGCTGCTCGCCTGCAAGAGCCGCGGTCTAGACCTGCTCTCCAGGGCCCCTCCAGGCACGGAGCCCCAGACATCCAGCGACCCAGGGGGACACTGCCAGCCCACCTTAAAGGAAAAGTAACGTTATTTTACAATCTGAGCCTTTTTTCGGTAATAAAACAAGTCGTTTGACTCACCCATATCACGTTCGTGTCATTTGGAGCTGTTTGAAGAAAGTTATGTTGTAGCGTATCCGTTAGCATGAGTATTCGGGGCATTACTTTGCGGTCTCCAAATAACACAAACTTTAGCACTTTTCAAATCATAGAAGCCCGATGTCTTAATGTAAGATTTCGTTTGAAGCAAAAGTGGCCTGTAATCCGAGATTTATCCATAGTTTTCAGCTTTGCGTTTCATGTTTGGGTCCCGGGAGCTGAGAGCACACTCCGCGCATGCGCACTGGCGTCCTCATCTACTCGAAACTATGGCTAAATCTCGGATTACATGCCACTTTTCCTTCAAGCGAAATCTTACATTAAGACATCGGGCTTCTATGATTTGAAAAGTGCTAAAGTTTGTGTTATTTGGACACCGCAAAGTAATGCCCCGAGCAAATGATACAGCACCATGTTAACGGATACGGGATCATTACTAGAACAGAACGGCTCAACATAAGTTCTGCGATACTGCTCCAATTGACAGAAAAATGCTATGGGTGAGTAAAACTACTTGTTTTATTGCCGAAAGAAGGCTCAGATTGTAAAAAAAAACGTTAATTTGCCTTTAAGAGCTCCCTAAGAGGGCATGGGTCCGGGGATTGTCCCGGTCACCGGCCTGGAGGTCTTGAAGAGGCCGACCTTACGGTTCTATCCAGGCCACTCTGTGAGCACCTCTAGGTCTAGAACAGCGGCTCGCCTCAGCTGTGACTCGAAACGAAACCAGGTTTAGTCCAGGCTTAGTCCTGGTTTAGTCCAGGTCTAGACCTGCTGACAGCCCCCGCGCCGGGTCAGCTGTCACACATGCCGCTATCACACGTGTCAGAGCGCAGTCTTCTCCCTCCTCCTCCTTCCCCCCACACTTCATTATTAATACATTTTGTTGAAAATCTATGAAATTTTGAGTGTTTAAACGAGAGACAAATGTGAGAAAAGTTTAAATCCAGTCTGAGAAACCAATCAGAACAGAATGTTACACTATAAAAAAAGTTACACTATAAAAAAAAAAAAACTTGGATCGGGGCCTTGGAACGAATCAGGCTTTTTCCATTGAAATAGCTACTCAACTTACGAATTTTTCACGTTACGAAACCACTTCTGGAACGAATTAATTTCGTAAGGTGAGGTACCACTGTACAATTATTTAGTGTTAAAAAGTGTCTAAAATCAAGTAGTTTAAAAATGATTAAACTGATATTGGGTATTAAGCCTTTTCCTTATCAACATTATATGTGTGTTATATGTAAATAGAAATATCTGTAGTCCTTACGTAAACTATGATTTCTAAACAGGAGTTGCCTGAGGTGGAGGTGGTGAGTGTGACTTTACCAGAGGACACCGAGTTGCAGCCTGTGGGAGCAGTCTCCAATATTCTAAATTGTCTTGGTGAGTTAATATAGCCATTCAGGACCGTGTGAGCAAAAAGGATGTGAAAATGTCATAATTTCATTTTTGTCAAAAGCTCAAAGATAAAGATTTGTTGTTTCTGCAGTTGTGGTGCAGTCGTTCAAAGACATTCCTCCTCTGAAAGAAGACAGCCTCCTCTTCACATCTGAAAGAGTCTCTGTGGGAAAGGTGATGGATATTGTACAGCACTGTTCATCAGTAATAGACTTATGTATTTGATCATTAATAATGTTTTACTTTAGGTTATATACGATTAACTACATGGAATAGGAAAGGACAAAAATCCAACCAGATGAAACAAAACACAAACATTTGCTTTGCTGCTGTTTGAAATAACCTCAAAATTATAGTACAGAGGACAATTCCATCTTTGTTGTATTGAGTGTTTTATATTTATTTATTTTAACTCGCACTCTTGCAGTCTTCTGGACAGAAAAAAAAAATGTATCAGTGTTATTTTCTCCTGTCCTACCAAAACAAACCATTTGGCACTTGTCCAATCCTCTGCAATTGTATAGCACATTTCATAAACAAAAACAGTTCTGCATAATACTCTTATCCCAAAGTGGAAAATAGATTAAATAATTCCCAATTAGATGCGCACATTGTATTTGTTTATCATATGTGATGCTTTTAGAAAAAAGGTAAGAGCGATAGTAAATGTACGTACTTTTTGAGCTTTCTTGTTTGGCTACATTCAGACAGCAGGGCTTAATGGTCATTTCAGATTTTTTGTGAAATCCAATTTTTTGCGAGGTCGTTCACATTTCCAATTAAATGCGCCTTGTATGTGATCTCCAGTGTGAACTTTAAATGCACCAAAAGTGTCCCAAATGTGCCTTGGAGGACACGACGAGGTCACATGCAGCGAGCGTGCTTGGTGTTTACGGAAGTATCCTAAACATCGACACTAACATGAACAATTTATTTCTTTTTAAAGGATGAGATTGAGAAGGACAAGGTTTTTGGCCATTGCGTTTTGTGGGGCAGTGGCAGCAACGTCCATAGAAAGGAAAGTGTTGGTGCTGAGTCGCAGCCAAGAGTGGTGCCATGTGCTTTGCTGCTTCACTGACATGGACTTCATTCACAATTTTTGTATGACGAGAAGAACTTTTGTGTACATTTGTGAGCGCCTACTTATGCCACTCTGTACCACTTGTTGATGGTCAGATGAACGCGACCCTGGCTGTTCAGACTGAAGTCGCATGTCAAAATCTCGGATATGTATCAGTTTTAGGCCCACATATCCAAGTGGCCGGGGTCGCATTTGAAAAAGATCAGATCTGTGTCGTTCAGACATTAGAAGATCAGAATCAAGTCGCATAGAGGCAAAAAAAAATCGGATTTGGGTCACTTCAGGCTGCATTCTGAATGTAGTCTTTGTTGTTAACATATTCCTTGTTGTCCTCTTGTGCCCCCTGGTGTCAGGTGTTTGAAGTATTTGGCCCTGTGTGCAGTCCATTTTACCTCCTGAGGTTTAACTCGGATCAGCAGATTCACGACAGAGACATCACTGTGGGACTCACTCTGTTCTACGCTCCAGATATAAAGGAATACACAGACTACATCCTCACCCAGCACCTCAGACAGTAAGTACCTCACTGTACTGTGATATCCCTCTGGTGGATGGAGGCAAGACCAGTCCTGTGTCAATTATGTTTTTTTAACAGGGAAAAGGGATCTGACGCATCCTGGAAAAACGACGACGAACCACCTGCAGAGGTAAATTATATTACAGTACATAATCTACACATTATAACAGTTTATACACTTTAGATTTGTGTATTAGTTGGTTATGGTTTTTGTATTTTTATATTTTATTTGAAGTTCTTTGCATCAATAATTTGTTTTGTCTGGTTTATCTTCTAAAGAGCATGCATGTGTTTAAAGTAAAGGCCTTTGTGTCCAGGCTTTGGATTACAGTGATGACGAAAAAGAGCAAGAAGCCAAAAAGAAAGGAAGAAAGAAGAGGAACCACAGCAGCATAGGTACCGACTGTTCTGAAGTTTCCATTATTTTTCAGTATGGTCTAAAATGAAATGCTCAAATAGAAATAACAAATTATTTTTTTTAACAAGGATCCCAGCAAATGTCTGCAAATACCAGGAAATACTAGCTGCTGTGTTCACTATC
Organism: Paratrypauchen microcephalus; assembly: GCA_036785185.1. Lineage (NCBI taxonomy): Eukaryota > Metazoa > Chordata > Actinopteri > Gobiiformes > Gobiidae > Paratrypauchen > Paratrypauchen microcephalus. The sequence goes on from JAVJIX010000033.1 coordinate 2,980,344, forward strand.
AATTCACTACCCTCTCATTCATTGTTTTTGTTGTTGTTTTGTTTTGTTTTTTTGTTGTTTTTTTTACTTTCTACATTTTAGATACATACAGAAGACATCAAATGAAATATATGAAGAAGATATATGGAATTATGTAGTAAGAAAAAAGTTAAACTAAATATTTTCTCAACAGAGCAAAGGATACCTAGTTTGAGCATTGAGTAATTTACCTTTTTCTTTGCTTCATAATTCCATATATCTTGTTCCATATATTTCATTTGATGTCTTCTGTATGTATATAAAATGTAGAAAGTAGTACACATTTGAGATGATGTGTCATTCTTTCATCAGCAACTTCATTGATGGTTATGAGTAAAAATAGGTGAATTCGAATTTTGAAATATATATATTATTATATTACAGTAATCCCTCGTTTATCGCTGGGGTTAGGTTCCACAAATAACCCGCAATAAGAGAAATCCACGAAGTAGGACAACTTTATATTTTACAATTATTCTACATGTTTTAAGACTGTAAATGCCTCACCACACACATACGCTTTTCTCAGACTGGAATTAACCTTTTCTCACATTTATCTCGTTTAAACACTCAAACCTTCATAGATTTTCAACAAAATGTATTAATAGTGACGCGTGGGAGGAGACACGGCTCCGGAAGCCCCGCCGGACGCGCGAGGAGCACTGCCGCACGAGGAGCACTGCCGCACGTGCCGCACCAGCCCCTTGGAGAAGTGCGCAACACGTGCACCCCTTATCGTGGACAAATCCGTGACAGAGCAGCGTGACCGGCGTGAGGCCGCGCGTACACCGGGGCTGCGAGCATGAGATCGAACCGCGGCGCCCGGACCGCGTCCTCTCAGCCCAAGCTACAAACGAACGCAAGAGCCGCACGAAACCAGCAAAGAGCCGCACGGAGTGATTTAATCCTGGTTTAGACCTGGTCCAGTCCTGGTTTAGTCCAGGACCAGTCCAGGTTTAGACCTGGTTTAGTTCTGGTCTAGACCTAGTTTAGCCCACGTTTAGTCCTGGTCTAGTCTCTTAGCCAATCAGGACGCAGAACACAATGTTGCACTATTAAAAAAATTGAAAAAAAAAAAATGTTTAATCTGTGAGGCCGCGAACAGTGAACCGAGATAGAGCGAGGGACCACTGTAGTGGGCATTTGGTAAATATGAAATCATCAGATGAATTTCAGAAAAATTCTAGAAAAAAAAATGTTAAAGTTTTTTGTTTGTATTTTTTCCCATGGTTAAAAGCCCAAAAAAGTCATACATATTTTTAAGCTCTTCTATATTTTTCTTTTTTCAGATAACAGTACTCCTCAGAACAACCAGAATCTGCACCAGCATCAGCCCGATACCAGGACTTTCCCTCCCAGACACCAACGCCCTCCCTTCAGGCACCAGAACCAGAGGAACCCTGCTTTTCGCCCGTCCAGACCCCCTCCACCTCCTTCCCACCATCACCGACCCCCTCCTCCTCCCCCAGGACCGCCTCATGGACTCCCCTTGCACCCACCCCCTCCCTGCCCCTACCCCCCTCATCCTCCTCCTCAACACCTGCCCCCAAACTTCCACATGTACCCCCCTCCTCCCGCCTTCTTCAACCCAGCCTTCGCTGCCCCCTTCTGGCCATCGAACGCCATGTCCTACCTGGATCTGCCCCCGCCCCCACCTCCCCCTCCTCCACCACAGTGAATGTAGTTACTTCTTACTTAAAGGTGTATTCTATTGGGGGGGGTTTGCCACCTGCTTGTCTCCGTGGGGATATCATTATTTTTGCCTAGAATGTTCCACAGTTTGGCATTTGGCTTTTGTATTTTGCATTTACACAAATACAGGTGTTTTCATTGCAGAAAAGTATTCTTGCAGTCTTATTGTGAGGACTCGCCTCTCCATAGATCTGATCTGCTACTTGGCCGGTTTGTTAGGGTTATGGTTAGGGTCATCGTCATCTGTTTGTTTCATTTAAGATAAGTTTATTGGCCTACTGTTGAGTATTTTGGGCAACTCTATAACATCTCCATGCAGACAAGCATTTGGTTTGTTGGTCTTTCACCAGAAAAGTCACAGTGCATCTTTAAGTAGTATTTTGTAATGAGAAACTGGTGCTAAGCAAAACAAAAAGTCAAATTGCAGATTGAAGGTTTGAAAATGGGCAATCTCATATTCTTTAGGGCTGCAAGATCAATCGCAGTTGGGATGGATGCATTTAGCAATCGCAAAGATTTCAGTTTTTGACATGCCATATTTCATCCACACTAAAAAAATGTGTTCTTCTACATAAAAACGGCTAACCATGTAGTTGAGATCTGTACAGACATGTTCTAGAATGTATCTGTTGCTCAGTTCATACTTTAAATCAATTCTCCTGGATATTTTTTGTCAGTTTTTTGGGCACAAACATACTACATTGCAAAACTTCTTGCAATTGTCATGAATGTCACAAAAATTTAAATTCAGTACTTTTCCCAATTCATACAGCCCTAATATTCATATTAAATATCAGGGATGAAAGAGTTCCGCTTTTTAGCGGATCTCCGCTTTTTTTTTTTTTTTAGCCGCGTGGTAATTTTTTTAAAATTTTTTTTTTTTTTCCAAATACGTTGAAATTTTGGGTGTGTATTATATATGTATAATTGTGTTTAGGGTTGCCAACCGTCCGTTGAAAAATGGGGGTGCGTGACTTTCCACTTTCATCCCTGAAATATTAAAGATGGCCGATATATTCTAAATAGTTTTGAAGGCAGAAAAATGCAAAAACCAATCAGGTGCCCTATGACTGACTCATGAGATCAAACTTGCATGTGGTCCTATTGTCCACCAGTAAGATAATGAGATAAAGAAAAAAAATAAACATTTCTGCACTTTATTTACAACATCAAAAACGGCATCCTGCGCACACTTCAAATACATTTATATAGACTGCAGGAGACTTGTTTTAGATATTCTTTCTCCACAAGCTTATGTGGGGGGAAAAAACTATTTTCAATCATATATTCAACTTTTCTGATGGATTGCAAAAGTGTTTGCTTCAAGTTAGACAAAATTGCAAGTCATTTTTATAATCAATTAATGAATAGCTATAACAAATTTAAGAAAAAATTTAAGAAAACGATTCTTGTTTACTTTTCGCTACCATCACAGCGTTCTAGATGCAGGAAGACTGGAGAGGTAATCAGACTGGAAGTATTGTACAAATATGAGTTGTACCACTCAATTTTGCTTCATGTTTTTCTACATTTTATTTGAGTACTGTACCACATTTTCTTTGTTTTATAACAATGTTTATTCACTGATGCCTGATTTTTATTTTATTTTTTTAGTTATTGTGGGCACCTTAAAAGCTTTCTCACCCATCATTTTCACAAACTGCCTCTTAGAATGGGGCTAAGTAGTAAACTATGTGCATTTTAGGCACATCATTGTATAGGATATAAAATGTATGTTCTGTACACCTCCACTAATATTGGCATCATTGGGGAACCAAAAAACATTATCAAAAATAATGTTGCCAGCCTTATGAATAGTTGAATATCAATGCAATAATTGCGTGTTTTTTTCCAAAATTGATTGTTTTTTGAGCCATTGTCGATATCTGGTATTGGTTATACTGATAACTGATTTTTGATTAATCCCAATATTAAGCTTTTAAAATCCATTACAAGGACCACAAATTTATGTTAAGCTATAGTAAAGTTCAGGAATCAACTTTTTACATTTGTAAACATAACAAAATGAATTGATCTGGGATATAAACTCCGATGTAACATGACTGTGTAAATATGCATTTGTATTTTAGCATAATATCTCTTCTATTTCCATTTACACTTGTTAGTCTGTTTAAAAAATAATAATATGCAGTGTGGATAAACTGAGAATTACACATGGCAAAAAAAATATTGGTATTAAATAGCAAAGGTTTTCATATCTGGCCGATACCAATATCTGGGGAAACTGATATCGCTGATAACCAATAAACCATCCCTATTTTGAGTCATGATAGTTTAGTCCTGGTTAAATTTTGGTTAAGTCCTGGTTTAGTTCTAGTTTAGTCCTTGAATAACTGCTGAAGAACTGCAAAGTTGAACTCCAAAACTACTACACAAAGTTGCTACAACCACAGATGCCAATTTTATTGGAGCTCATTATGTATTTTTTTTAGTGTCATTAAATATGATTTGTTATACATTTTTGTACTAATGAAAATACTATATACTTGTACAGCACAAAATAAATGTCTAACAAGTGTTGAACCACACATGAATTGAGAAACTTGTTTTTAAGATGTTCGGAAATACTTGTATACGCAAGTGTGTTTCTCAAGCGAACATGTCCTCGTGACCTTATGTATCTGAATTGCTCCATGAAAAAAAAAAAATATATATATATATATGATTCTGTCAACGTGAACAGCCCAAATCAGATTTTTTTTTTTTCCTAATACGACCCAGGACACTGCAGTGAAAGTAGGTCGATCAAATTGGTCAACCCTTACATCTGTTCTACAACAAAAGAGGAAATGACCAAAGATGTTTGTGGTTGTGTTCAAACAGGAGAAGGTACATCTTGTTTAGTTTTACTGTAGTACTTGTAGTACTTTGGACATATTTAAAGATGGCTGTGTATTTTCACTCCAGCACATCTGAAATCAGCGTTGAGATGGGAGAATATCAAGAGATGAACATAACTGAGTCCAGGTCTACTTCAAAACCAAGTAGGTCATTTTACCAACAGTATTAGAAAACTTGGGATTTCTGCTATTGTCTAGTTATTGTTATGTTAACTTATCCAATGTAAATCATAACTCATACTGTATGCAGTGGTGAAAGATCAACTCAATTAAGTTACTTAAGTAAAAGTGGAGATACAGGAGCAATAATATACTCAAACGCAAAATATCACGTTGATTTTTGTTATTTTTTATTTCAAAGCAATCGATAAATCCAATGAGCTTTTCCAATACGTTTTGGCCAGTATGTGTAGGAGCAATGTAGATTATTTATCGCAATTGATATAACTTCATTTGCTACAAACTTATTCATGCTCCTGTTTTACTATAAACTGGATACGAGAGCTGTGTAGTCACTTTTTGTGCAGTGTCTTCTCTGTGAGAACGTGTTCAATCATTGTTGACTGATATATCACTATATAAAATGTCTTTTTACCAGTACCCAAAAATCTAAAACTAGCACCTAATTAAAATGTATTTTACATAGACATTTGGAACTAGTGTAGTGATATTGAAACTGTGCTAGTTTGGGATCAAACTGTGACTGCAGTTTGTGACTGCATAATCAATCTCTTAGTTATTTGGTGTTTTTTATTAACATATTTTGTTTGTGCAATAACAGAACTCAAAATATACTCAACAAAAATATAAACGCAACACTTTTGTTTTTGCTCCCATTTTTCCTGAGATGGACCCAAAGATCCAAAATTCACTCCAGATACACAACACTACCATTTCTCTCAAACATTGTTCACAAATCTGTCCAAATGTGTGACAGCGAGCACCTCTGCCCCGCCGAGACAATCCACCCCACCTCACAGGTGCGCCACATCAAGATGCCGATCCGACATCATGACCAGTGCACAGGTGCGCCCCAGACTGCCCACAATAAAAGGCCACCCCGAAATGTGCATTTTTTTTGCTTTATTGGGGGTCTGGGGACTCAGAACCAGTCAGTATCTGGTGTGACCACCATTTGCCTCATGCAGTGCAACACATCTTCTTCACATAGAGTTTATCAGATTGTCAATTGTGGCCTGTGGAATGTTGGTCCACTCCTCTTCAATGGCTGTGCGAAGTTGCTGGATATTAGTGGGAGCTGGTACACGCTGTCGTATACGCCGGTCAAGCACATCCCAAACATGCTCAATGGGTGATATGTCCGGTGAGTATGCTGGCCATGCAAGAACTGGGACATTTTCAGCTTCCAAGAATTGTGTACAGATCCTTGCAACATGGGGCCGTGCATTATCTTGCTGAAACATGAGGTGATGTTCATGGATGTACGGCACAACAATGGGCCTCAGGATCTCATCACGGTATCTCTGTGCATTCTAAATGCCATCAATAAAATGCACCTGTGTTCTTCATCCATAACAGCCTTTGAAGAGGAGTGGACCAACATTCCACAGGCCACAACTGACAATCTGATCAACTCTATGCGAAGATGATGTGTTGCACTGCATGAGGCAAATGGTGGTCACACCAGATACTGACTGGTTCTGAGTCCCCAGACCCCCAATAAAGCAACAAAAAAGCACATTTCGGGGTGGCCTTTTATTGTGGGCAGTCTGGGGCGCACCTGTGCACTGGTCATGATGTCGGATCGGCATCTTGATGTGGCGCACCTGTGAGGTGGGGTGGATTGTCTCGGCGGGGCAGAGGTGCTCGCTGTCACACATTTGGACAGATTTGTGAACAATGTTTGAGAGAAATGGTAGTGTTGTGTATCTGGAGTGAATTTTGGATCTTTGGGTCCATCTCAGGAAAAATGGGAGCAAAAACAAAAGTGTTGCGTTTATATTTTTGTTGAGTGTATTTTGGTGTCATCATGAAGATGTTAAAAAGCAAAGCCCTCAGACCATATGGGAAGTCATTAGCCACTTTCAGGCTGGTTCAAAAACGTAGTGGAAAGCAGAGATACTGCTTACATGTAGTAAAGTAAAAATGTTCACTGTAAAAGATAAGAAAAGACCTAAACTTTTACTTTTTTTACTGCAAAACATACTCCACCACAGAAACTTTGACAATCAGTAGTTATACTTTAAATGATGACTGTTCAAGAACTGAAAATCGTACTGGCCTGTACCTGGATTAAATTAATGATGTACCAGGTCTATACTGTATACCAGGGGTCACCAACCTTTTCAAAGCCGAGGGCTACCATAAGGTCATCAAATAATACGAGGGCTACCAGCTCAATTAAGATAATTCAAAAGTCTAAATAATCCACTTTTACGCTGTATTATTATTTATTTGATCACAATGTATGCATACATGCATTAGTTATGTGTAAATGACCACATTTGTGTTTCATTGTCAAAGTGACATTTATTTTGTGCAAATGAACATGTCACAATTAGATTACTCAGTAGCAAAAATATACTAGTAATGTGGTAATGTAGTTATAAATTTAACATTATTTCAACTCCCTTTTTTGTTTTAAATAAATCAAACTCTTATCATTTCAACATTGAAGCAGGCTGAATGATTTCAAATAATAATAATAAACACCATTAGCTGAGCCGTACTGCTGTTGTCCACGGACTCGTCGCTCTGGATGCTGAACCACCTGTATTCACGTCCTTGTGCAGCTGCTGATTCAAGTTTTCGGAAATAGCAGACACCCGTCTTGTCACTGTACTCACACCAAGTTGTACATCAGCCAGAGTTGAGATGACATCTGATCCATTTTTCCTCGTCTTTAAATTTGTCTCAGCAATTATCATCATCGCTCCTTTTACAGTTTCTCCATCTGAAAACGTCTTTTTGTTTTTTATCAAATAATTTGTTTCCCTGAAAGAAGCCTCGGGTTGCCTTTTTAGCCTTTTTCAGTGGTCTAGTGAAGAAAGAGTGCTGCTTGGCTAAAGCAGCCTTTAACTCTCGTGCTTTCTGAGCTGGAAGTGCACTCTTAAAGGGACAGTGTGTAGGATTCGTGGCGCATAGGTGGTTACTAGCTATTCCACTTCCTCTTTTGGCTATGGCAGACCTCGAGGGTCACCCGGACGCGACGTAGCGCCGAAATCGCGCGTGCCCGCGCACGAACCGCGCACCGCTGTATACATAAACCGCGGTCCCCCGTTCACTTTTTTTTTTTTTTTTCGCATGAAAACACACAATCCCGATCATGATTCATGACAATCTACACATCAAATGAAACCTTACAGTCTCCTCTTTTTGACTATGCAATTCATTTCCCTGCAAAACAATCACTCCCCGAGCACATGGGGCTTTTATACAGAAAAGCACAAAACTTAGCTTACTTAGCTTACCTTTGAAGGCTTTGCACAGGTCAAACTCTGTATTTCATCATAAACTTGGTCTCAATCTGTCCATAAGGATCCAGCGAATAAAATCCAGTAAAACAATTTAGTCCAAAATACGTGTTATATCCATTACGATGTGTGATCCAGCAGCATGCTCCCCCTTCCCCTCCCCTCCCTTCTGTCCTTCGCTCCTGGCTGGATATGGGGTCGGAGGACCGAAGGAGAGAAGGGGAAGGGGAGGGGGGAAGGGGGGATCCATATACAGCGCGGCTGTGCAGCTGTTAGCAGGAGCCGAGGCGAAGGATGAGCCCAAATGTCCTTCTGCGGCTCTCGTATTCAAAATGGCTGCCTCTATATGGGGAAGATCCCCCTTTTATGTGACTATATCTAAGTCCAAAAGAATACTTTGATTTCATGATGGAAGTGAAAAGGCTTGGAAAACAATGTATTTTTGAATGGGTATCTTCAATTTCAGTAATTAACAGGTAAAAATCTTACACACTGTCCCTTTAAGGGGAAAGTTTGTGTTGAAGCTGCCGTGATTCTTAGCGACTTTCCACATTGTGCCGTTTCAAAATCACCACTGTAGCTCCACAAATGAGACATACACACTTCTCTTTTCCATGTAACAAAGAACTCTTCGTCCCAGTCGGTGTTAAAAACATACGATTTCTTTCTCTTCTCCGCCATGCTGTCTCGTCTTTTTTTTTGATGAGCCCAGCTGCATCAAACAGGTCATGCGCAGATAAGTGAACTCGAACAATATATTTTAAAATTTAAAATCTGTAAGTGTTTTTTATTATTAGCCTACTTTAAAATATGTGCATATAAAGGCGCAGCATTTTTGTAAAACATTATTATTTATATAAGTACGAGGGCGACCTGTTCTATTTTTAGAACCTGCTCTGCGGGCGACTGAAATGGGGCTCACGGGCGACCGGGTGCCCGCGGGCATAGGGTTGGTGACCCCTGCTGTATACATTAGGACTTGTTTTTAATTTTTTTCCCCTTTTTTTTCCTTCAGAGTACAAACATCTTAATGGCATAGTCCTGAGCTTTGGTATTTTGTGTATCCTGCAGGCTGCTCTCAACATTTCTCTGAGGTTGACTTTGAGTGAGTTCAGTTGTTTGCTTTTTATTATATTAGTGAAATATCACGTCAAAACATTGTCATGAACTGAATTTTCATCAGCAGATCTGACCTTAGATTTTTGCTTTTCCACTACATTTTAGTAATAATACTACACCATCCAGTTGTAAACATGATAGTACTCAGCTGCACATGAAAACCACTTTTGCCACTCATCCAAGTAGCTTCAGTTCTGACAAGGTTCTGAAGTACTGTATTTGCCTTGTATCTGTCTGAAGGGAGAAGCTACGTTCAGTGAAACCCCCGTAGTTGTTTAAAGTTTGGAGTATCTGCTACCTTAAAGGGATATGCCACCCCCAGGTCAAACTTGGGCATCTCCCCACAGTCCAGAGACTAAAATAAGTGGTGGAAAGCGTTTTCCTGGTCACCCAGCCATTGTCCGAGTCTGTCAGCACTGACCGCCGCGTGCAGCTGCAGCTACTCCTCGTTAGACTGGAGTCTAACGGCGCCAGAGAAAGATTTCGGCCAAAAGGAATTAATTTGCTCGATGCGTTTCCCAATTACTTTCTGTGTAGTGCGCATTCATATCGAGTGCAAATAAATGTGCAAATCAACACGGAGAGCTTGCCTTGGTCATTTTGGGTGGGAACTATTTTTCAGTGCGGAAAAAGAAAGCCGAAGCACACACCACGCTGACAGGGGAATCCCAGTTACGCACCAGGAAGGGAGTTCCCCTGTTGCGCAGCGTGGTGCGTGATTCGGCTTTCTTTTTCCGCACTGAAAAATAGTTCCCACCCAAAATGACCAAGTCAAGCTCTCCGTGTTGATTTGTACATTTATTTGCACTCGATATGAATGCGCACTACACAGAAAGTAATTGGGAAACGCATCGAGCAAATGAATTCCTTTTGGCTGAAATCTTTCTCTGGCGCCGTTAGACTCCAGTCTAACGCGGAGTAGCTGCAGATACCGCGGCGGTCAGTGCTGACAGACCTGGACAATGGCTGGGTGACCAGGAAAACGCTTTCCACCACTTATTTTAGTCTCTGGACTGTGGGGAGATGCCCAAATTTGACCTGGGGGTGGCATATCCCTTTAAGGAAGACTTGCCTAATCCCCCTAATGGTCGATATAACTCCCATTGGTTTAGGTTTAGTGGTTGTTTGTTTATTTGTGAAATTAAAATAGTTTTGACTTTCCACAGCACAGCAGAAAACTGAATTAACTGCAGGTGAATCTTTTACGACTAGAGCTCCAGCCCCTCTCAACAACACAACAACAACAGGTAGGTGCTCTTATATAGTGCATTAGAGCAGTATGGACACTAGGACTGAAATCAGAATAATCATGACTAGTCATCGATTAAAATAATCATATTTTCATAATTGAAATTGTTATCTTGAGAATACAGACACTAAAACACAAGCAAAAAGACATTTTATCACAAACACTGTGGCATTAAAGAACGTGTTATAGATTCTTCTGTTCGCCTTGTGATTAAAGGAAAAGTAACGTTTTTTTTACAATCTGAGCCTTCTTTCGGCAATAAAACAAGTAGTTTTACTCACCCATAGCAGTTTGGTGTCAATTGGAGCAGTATCGCAGAACTTATGTTGAGCCGTTCTGTTCTACTAATGATCCCGTATCCGTTAGCGTGAGTGCTCGGGGCACTGATTTGTGGTCTCCAAATAACACAAACTTTAGCACTTTTCAAATCACAGAAGATCGCTGTGTCAGGGTAGCCTTTTAGTGGATTCCAAAACGGCCTGAAACCCGATATCCAGCTATAGTTTCATTTGATGACGTCATCAGAGAGGACAGTGCGCATGCGTGAACTCAGCTGTTTTGTAAACACCGCTAGTCCGAAAGAAGCTAACACCGCTCTGAACTTTACTTTTCTGTTGCGATATCGGGTTTCAGGCCGTTTTGGAATCTACTAAAAGTCTACCCTGACACAGCGATCTTCTGTGATTTGAAAAGTGCTAAAGTTTGTGTTATTTGGACACCGCAAATCAGTGCCCCGAGCACTCACGCTAACGGATACGGGATCATTAGTAGAACAGAACGGCTACAACATAAGTTCTGCGATACTGCTCCAATTGACACCAAACTGCTATGGGTGAGTAAAACTACTTGTTTTATTGCCGAAAGAAGGCTCAGATTGTAAAAAACGTTACTTTTCCTTTAATATTTCACATTTTCTTGTTTTTGGAGCAGATGACATTAGCAGGCTGTGCCCTCATCGATGGCTGCGATATGGATCCAAGTGTTACTTCCTTTCTACAGAGAGAGCAGATTTTGATAAGAGCCGAAAAAACTGTGAGAGGAGAGGAGCTCAACTGGTCAAAATCAACAACAGGCGAGAGCAGGTACAGGAATCATTGCAATTTATCCATCCATCTATCGATTTTCTTCCGCTTACCCAAGTTCGGATAAGGTTGTGGTTCAAGAAGGGGATTGCAATTTATGATCATAATAAATATAAAAATAATCATTAAGAAGAGAAACACAGCCACATCACACTTTCTATTCTATTAATCATTCAGAATGACTCTCATCTCTAATGTGCACAAAGTGGCGTTCGTAATTGCTGTATTGTCCTCAGGCATTTCTCACTGGGCTCACGGCGGCTGTGTGGATTGGAATGACCGACAGAAACAGGGAGGGCATCTGGTTGTGGCTGGATGGGACCCCGGTCAATAGAAATGAGTAAGACTTGAGTTAAAGCGAGAGCTGTATAGAGTAATACCAACCAAGAACTATAAAGAAGAGGAAAATATACAGTATTTGATGAAAAACTAAAGTAGCTGTTTTAAAAATACATAGAATTTGGCCTAAGGGACGAGAGCTAGATTAGTCCTGTCCTAGGCCTAGAGGACGATTTAATGTTTTAACACTTTGCTTGCTCTGGTTGTGTTTACAGGCTGCAGTGGGCCCCTGGACAGCCCGATGACTCTAACGGAGGTGAAGATTGTGGCGACATTCGAAGCCAAATGAACTTTATTGGGCTGAACGATTCCAAGTGTTCAGTTCTGATGCAGTGGATCTGTGAGAAACCTCTGAATGGGATGTGAATGTGGATGTGAACCAATCAGGACACAGATTTTCAGTAAATGTTTATTGATTATTGTAAATATACGAAATACTAAGAAATACACATGGATGGAGTGGTCATAGAAGAGTAGCCTATTATTGCTAATGTTAAAGGAAAAGTAACATTTTTTACAATTTGAGCCTTATTTCGGTAATAAAACAAGTTGTTTTAATCGCCCATAGCACTTTGGTGTCATATGGAGCATTTCCGGAGATGTTTTAGATTAGCGTTAGGCTAACGCCGTTAGCCTAGCGCGACTTATAGCCATAGCTCGGGGCATTCCCCCAGCATGTAATATGCCCCGTGCGGGCTCCAAATAACACAAACTTTAGCACTTTTCAAATCATAGAAGCTCAATGTCTTTAGTCTACGATTTCGTTTGGTCAAAAGTGGCCTGTAATCCGAGATTTAGCCATAGTTTCGAGTAGATGAGGACGCCAGTGCGCATGCGCAGAGTGTGCTCTCAGCTCCCGGGACCCAAACATGGAATGCATAGCTGTAAACTATGGATAAATCTCGGATTACAGGCCACTTTTGATTCAAACGAAATCGTAGACTAAAGACATCGAGCTTCTATGATTTGAAAAGTGCTAAAGTTTGTGTTATTTGGAGCCCGCACGGGGCATATTACATGCTCGGGGAATGCCCCGAGCTATGGCTATAAGTCGCGCTAGGCTAACAGCGTTAGCCTAACGCTAATCTAAAACATCTCCGGAAATGCTCCATATGACACCAAAGTGATATGGGTGAGTAAAACAACTTGTTTTATTACCGAAATAAGGCTCAAATTGTAAAAAACGTTACTTTTCCTTTAAGTAGTTGTTGCCAATATGTCATGATCAAGGATATTGTATTTTTGTCTTTGAGTAAACAGAAAATAAAAAATAAATCTGTGTAGGAAAAAAAAGGCTTTAAATTTTTTTTTTCTGAATTTATGATGAAATCATTACATAAAACATTGTGATTTTTCAGTTTGCTTTAATCACACTTAGCTACTTTCACACTGCAGGTCTAGGCTGATTTATTTTACCCAAATGTGACAGGTTTGTGTGTACAGGCCAAATCTGACACTTTGATATGTGGAAATACATCTTATTTGAGTCTGATGTTTTGCAGGTGAACACTCAAGTCATATATGATCTTAACTGCCCCGAAATGCTACAAGTGCCACATTCTTTCATTGAAAAAGGCTGAAATAATATACCTTAAAGGTCCCATGGCATGAAATTTTCACTTTCTGAGGTTTTTGAACGTTAATGTGAGCTCCCCTACCCTGTTTAGGCCCCCCCCCATGGTTAAAAGTTGCGAAATGGAGACTTGGAGAAGAGATTAGAAGCGTTCCATTGAAAAATAAACACATTTCCACATAATATAAAATTAAACCACTGCTGTTCAAAGGTCCAGAGGCTCAGATAAAGGACTTCCGAGCCTAGAAACACTCGCCCGTTTGAGCTCCGATTTTTTCTAACGCAGAAAAGGATCGCAAATGCTCAGTTTAGACATTTCGCAACTTGTAACCATGGGGGGGGGCCTAAACAGGGTAGGGGAGCTCACATTAATGTTCAAAAACCTCAGAAAGTGAAAATGCCCCCCCCCCCCCCCCCCCATGGTTAAAAGTTGCGAAATGTCTAAACTGAGCATTTGCAATCCTTTTCTGCGTTACAAAAAATCGGAGCTCAAACGGGCGATTTTGAACAAGGCACCTTATTGACGTCAGATCGAAAAAAGAAATGCAAATGCAGTTCCACCCCCGTCTGTCTGAACTCAGCGTCTCTGTAAATCACGCCCAGAGAGTTTGGACTGCGAATGCGCTAGGCAATGCGAAATGCGTTTTTTTATTTGCCTGGAGGCACGTCCGAGTGTTTCTAGGCTCGGAAGTCCTTTATCTGAGCCTCTGGACCTTTGAACAGCAGTGGTTTAATTTTATTTTATGTGGAAATGTGTTTATTTTTCAATGGAACGCTTCAAATCTCTCCCCCCGTGCAAAAACAAGGAAATGGATCAGCTGAGAGCTCAGAGCTCAGAGCGGAGAGTTTGGCCACGCCCCCACCCTCTACTATAGGCCAGCTCTTTTCTCCTCATTTGCATTCAAGCAACAACGCCCATTATGGCCTGTTCAGAGAGAGAAAAAATACTCTTTCTCATCTTATCTCTGTTTCTCATGCACTGAGTGTTGATTTTGAAGAAGGATTCATTTACAGTATTAGGGAACCATTAAGGAGCCATATAAAAGCATCAAGAAGTACCATGTCATGGGATCTTTAAAAGAAACCGTAGCGCAGCTTGAAAGTGCCAGTACACTGAGGTTTTAGACTCAATTTGTATTTTGTGAAAGAAAGCATGACAAAGACACTCTTATCTTTTGCCTGTTTATAGTAAAAGAATAATATATGTTATACTGTATATAACATTTTGATGAATGCTCCATCACTCGTCTTTCTCAAAATATGACGACTTCAGTCTTGTCCCCTTCTGTACTTCAGGACACTTGGCTGTTCACACATGAAATCTGATTGAGTCACATTTTATTTGCAATATGAACCTCCATTCCAAAAAAAAATCAGATTTGGGGAAAAAGTCTAAATGGAGAATCAAGATCTGCAGTGTGAACGCAGGTTGATCAAAGAGGAAATGGCCAAAGATGTCTGCAGTTGTATTCAAACAGAAGAGGGTACATCTTATTTAGTTTTACTGTAGTACTTTGGACATATTTAAAGATGGTTGTGTATTTTCAGTCCAGCATGTCTGAAATCAGCGTTGAGATAGGAGAATATCAAGAGATGAACATAACTGAGTCCAGGTCTACTTCAAAACCAAGTAGGTCATTTTACCAACAATATTAGAAAACTTTCTGCTGTTGTCTAGTTATTGTTACAAGTGCAGGTACATGAACTTATCTGGTATAAATAATAACTTTAGTATGTGACTAAAAACTATGCAGTAGTAGAAGATCAACTCAATTAAGTTACTAAAGTAAAAGTGCAGATAGAGAAGAATTAGAAGAGTAAAATATATTTGATGAAAAACTAAGTAAAGTACCTGTTTTACAAATAAGTGGTACCTCACCTTACGAAAGACCCAAGTTACGAAATGCCTTGACGTTAAATTTTGGTCTCTAAGAAAATTCAAGTTACGAAACCCAAAATCTCAAAAATTAAAATAATGCGCGCTCAGCCACACACATTATACGCTTTTCTCAGACTGGATTTAAACTTTTCTCACATTTGTCTCTCGTTTAAACACTCAAACTTTCATAGATTTTCAACAAAATGTATTAATAGTGAAGTGTGGGGGGAAGGGGGAGGGGGGAGAAATGTGCGCTCTGACACGTGTGATGTGCATGACCCGGCGCGGGGCTGCGAGCACGAGACCGTGCTCAAACCATGCCACGTCTAAACCAGGTCTAAACCAGGATTAAACCACCACGGCTCTTGCATGCATTCGTTCATGCGCTCAGACTGCGCTCCCCTCCTCGCTGCTCGCCTCAGCCGTGACTCGAGAGGTACACCGGCAGAGCTAGCACGAAACCAGGAAATAAACCCGCACGCGGTGGTTTAATGGTCTAGAGGAGGCACGGTTTCAGCACGGGTCTCGTGCTCACAGCCCTGCGCCGGGTCATGCATCACACGTGTCCGCGCGCACACTTCTCCGCCCTCCCCCTTCCCCCCACGCATGCAGTCGCTGCTCGCCTCAGCCGTGACTCGTGAGGTACACCGGTGCTGCTGCTAATAGCAGAGCTAGCACGAAACCAGGAAATAGACCCGCACGCGGCGCTTTAATCCACCTGGTCTAGTCCTGGTTTAGTCCAGGTCTAGACCTGGTCCAGTCCAGGTTTAGACCTTGTTTAGGCCTTGGTCTAGACCTGGTATAGTCCACGTTCAGTCCTGGGTCTACAGTCTCTTAGCCAATCAGGACGCAGAACACAGTGTTACACTATAAAAAAAAGTTACACTATAAAAAAAAAAAAAACTTGGAACGGGGCCTTGGAACGGATCAGGCCTTTTCCATTGAAATACCTACTCAACTTACGAAAAATTCACGTTACGAAACCACTTCTGGAACGAATTAATTTCGTAAGGTGAGGTACCATTGTACATAGAATTTGGCCTAATGGACGGGAGTTACACTAATTTTGGATGATTTTATTGCAGTGCTTGTTTCCATGGAAATGCTGTTCCTTTGGTTCCAATCTTCCATAGTATGAAACGTAGCTATCTCCATGGAGAATATTCGAAAGTATAGTTTTAACTTTGTATGGAATCATACAAGTTACTCCTTACCGCCCTGCTCTGGCTCTACTACAGCGTCTTTCCTTGCCTCTTTTAACCCTTCATTTGCTCTGTTTTTGTTCACGAGCTGCAGTGGGCCCCTGGACTCTAACAGAGGTGAAGATTGTGGCAAAATAACTTTATTGTTCAAATGTTCATTTCTGATGCAGTAAATCTGTGAGGAACCTCTGAATGGGATGTGAATGAACCAGTCAGGACACAGAGTAGTCAAAAATATTTATTCAAGTACGAAGCCGATTGTTACAAATATTGCTAATTAATATAAAGTAGTTGTTGCTGATATGTTATGATGAAGGATATCTTATTTTGTCTTTAAATTAAAGTAAAAATGTGTAAGAAATATACAAAAAAAATTTTTAACTTTAAAGCAAACCTTCAAGTTTGTTGACATGATTACACAGTTTGGTGTAGCGCGGATGACTTGAAAAGGAAAAAAGTAATTTTTTGTCCCAGAATAGAGAAATTGTTTTATTGTATCACCAACACAGATCCACACAAATTAAAACTACAGCCTAATAAATCTGTACAGTATGAGCAGTAAAACTAGTAAAAGTACTTGTATTGATGTCTCACATAATATTGTAAATAACAGCTGAATGAGAAATAGCACTGATGAAAGCTCAGAATGCTTTGTTCAACCTTGTGATGTCATGTAGTGGTAGTTTTCAAGTTCACAGCTACCTTTTACCTTACCTAGTTTAGTAGAGATTAACGATTCCAGGTTTGAAATAATCCAAATTAATCTAGTGAAGGTGTGTGGAGTTTAAAAAGACAGTACAGTAGAACACTTCCTGTACTACGACATAACATCACAAAATGGAACAGAGTGATATCTCAGTTAAAGGAAAAGTAACGTTTTTTTTACAATTTGAGCCTTATTTCGGTAATAAAACAAGTTGTTTTACTCACCCATAGCACTTTGGTGTCATATGGAGCATTTCCGGAGATGTTTTAGATTAGCGTTAGGCTAACGCCGTTAGCCTAGCGCGACTTATAGCCATAGCTCGGGGCATTCCCCGAGCATGTAATATGCCCTGTGCGGGCTCCAAATAACACAAACTTTAGCACTTTTCAAATAATAGAAGCTTGATGTCTTTAGTCTACAATTTCGTTTGAATCAAAAGTGGCCTGTAATCCGAGATTTATCCATAGTTTCGAGTAGATGAGGATGCCAGTGCGCATGCGCGGAGTGTGCTCTCAGCTCCCGGGACCCAAACATGGAACGCAAAGCTGTAAACTATGGATAAATCTCGGATTACAGGCCACTTTTGATTCAAATGAAATCGTAGACTAAAGACATTGAGCTTCTATTATTTGAAAAGTGCTAAAGTTTGTTTTATTTGGAGCCCGCACGGGGCATATTACATGCTCGGGGAATGCCCCGAGCTATGGCTATAAGTTGCGCTAGGCTAACGGCGTTAGCCTAACGCTAATCTAAAACATCTCCGGAAATGCTCCATATGACACCAAAGTGATATGGGTGAGTAAAACAACTTGTTTTATTACCGAAATAAGGCTCAAATTGTAAAAAAAAAACAAAAAAAAAAGTTACTTTTCCTTTAAATATGCAGTTTGTCTATTAAAATGTGTGAATGAAACAAAACAAAACAGATATATTTTTGATGAGAATACAACATTACAAAACAGATCAGAAAATAGGGTAATGTGGCCCCTTTAAGCAGTTTTATATCAGCATTGCAATTTACAAACATGGTGAACAAAACGTGAAATAATGTTCTTTGTATGTTACAGTTTAATTTTCAGTATTCTAAAAAAAGGAACATATGGCTTCTTTAATTGGTTGCTGCTGTGGAGATACATCAAACAATGAACCGCTGATGTTACCTGAATGAACCACACAATGTACAAATACGTAGAACAGTACACTATTGCCAAATTTAGGTTTTCAACACTGAACAAGTAAAGAACAATGGGAGGCATGTAGCAAATTACAATGTTAATCTGCACAAGTAAAATCAAACTAAAAGCTTTTCTTTTCCCAAACTTGCCATCTTTTTTGTTCACCCCATTTTGTTTGTCCCCTGGAGACGATTTGAGGAGGGTTTTTAGTGTCGATAAACACGTAAAAGTGTTTACTGCCACGATGGCAAACAGAAAAAGGCATTCAAACTTCAAAAACGCATTTACAAGAAATACGTGGCTTCTACACATGATTATGACGAAAACATTAACCACCACACTGTAAGCCCATACTACGGCTACCACTGCAAACCGATAACGTAGAGGTCTGTATTTCAGAAAAGTGATCGGATGATTGACTGCTAGATATCGCTCAGCACAAACTAAGCATTGAAACAGTGGATGGGCCAGAAATAACAGACTCACAAAGCAACTCCACAAATACGTATACAAAACGGGCATGAACTGGAGACTGACCACAGAGATCACTGAAGAAAATGACATTAAAAAATCGACAAATATAACGCTTAAAGTGAGCACGTCGGTTTTTTCAGTGAGTCTGGAAGAGGCTTGGTTGTAAAAGATCCAACTTTCCAACGGGAGGCAGAGAAAAGCAGGGAGCACAAGGAAAACAGGGTAAAGAGGGAAAGGCTCTCTCAGGCAGGGGTCGCAGATGCCGGGGAAAGTGTCATTGATCATCTCCATGGTCTGAAAATATAGAAAGGAAAGGGTAGAGGTGGTTCTCGATCAGGTATGATTGATATTTTGCAGTGATGTCACACTGTGGGTGGGGGGGGGGTCTGTACCAGAATGTTCAGCAGTTGCCATGCAATGTACATATTAGTGAATACAGTGGTACCTCACCTTACGAATGACCCAACAAACAAAAATTTCAAGTTAAGAAACGCCTTCACGGTAAATTTTTGTCTCTAGATACGAAAGACAATTCAAGTTACGAAACGCGAAATCTCAAAAATTCAAATAATGCGCGCTCAGCCACACACAATATACGCTTTTCTCAGACTGGATTTAAACTTTTCTCACATTTGTCTCTGTTTAAACACTCAAACTTTCATAGATTTTCAACAAAACCTATTAATAGTGAAGTGTGGTGGGGAGCGGGAGGGGGGAGAAGACTGCGCTCTGACACGTGTGTGATAGCGCACATGACCCGGCGCGGGGCTGACAGCAGGTCTAGACCAAGGTCTAAACCTGGACTGGACCAGAACTAAACCTGGACTAAACCAGGACTAAACCAGGACTAAACCAGGACTAAACCAGGACTAAACCAGGACTAGACCAGGTGGATTAAAGCGCCGCGTGCGGGTCTATTTCCTGGTTTCTCACGAGTCACAGCTGAGGCGAGCAGCGAGGAGGAGACCACACGCAGTGTGAGCGCATGTGAGCGAGAGCCATGCAAGAGCCGCGGTGGTCTCCTCTAGACCTGACCAGGTCTAGAGGAGGTCTAGAGGAGCTGCGGTGGTCTGGACTAAACCAGGACTAAACCTGGACTAAACCAGGAGGAGCCGCGCTCACATGCGCTCAGACTGCCTGCGGTCTCCTCCTCCATGCGGTCTCCTCCTCGCTGCTCGCCTCAGCTGTGACTCGTGAGAAACCAGGAAATAGACCCGCACGCGGCGCTTTAATCCACCTGGTTTAGTCCAGGTTTAGTCCAGGTTTAGTCCTGGTTTAGTCCTGGTCCAGTCCAGGTTTAGACCTTGGTCTAGTCCTGCTGTCAGCTCTGCGCGGGGTCATGCTGCGCACACGTGTCCGCGCAGTTTTCTCCCCCCTCCTGCTTCCCCCCACACTTCAATATTGATACGTTTTGTTGAAAATCTATGAAAGTTTGAGTGTTTAAATGAGAGACAAACGTGAGAAAAGTTTAAATCCAGTCTGAGAAACCAATCAGGACAGAACACATTGTTACACTATAAAAAAAAGTTACACTATTAAAAAAAAAAACTTGGATCGGGGCCTTGGAACGAATCAGGCTTTTTCCATTGAAATAGCTACTCAACTTATGAATTTTTCACGTTACGAAACCACTTCTGGAACGAATTAATTTCGTAAGGTGAGGTACCACTGTACTGCCAAATAAGTTGCAATATAGTCTGAAGTCAAACACAACACATTTTCAGGAGCCTGTGCCCAATACTAGTGTTCATGGTTCTGTTTAGGAGAAGGTGAGAGTAACTTACAAAAAAAAGTTTGCTAATGGTAGCTAATTTGTGACTGTAATGTAATATGATGCCAGATATGTGGAATTATAGCTAAGAAAAAAAAAACAAGTTAAATAACGCAATCAATACAAAAAAAATTATATTCTAATTCTAAAGTGTAGCTACCCTTTGGTTTGTTGACAATGCTGTGACTTTCATCAACTTTATACTTAAATCAAGTTTTGAGGTTTTTAGTTTATTTTTGTTTATTACATTCCATATGTGCTCAAAAGCTAAGAGTCAGAACTATTTTCAGAAATATCAGACAAGAGTTTATCCATGGTAACAGACAATTCTTCAAACCAGAGAGACATTTAGTTAATATTATAATACTGTAGTGTGAAGCTAAAATCTGACTTACCTTTGAATGTGCACTGATGATGTGGTCCAAGCTCTGATCAAAGCAAAGTGTTCGCCTCATGCCACGCCCTGCACCTCTGCATTACATATCACACCTCTCAAACGCGGCTGCCACATTCATCACGTTCAGCAAATCACAAAGGCTGCAATTTTTTAAACCATCATTTCCTGCACAAATAACAACATCTCTTATTCTGCATAAAAACTCTTGCTAACCCTGTAGTTTAGATCTGCACAAACATGTTAGGAAATGTTATTCTTGTATTAGTTTGTTCAAAATTCATGTCTTTTATTCATTCTTCTTTTCTAAGGAGGGTTACCATAGGAAGCCATCACTAAAGTACTCAAATTCAATTGCAAGTCACGGGCACATGAGTTTGGTTCAAATAAGGAACACATTTATTTAAATTAGCAATGCACCGAAACCGATACTGCTATTGGCTATTTGTGCAGATCCACAAAATTTTGCAGCATCTGATATCAGTTCAATGATGATATCCTTGTTGGGCCTTTTAATTTGATATGACTCTGTACTGTCTGATGTAGGTTTCGGATGTCTCATAGGTCCATTGTTTGAACACAGCTGGATCAAATGTGTAATAAGTTCACTGTTTTAGGGGGAAAAGTCAACCTGTCCTAGTCCCTACACTGGTATCTGTGTTAATATCGAGTATCCACAAACATATAAAGCTTAAAGGAAAAGTAACGTTTTTTTACTATCTGAGCCTTCTTTCGGCAATAAAACAAGTAGTTTTACTCACCCATAGCAGTTTGGTGTCAATTGGAGCAGTATCGCAGAACTTATGTTGAGCCGTTCTGTTCTACTAATGATTCGAGATTCAAGATTCAAGATTGTTTATTTGTCATATGCAGAATCAACACAAGGTCAACAATGCAATGAAATGCTTAGGATCAGAAGAACCGTTGACTCGCTAAGATAGTCAAGAAGTACTAATAACATGCAATAATAGTACATGGTAAAAAAAGTGTTGCAAAAGTGCAGGGGAAGAAGTAAACAATATAATAAACAATATAATAAACAATATAATAAAATATGTAATAAAATGTAATAAAAAATACAGGGTACAATGTACAAGGTGCAGGTAGGATTAAATCAAAGATCAAATAAGGTGTAAGTATTTCACAGATTGCACGTGTGGTGTGGTGTAGGTGTTGCGTGTGGATTTCGTATTGCACATAGTATGATATAAATATTGCACATAGGTTATTGGACTGATTATTGCACAGGTAACAGTAATTTACAGTGAGGTCGTGACAAACGAGATACGTTCATACAGAGCAGCAGCAGTAAACATATTATGCTTAATGAAAAGTAGTTTAGTGCAGTATTATTGAGAGTTCAGTATTATTTAGAGTATTATCCAGAGTTCAGTAGTCTGACAGCTTGGGGGTAATAGCTGTCTTTGAGTCTTTTTGTGCGTGCTGGCAGGCTCCTGTATCGTCTACCAGAGGGTAGCAGACGGAAGAGTCCTTGTGCCGGGTGAGTATGCTCCTTAGTGATGCTGCGTGCTTTACGCAGACCCCTGCTGTGGTAAATGTCCTGGATGGAGGGGAGACTGCTGCCAGTGATGTCCTCTGCCGCTCGCACCACCCTCTGTAGTGCTTTGCGGCTCTGAGCGGTGCAGTTCCCATACCACACTGTGATGCAGCCCGTCAGCAGGCTCTCGATGGTGCACCTGTAGAAGTTTGTGAGGATGCTGGTGTTCATACCAAACTTCCTCAACTTCCTCAGGAAGTAGAGTCTTTGTCGGGCTTTCTTAACCACAGTGTCTGTATGTAGTGTCCAGGACAGATCCTCAGTGATGTGTACCCCGAGGAACTTAAAACTGCTGACCTGCTCCACCTCAGCGTTGTTGATGGAGATGGGGGGATGCTGGTCTACACGCTGTCTCCTGAAGTCCACGATCATTTCCTTAGTTTTGCTGACATTCAGAGAGGTTATTTTCCTGACACCAGCTGGTCAGTGATTTCACCTCGTCTCTGTAGGCGCTCTCATCGTTGTTGGTGATGAGGCCTAGGATGGTGGTGTCGTCAGCAAACTTGAGGATGGTGTTGGAGCTGTGCCTGGCGGTACAGTCGTAGGTGAACAGGGAATACAGGAGAGGGCTGAGAACACAGCCCTGGGGTGCCCCAGTGCTGAGGACTCGTGTGGAGGAGACGTGGCTGCCGACGATCCCGTATCCGTTAGCGCGAGTGCTCGGGGCATTACTTTGCGGTGTCCAAATAACACAAACTTTAGCACTTTTCAAATCACAGAAGATCGCTGTGTCAGGGTAGACTTTTAGTGGATTCCAAAACGGCCTGAAACCCGATATCCAGCTATAGTTTCATTTGATGACGTCATCAGAGAGGACAGTGCGCATGCGTGAACTCAGCTGTTTTGTAAACACCGCTGAGTTCACGAAAGAAGCTAACTGTCCGCTCTGATGACGTCATCAAATGAAACTATAGCTGGATATCGGGTTTCAGGCCGTTTTGGAATCTACTAAAAGTCTACCCTGACACAGCGATCTTCTGTGATTTGAAAAGTGCTAAAGTTTGTGTTATTTGGAGAGCGCAAATCAGTGCCCCGAGCACTCACGCTAACGGATACGGGATCATTAGTAGAACAGAACAGCTACAACATAACTTCTTCAAAACTGCTCCAATTGACACCAAACTGTTATGGGTGAGTAAAACTACTTGTTTTATTGCCGAAAAAAGGCTCAGATTGTAAAAAAAAAACGTTACTTTTCCTTTAATATCAAGTATCCACAAACATATAAAGCTTAAGTATTGATATAAATTTTGGAGCTGAAAAAGCTGGATAGCGTCGATAGATAGATAGATATTGTTGCAGTGCATGTTAAAATCGTCTATATCAGTCTTTCTCAAACCAGAGTACATGCACAACTGATGGTACTCAAGCTTCTTCAAGTGGTACTTTGACAGTTCTTCAGTTTGTGGGTTTGCCTGATTTAGAGACCATTTTATCCACTTTTTTGTCCACGTTTGGATACTTTCTTGTTAAGAAAATTATGCAATCCATTTTTGGACCTGGTTTAGCCCTAGATTAGACCTGGAATAGTCCTATTACCTGATGTGCTGCTCTGAAACTCAATTTTTTTAGTGATGGTACATGGTGTAAAAAATGTAAGAGCCCATGATCTATATAGAGTTTGGTTACATCACGCAGGATGTGTACTGCTCACATTAGTAGACCCAGGCGAGATGTTATTTCACACTGGGTGAGTTTTGCATTTTCCTGTGGTCTGTAAAGTGAAGCCTCATCACTCATGTTTGTCAACACCTGTCAGCACCTGTCGCAGTGAGGTTTAGACTCTGTCCAAATGTGCCCTGCCACACCCGCCATACGCTGTAGAAACACACTTGTTTACCATCTGCCCATGAGGGGTGGATTTAACAAAAAATGTTGTAGTTATTTATAGTTATTTTATTTATTTATTTATTTGTTTTATTTAATTGTAAAACGTAGTTCCTGGCTCTAGCAGATACATGACATAGTGGTAATTCCATAACTGTTACCTAGCAATGATCATTTTAAGGCCAAAACTTTAATAACTAAATTGTTACTAAATTACAAAATACGTTTTTTAAACTAATAAAAATGAATGATCTTTATATGCATTTTAATGTTGATAGCAATGCAAAATGTGCTGATGTTTTGGATAAAGTGATTTGTGATTTTAACATGGACAGGATTGAAAGTGACTTGGAAACGGTTACAAAGACTTTTAAAGCTATCAACACTAAAAAGGCGACAGGACCAGACGGTCTGTCTACCTACGTCTTGAAGTCATTTGCGGAAGAGCTGTCTCCTGCTTGGCAAAAACTATTTCAGATTTCTATAGACTCTTACAGTGTGCCAAAGCTCTGGAAAACATCCATTATATTGCCCATACCAAAGAAGGCCAGTCTCCAGGTGGACAACGACAACCGGCCTGTGGCCATAACTTCTAATGTTTTTAAATCACTAGAGAAAATAATGATTGGGAAATTGCGTGCACACTTTCATTTCACTCTCACATCAATAATGTCACCCGGTCTGCATACTTCCACTTACGCAACATCTCTCGTCTCCGCCCTTCCCTCACTCCTCACACCACTGCCGTCCTAGTCCACAGCCTTGTCACCTCCCGCATCGATTACTGTAACTCTCTTCTTTTTGGTCTCCCCAACAAATCCCTTCAGAAACTGCAGCTCCTACAGAACTCTGCAGCCCGGATCATCACTCGGACCCCCACTCTCCATCACATCACCCCCGTACTACAAGAACTCCACTGGCTCCCCATAAAACAGCGAATTCACTTCAAAATACTCATTACCACATTCAAAGCATTACACAACCTCGCCCCACCATACATATCTGACCTCGTCCACATCACCACTCCATCCCGCACCCTCCGCTCTTCCTCCTCTCTTCAGCTCTCTGTCCCCTCTGCCCGTCTCGTCACCATGGGGAGCAGAGCCTTCAGCCGCTCTGCTCCTCAGCTCTGGAACTCTCTCCCTCCTGACCTCCGGAATATAGACTCTCTCCCCCTCTTTAAATCCAGACTCAAAACCCATCTGTTCAGACTGTCCTACCTCTCATAGCCAATCACTCCACTCTGATTTTGTTTTTATCTTGTTTTATATGTTTTATTGTATTGTTTGTTTGTGCTTTTTATTCATTTTAACCTTGTGCAGTGTCCTTGGGTGATCTGAAAGGCGCTTTTAAATAAAATGCATTATTATTATTATTACAAGTAGAACCGGTGCTTGACAAATATCAGTTTGCTTATACCAGGAATCGCAGCGCAAGTGATGCTATAGCAACTATAATGCACCTGGTCGTGAAACACATAGAGAATCCCACTGGATATGCCAGGTTCCTATTTGTTGATTTTAGCTCTGCTTTTAATCTTATCCAGCCACACATTCTTCTGGAGAAATTAGTTCAGATGAATGTAAACCCTTTTTTAGTTAGGTGGTATCACTCGTTTTTAACCGATAGGCCACAACAGGTCAGGTTCAATGCAGCACTGTCGGATTGGACAATAAGCAGTACTGGGGCTCCCCAGGGATGTGTCAGCTCACCGTTTTTATTCACGCTGTACACCAATGACTGCGTGAGCCATGAGCCAAACCAGCATATAATAAAATTCTCTGACAATACTGTTATTCTTAGCCTGCTCACTAAGAAAAACAACCCAAACATACATCAAGAGGCAGTCGACAGGTTTGTCAACTGGTGCCACTCACACTTATTACACATCAACACAATAAAAACAATAGAGATGGTGGTGGATCCCAGATCTGTCAGTGGACAGGACACAGTGGCCATTCATGGATATGCCATTGACCAGGTGAAAACCTTTAAGTATCTGGGAGTACAGATGGACAATGATCTTAGCTGGTGCACTCAGGTGGCCAGTGTTTGCACCAGAATTCACAGACGCCTTCATTTTCTCTGCAGACTCAGAGTCTTTGGTGTCTGTAAAAACATTATGTTAATTTTTTACAGAGTGACAATTGAGTCAGTTCTCCGTTATGGCATAACAAGCTGGTTTGGTAATTTAACAGGAAAATCTGGGGCAGAGATCTCTGGCCTAATTAGAACGGCAGGTAAGATCATGGGTGTGATGCCCCCTCTCAGTCCTCAGGATCTTTTTGAGCAGGCAACCTTGAGGCAGGCAAACGCAATTCTTGACGACAGTTCTCACGCTCTGAACGGTGAATACGTCCTCCTAAATTCTGGAAGGAGATTTGGCTTCCCCTGTGCAAGCACAATCACTACAAGTACTCCTTCGTCACCATATCTATGAAGCTACTTAATAACAAGAGAAGATAGGTGATTGCCTAGACCGATATGGATGGACCCTTGTAGTTAGCGTTTGGGGGGGTATTTTTATTTTTTATTTTTTGTTAATTTTAGTGAGTGAATATGTCTGACTTGGGGACTGATCTTATATTTATTTATGACAGGATGAATGTGTATATGTACTTTTTATATAGTGGTGGTGCATGGTTTGTGTGAAGGGTAATGATGGTGGGGATGGGGATGTAAATGTTAGGGGTGGGTGCTGGAGCGGGTGATGGTTCGGGGGGAGGGTCAGAGGCGGGAGTGGGAACACCCAATACATCTATGTCTGTGCCAACACTGTTATCTTTTATCTGATGTCGTGTATATGTGTTGTATGTCTGTTTGTATGTATGTATGTATGTATGTATGTATATATGTATGTATGTATGTATGTATATATGTATGTATGTATGTATGTATGTATGTATGTATGTATGTATGTATGTATGTATGTATGTATGTATGTATGTATGTATGTATGTATATATGTATGTATGTATGTATATATGTATGTATGTATGTATGTCTGTTTGTATGTATGTATGTATGTATATATGTATGTATGTATATATTTATTTTTATTTTATTTATTTATTTGAATGGGACAGCATGTATTAATGAACGACTAGTGCCGTAAATACACCGGATTTAGCTAGGAGCTAATTTCCATCCATAGTCCCATTGGAAGGGGTAAAACAGGATACAGTAAAAGGGCAGAACATGCAGTGACAGACAATAATAAAAACACAGTCTAGATTAAGACAATACAACAAACATTATACACATGGTTGGACAAGACATAAAACAAATCTGTACAATCACTTAAAATGCCATGAGGTAGTTCTAATACTAAGGTGCTTTTAGTTAAAGTGCCTATGATAGTGGTCATTCACTCACTCACTCCAACTTACATACACACACTCAGCTTCATGCACTCACGTTCACTCTCACACTAGTCTAAAAAGATTAAAAGATTAAAATGATTTTTAGTGATCACATCTTTGATTATTAAATAGCCAACCCTTTAGTTGTTTTTTAAAAGACCCAAAGGTGGCGCTGTCCCTGACTGCAGCAGGCAGAGTGTTCCAGCTCAAACAGCCCTTTATAGAAAGAACGTTTTGGGCAAAGGTGCACTTTCTAAACTGGACTTCACAGTCTCCCCTCATTGTGGATCTGGTGCTGGTCTCACGGTTCCTTTTTTTGATGAATTCTACCATAGGTGGTGGGGCAATGCCATTTAGGACTTTATATACAAAACAACAATATTTAAAAGATTTTAGATTTTCGAAATTTAAAAACTTATATTTGTCTAAAAGTGGACATATGTGATAGGATTGGGGCTTCCGATCTAATATCTTTATTGATCTTTTGTACAGTTGTTCAATTGGCTTGAGAGCAGTGACACCAGCAAATGACCACACTGTAAAACAATAGTCAATATGAGAGAAGAGCATAGAATGGAGGTAAGACTTTGCTGCCTCTGCTGTAATGAATGGCCGAATCTGTTTGAAATTTTGCATATTAAATTTGATGGTATTTGTAACTTTTTTAATGTGTTTTTTGAATGTGAGATTACAATCTAATATAACTCCGAGATATTTATATTGAGTCACCAACTCCAATTCCTCTCCATCCAAAAACACAGAAGAGTTTGACTGATTCACTGTTTTTTTGCTGAAAGTCATACAAACTGTCTTTTTTAAATTGAGTAAGAGGCAGCTTTGTTGAAGCCAGTTGTGCACCTTGCTAAGTCCAGTTGTAAGCTTGGCAGCAACAGTGCTGACATCCCTACCCTGGATAAAAAGCACAGCATCATCTGCATACATCAACGTATTCAATTCAGGGCAGACATCCGGTAAATCGTTGATGTATAATGAAAATAGCAGTGGTCCGAGTACAGAGCCTTGTGGGACTCCGACACTGCTGCTGAGGCACTGGGAGGTTACTTCGTTTACTGTGACAGACTGTACTCTATTTGATAAGTAAGACTGGAACCAAAGCAAAGCATCTGCTGAGAAATTGAAATGTGAAAGCCTGGTCATTAACACTTGGTGGTTAACCGTGTCAAACGCTTTCTTAAGGTCTAGAAATACAGTGCTGACATATGGATTTTTATCTAGTAATGTTTTAATTTTTTCAATAAACAAGCAGTTAGCCATCTCCGTCGAGTGGTTTGGTCTAAAGCCAAACTGCATTTTGTGGAGTTTGTTGACTCCTGTCTCAAGATGTTTGATTAATTGGTTTGCTATGCATTTTTCTGTGATTTTAGATACTATGGGTAAAATACTGATTGGTCGATAATTACTTATTTGGGTTTTAGATCCTGATTTAAAGATTGGTGTTATTTTTGCTTCTTTCCAAGATGACGGAACTGCTTTTTCATTGATTGACTGATTTACCAGGTGAGTAATGGGTTGTACCAGTGCCTCAGCATGCAGTTTTAGGAAATTGGCATCAATTCCATGCATGTCCTTGGCTTTGGAATTTTTGAGGGCAGCAATAACTTTTGCTACCTCTGATGTATGTATGTATATATGTATGTATGTATGTATGTATGTATGTTTGTATGTATATTTCTGTCTGTACTGCAAACTTCCCTTACCTCCAAGACAAATTTCTCCCTGGTGGAAACTAATAAAGAAACCTAACCTAACCTAAATACAAAAAAGACATTAATTCATTTTAGTTTGTTTAATTGGTGATACTTTTCTTCTCAAACTTTTTTTCCCCTCAAATTGACACTCAACTTAAGTAAAACTATGATAAATATTTAGCACAGGTACTATCCCACCAGCCATGCAATGCAGGGCTCTCAAGTCTCACGCTTTGAGAGTGTGACACACGCACGCCACACATGGTATTTCTCACGCTGAAATTTATTTACGCAATTCAAGCGCAGCGCACAGCGCACAGCGCTTCTGTGCCTAGAAAATCGGTCTGTGTGGCTCAGAAGAGTTAGTTATGTACCGCGTCGTTTTCAGCGTAAAAAAAACAACTCATTCGCACCCCCCCTCCCGCTCCACGGAAAAAATTGTCACTCGCACCTAGGGTTGCCAACCGTCTCTTGAAAAACGGAATTGTCCCGTACTCAGAAACAAAATTCCGCGTCCCGTATTGAGCTGAAAAGGGACGCACTTTGTCCCGTATTACCGTGTGAATCAAAAATAGTGTCTAAAACAGGGGCCCAATATGTTGATCTACCAGTCGACAGGTGTCAAATACTGTAATACGACACCGGTCTTGGTCTCGAGATGAGTGCAATCATATTTCATTACAGCCGCTGCCGTTAGCAATAAACTTTTATCGGTGTGCGGGACCACGTGGAGCTTTGCACTGCAGCCTGCGCGCTCGACTGGAGCCGCGGCGCGCGCGCAGCATGTTCGCTACAGCGTGTACCTTCGCCTCACGTCCTCCTTTTCACACAGGAGGAGCCTATGTACGCTATACGCGGGGAAGAGTGACAGTGCATTTGGTAAATGTGCAGAGGCTGATAAATACCACTGCAAAACCAGTAAGAGAATGTGACTCCAGGTAGGAAGTTGAAAAAAACAATCACGCTGTTCCTTAAATGTACAGACCCCACCCCTTTTTTCTCCTCACTCTTTTCTTTAGTCCTCCAGGTACTGCCCAAGTTAGCAGCTCTATTTGTGGTTTTAGGTGGAGTGTAAGTCTTTAGTCCCTCTGTAAAGTAAAAGATTTTTCTAAATGCATGGCTCCAGAGCTGCTCTGTGCTGCCCCCTTAGCTGCAGTACCTCCTGAGACCTGAGCCGGTGCAGTGGATCTGTAGATTGACTGTCTGTGTCTGAGGCCAACACAAAGCTGTAAATCTCCTTCTGCAGAGTTCAGTTTCACACTGTCCTGAGACGCACCTGCCACTGGACAAACTTAGATTTAACTGTGCTAATTTATGCTTGTCCGTGTGCCTTTCTGTAATTCTTCTCACTGGCAAGCCTGGCAAGCCTCAGAGGAGAGCTTATTTTGCATTTCGAGTGGTGGAGGAAACCATGCACGACCACGGGGAGAACATTTAATCCTGGATAGTCTTGGATAGTCCCTATCACATTTACTGTTACATCAGAAAAAACAACAAAACCAGTCAATGCAATGCCTGTCATTTCTTTCTGCTCAACTTCCTCCAGAGATGGGTAGAGTAGTCACAAATGTTACTCAAGTTAGAGTACTGTTACTTTAAAATAATATTACTCAAGTAGAACTACAAAGTAGTGGGCCAAGAAATGACTCAAGTAACATAAAAAAAGTATTTAGGAAAAGTAGTACTCAAGTAAGACCAGCAGACCAGCAGACTGAAAGATAGCTTCATCCTCCGAGCTGTAGGATGCTGAACTCTCTCCCTGCCCTGCCCTCCCTCCCCCAATGACACTGTTGCTTAAATGACACCATGTGAGCTTTATTAAGCTGCACATTGTGTGTTCTACCTATTTGTGTTATACAAGTTTACTGTACTTTTGCTACGGGTATCTGTGATGTTTTAGTCATTGTGTTCATCAGGGCTCTCAAGATTTGAGCAGGGTCGTGCGTGAGACTGCGTAATTTCCAGGGGGAGGGGTTGCGAGGAGCGGGGGGTGGGAGGATGGGGGGCGAATGGCGCTGAAACCGTGCGGTGCCTGCACCGATTTTCTGGGCACAGAAGCGCTGCGCTTGAATTGCATAACTAAATTTCAGCATGAGAAATACCATGTGTTGCGTGTGAACACGTCGAATTGCGTGTGTCACACTCTCAGTGTGTGAGACTTGAGAGCCCTGGGTTCATTGTCTTGTTTATCAGATGTTTTATGTTCACTGTGGGCCTAGGGGGCGCTGCAATTTCAAATCCTGTGTGTGCAAACTGTACATATGGTTTTTGACAATAAAGCTGACTTTGAACTTTTGAACTTTGAGTAATTTAAAGTGTAACTCTTAGGATGTGGCATCTGTAATTTGACATATGTGACATATGTAATTTGAAGGATAAACATTAAATAATGCACAAAATCTGGTTAAAAAGTATAGACACAAAAATGAGAAAAACAAAATCATATCTGGAGGAGCAGTGCAGGAAAAACAAATGTTCAAAACCAGACTGTCAACATAAAGCTTTTGTCACTTGTAGACTTACTCACAGTGGGAAGAGGAACCAAAAGGTTTACTCAATTAAGAGTACCGCTAATTCAGTAAAAATATGACAAGTATGAACAGTACAATTTCTTTCAAATTTAACCTAGTAAATGTAACTGAGTACTACTCATCTCTGACTTCCTCAATGTAAATCAATATTGAGATTAATATTAGGGAGATTATGCTGTGTATTTTAAGACAATTGAACCTTAAAGAGAACAAACCTAACAAACATGACTGTACTTCTTCTTCCTCACACCTGGTGAGGCAGAACACACTCATTTTTACTGATGGACTGATACTTAGGAAAATGTTTTGGTTATCTGTGTTTTGACTAAGATGTTTGCGATATGTATCTTTAATGCAAATCATTTGTTTGCTGCAGCCCAGTGTACATCATGGTGATATGAGATCAGCTGATTTGAGTTAAGATGGGACAACAGCGCCCTCTAGATTTTATTTGGGACTACAGTATATTTAAAAAATGTCACTTGCAGAGACATCACTTCAAAATCGGGCACTAGATTGGAACTAATCTGGACTAAAAATCTGAATTCTGCTCCAAACCACATGTTTTTACTGACGGAAGATTAACCTCTTCATTGAAAAGAAGAAATGTCTAAATCTTACTTTGTGTCTATGGAGATGTTATTGCATTGCCCAAATGTTCCACAGCATGGCATTAAACGTTTTGTGGCTATAAGCATTTATTTCATCACTGGTGTTTTGATTGCTCCAAAATACCATGAAAAACATGCATTCCTACTGTGAGTGGAGTCTCTGCCTGTGTGTACTTGCATATAGATCTGCTTAATGCCACACTATGTAGAAAAGCAGGTGGTATAGAGCAACATATGTTATAACCTCATCAAAAACATGCTTGAAAAGGTTTTGTATGTCCTCCATGCATGTAATTGTGCAATCTCTGCCGGGCATTACTCAAACCCCCCCTACGGTTAGCAGTATGAGCAGTATGAGCAGTACACTACAACTTTACTCAGTTTAATTCATTGTTTTTCTGACGAATATGGCATTTTCAAAACACTAGAAGTTAAGGTTAATGTTATGTGTTACACTATTCCATAGAAGTGTAATGGCACTCTTTAAATGTGGATTAAGCACAAATAACAGTAAATAACAGTCATGTTGCATAATCATGTGGTAATGACTTGGTAATGTTGTGACTGAGGACATGGTGTACCCCAGAGTTGACCTCAGTGCAGCCCTACCTCTGAGTCAGCGGGCTGGGGTAAGAGGAGCCACACTGACCCACAAGCCTCCAGCACACAGGCCTCTTCCTGTGGATCCATGTGCAATGTTATATCATGTAGTTGGTGTACTTTTGCCTTTTGGATAAATAAAAAAACAAACAAATAAATAAAATGTTTAGTTACAATTATTACAATTAAAGGAAAAGTAACTCTTTTTTTTTAAAATGTGAGCCTTATTTCGGTAATAAAACAAGTTGTTTTACTCACCCATAGCACTTTGGTGTCATATGGAGCATTTCCGGAGATGTTTTAGATTAGCGTTAGGCTAACGCCGTTAGCCTAGCGCGACTTATAGCCATAGCTCGGGGCATTCCCCGAGCATGTAATATGCCCCGTGCGGGCTCCAAATAACACAAACTTTAGCACTTTTCAAATCATAGAAGCTCGATGTCTTTAGTCTACGATTTTGTTTGAATCAAAAGTGGCCTGTAATCCGAGATTTAGCCATAGTTTTGAGTAGATGAGACGCCAGTGCGCATGCGCGGACTGTGCTCTCAGCTCCCGGGACCCAAACATGGAACGCAAAGCTGTAAACTATGGATAAATCTCGGATGCTCCATATGACACCAAAGTGATATGGGTGAGTAAAACAACTTGTTTTATTACCGAAATAAGGCTCAAATTGTAAAAAACGTTACTTTTCCTTTAAGCAGATGTTATTATTATTTATGATTATTGACATAATTATCAACAAAAGTGAAATTATTACATATTTTTCAGCTTGTCGACCTTGAGAGACAAGTCCTATACATATTCTTTGATATTGGATCTGAACATACTGAACACGTACTGTATGAGGCCGGAATGCTCTGCTTATACATAGTGTAAATGAGTTATAAAAATTCCTGGCACGGGTTGGTTGTGTCTGTGATCCTGCCTATGGGGGGTCGAGGTTTGTGAATACCAGAATACCACAAGCACAAGTCCCATAGAGCTGCTACCAGGAAGACCAAACACCTAGCACTCTGCAAGGGTAGCTCATCTTTGAACGTTTGTACAGCTAGAGCTTCTGTTTTAGATATTTTACAGTTTTGAGACTTTTTTGTGTGAGGTTATTTTGGTGGATTAAAAGAAATGCAGAAGATCAAGAAGAAGAAATATGTTCGAAAAACTTCAATTGCTCTCCTCAAAGCAACACAACAGTGAGTAACAGTCACAATAATAATAATAATAATAATAATAATAATAATAATAATAATAATAATAATAATAATAATAATAATAACTGGACTGTTTGTACAGGCTACATTTTATATTACAATAAATATAACAAAAGAATATATTGCATTATGCATGTTAATTATTATTATTGATTGAACTGTATGACTATGTATGATTAGTAATTGCTGATTTGTGCATCTTGGAATGACCTTTACTGAACTGTACACTATTCAACTCTTCTGGTGAAGTAGTGTCTGCCATCTGCTTGTCAGAAATGTTATTGCAATTTTCCAAGGTATGGCATTAAACTTATCTCCATGGAGACAAGCAGGTGACTCACCCAGTCAGTGTTACATGTTTGATTATTGTTTATATTTAAACACTTTTAAGAGCATTAACATTTAAGAGAAGACTAAAATATCACTCACTAAACTAGAATCACATGCATTTCAATCTTAAAGGAAAAGTAAAGTTTTTTACAATTTGAGCCTTATTTCGGTAATAAAACAAGTTGTTTTACTCACCCATAGCACTTGGTGTCATATGGAGGATTTCCGGAGATGTAACGCCGTTAGCCTAGCGCGACTTATAGCCATAGCTCGGGGCATTCCCCGAGCATGTAATATGCCCCGTGCGGGCTCCAAATAACACAAACTTTAGCACTTTTCAAATCATAGAATCTCGATGTCTTTAGTCTACGATTTCGTTTGGTCAAAAGTGGCCTGTAATCCAAGATTTAGCCATAGTTTCGAGTAGATGAGGACGCCAGTGCACATGCGCGGACTGTGCTCTCAGCTCCCGGGACCCAAACATGGAACGCAAAGCTGTAAACTATGGATAAATCGGATTACAGGCCACTTTTTATTCAAACGAAATCGTAGAGTAAGATATCGAGCTTCTATGATTTTAAAAGTGCTAAAGTTTGTGTTATTTGGAGCCCGCACGGGGCATATTACATGCTCGGGGAATGCCCCGAGCTATGGCTATAAGTCGTGCTAGGCTAACGGCGTTAGCCTAACGCTAATCTAAAACATCTCCGGAAATGCTCCATATGACACCAAAGTGATATGGGTGAGTAAAACAACTTGTTTTATTACCAAAATAAGGCTCAGATTGTAAAAAACGTTAATTCTCCTTTAAAGGGATAGTTCGGGTTTTTTGATGTGAATCTATGGCATCCCCTTCAGCAGTGTCGTGCATTAACACTAACTGCTATTTTCTCTCGAGTCGTATCACTGTACGCCTATTATTATTATTAGCCTGTTCACTTGTAAGTAGCGCTACTTACAAGTGAACAGGCTAATAATAATAATAGACGTGCAGTGATAGGAACCGAGAGAAAATAGCGCCAAGCGATTATGACTTCTGACTTTTGTTTTGTGATGTAAATATATCACTTTTTGGACAAATATTGTTTTGAGAAGAAAAACAAGCTTTATTTAATGTCCCGGCTAAATTGCCAGACCTACTTTCGTCAGCTCAGAGGACACTGTCAGGGGTAAGCCAGTGTTACTACGACACTGTTGAAGGGGATGCCATACAGATTCACATCAAAAAACCCGAACTATCCCTTTAAAATACAGGGTTAGCAGATTTTATACAGAAAAAGATGGTAATTTGCAGAGGAAATAAATACATTTTGATCCTGGTGTTGATGTCAAATATCATTTTACCATATAGCCTTCTTTAGAGATCTCCTAACACAGTGCAGTAGTTGCACACATGTTCACACTTATTTCATAGGGCTTTGTTGTGATTGGCTGCAGACAGCTGAGATTGTGAAAATCTATCACAAGCCAGACTTAGCACCGTGCTTCAGGTTTAGCATCCATATCGCCATTGTCAACATCATTTAAAAGCATCTGTCACCAAGCATAAATATTTAACACACTGAATGCGGCAATGTGGTATACAACCTCTCCAGTCACACATTCAGACATAAAGGGTTTAAGTCTCTTGCCCAAGGACAAAACAACAGCATCAAAGCTAGACTCAAACTATTAACACTGAGGAGAAAACACTGGTAGATGTAGATGGAAGAAGATAGAGCAAAATAATGTAATCCAATAAGTGCACCTGACAGTTACCCCATTCAAGATATTCTAAATTCAAACCCACATTTTGGCTGGTTACTATTTGGCCTTATGTGAACTAAGGTGCCTATTAATAAATAATGTTTAAAATACTAAAATACAATTTCATAAAATATTCAAGGACATAGATAATTTGTAGATTTGTAATTAAAGGACAGATACATGGCTTTAAAATATGTAATTCAAATTTATTAAATATTTAAAATAAGAGGCTGTGGTTAAAGCTATAAAAGCTATAAAAATGGCCAAAATGTTTATTGCACAATACTAAAATCAGAATATAACCTTGTAGCCCCTTGGCAGAGGAAACAAGTCCTGCAGCAGAAATAAATGTTAAAAATAAACTATATCATTTAAAAACCTAAAGTGCAAACTAAAAGGTATGGGCTAAAGCTCCCCCCAAGTAAGACCCGAGAACTTAAACCAAAATAAAGCAAAAAACCCAGGGATGGCAACCATTAAAACCAAATGTGTTTATGGTGCAAGAGCTAAAAACTAAAAAATGTAACTTTAAAGCAGTAAACAACACCAAAATGTGATTCTAAACAAAAACATTAAAAACAAAAGCAGTACAAAACAGTAGCAGACCAATCCTACAATATAAAATGGAAAGACAAGTGTTAAAATGACTAAAAGTCTATGAAAAACCTATGTAAAAACAATATCCTATGTTAAAGTCCTAATTACACAGAGGAAAAGATGTCCCACCGGTTGCTTTAGCTCTAACAATATAGTTAAAATTGATTAAAAACAAATTAAAAGATCTAAAATAGTTCAAATGAAGGAGAGTGTTAAAATATTACCTGACACTAGCCAGCAGAAGTCTGGACTGAGGCTTTGCGCTTGGCCTATTTAATTAAGCCCAACTTCCGCTGGCAAGTTGGTGTCAGGCAATTAATAAAGGGCGCCCCCTGCTTTCCGCCACACTTATATTTGTAAAGCCTGACACTTGTAATGCCTCACGCTTGTAATTCCTTACTCTTGTAAAGCCTTACATATCTAAAGCCTTACATGTCTAACATGTGTGATTCCTTGCTCTTGTAAAGCCTTACATGTGTAAAGCCTCATTCTTGTAAAGCCTTACATGTGTAATGTCTTACTCTTGTAAAGCCTTACACATACACAAAGTGAAACCCTGTTAACAACCAAAGCACGCTACATGCTAACAGCCCTTCCATGTGCATTAGGGTCACATGTGCTCATCTCTTGGACCTGCTGTATAGTCTTACGTTCCTCTCCTGTATACGTCATCTTTACCATCGTTTCTATTCCGAGCATTGGGTTTGGTACAAGTGTATTATATTTTAGGGCTTTTGGTTGTCCTCCAAAAAGCTTACTGTATACGGGATATCTAAGGTTAGGTGAAGGCTGGGGTGAGTAAAATGTTTGCATTTGAAATAGAGGTCTTTTCTAGATTTTATGTTTGTTTTTTTGACATGTAATCATAGACAGGAACATAAGGTGTATACTGTAAAGTGTTAACAGGACCATTCATCAATGTCAGAGCAAGTCTTTTAGGATGTGCTCATGACACCACACTATAACTGTCTCCTCACGTGGTCTTTGCTCTTTTACAGTTGGCCTTCCTCAGTTTAATTGGGACTCTTTTGGGACTTGTTACATAAAACATAAAACTATATATGATGCTCCATTTGTAAAGGTGCAGTTGAAAGTTATAGTATTATCAACGTGTCTCAGACTGATGAGAAATTAGGATCGTTTTCAAAAACTTCATTCTGAAACCCATGGCTAGTTTACCGTCAAACTACTCTGGTTGAATTTGCTGTTTAACGTTCCGACTGCATATTGTGGACCTATCATGACAAAGAAACAGTATTCCCACAGTCTTTGAGCAGTGTTGTGCTTGGCATGTTTGAATGGACACGTGTTTACAGAGATGTCCCTGACCTCGCTCTTTGAGTTGTAAAGTTGTTATGTCTCTGAAATACGCGCTCCCTTCCTGGTGTCCTCAGGCCCACCTGCTCATCTGAAGGACACAGGAGTCACTACAGGAGCTGAATGGCACCGAGATTAGCACATCTTTAGCTTTCGAATTGAGCCATAATAAATTCTACTAACTAAGATCTTTCATTCAATTGAAGATACATTAAATGGGCAAACGGCAAGAGAATCCCTGTTTTAAATGGTAAAATTTTCACATTTTTATAGAACACTTTTCCACCTTCAAGGCACTCAATGCACTTTACAGCAAGGAACCACACACACACTCACACACCAGTCAGGCGGATTAACTGTCTTGCCCAAGGACACAACGGTAGTATTCATCTGTGGGAGCTGGAATTGCACCACCAACCTGTGGGTCAGTGGATCTGACTGCTCAACCAATGATGTTTATGTCAAGAGCAGGATTTGAACCGCCAATCTTTGGATCAGTGGACAAATGCTCTTTCCAAATGAGTGTATTGAATAATGTTAATAATGTCAGTGAATGTCTCTGCATTTGACTCATCCTTCAACCAGTGCTGCTGGGGCAACCTGTCGAGCAGCATTGGGGACCCATCTCCAGATCTTGAGCTAGTCTTGGTCAGGACAACTTTAGCTGGAGGGTTTTATGATGCATGATGCATGTTAAAGGTCCCATGACATGGTACTTCTTGATGCTTTTATATGGCTCCTTAATGGTTCCCTAATACTGTAAATGAATCCTTCTTCAAAATCAACACTCACTGCATGAGATATGACTCTGACAGTCTTCATGAGGCTAGATATGTGTCTAAAATGCTTTATTCTGGGTGTTACTGCTTCAATGCAAATGAGAAGGACAGAGAGATTGGCTAAGGAGCGGGGGGGGGGGGGGGTCTCTGCTCTTTTCCGTGTTTTACACACGAAGACAGATGAGAGACTTTGCAATGAAAAAAAGCATATTTACACAGAAAATAAAATTAAGCCACTGGTATTTCAGAGGTCCAGAGGGTCGGGTAAGGGACTTGCGAGCCTAGAAACACTCGGACGTGCCTCCAGGCAAATAAAAAAACGCATTTCGCATTGCGTAGCGCATTCACAGTCCAAACTCTATGGGCGGGATATACAGGGACGCTGAGCGGAGACAGAGGGAGGGGCTGGAGCTGCATTTGCCGATCTGACGTCAATAAGGTGCCTTGTCCGAACTTGCCCGTTTGAACGCTGTTTTTTTGTAACGCAGAAAAGGACCGCAAATGCTCAGTTTAGACATTTCGCAACTTTTAGCCATGGGGGGGGGCCTAAACAGGGTAGGGGAGCTCACATTAACGTTCAAAAACCTCAGAAAGTGAAAATTTCATGCCATGGGACCTTTAAAGGAGAAACCAGAGTGCCAAAAGAGATGAGAGAAGAATGACTTTCTTGTAAAGGAAAGAGGGTTATCCACTCAGCGACTACACTGCCAGTAAACTGTAATGGACATTAGCAGTATATCTCCTGTATGCAGTAATAAGCACATGGGCATTACCAATATCTAGGGTGAGCAGTGATAACAGCAGTGCTTATGTGCAGACTTAGCTGGTCTAATGGAGCCATTCATGGGGCTGTGTGTGGTTTGTGTTTGTGGCTGTGAGGCTGGATCATGTGAAGTGGGAACATGGGAGCTAATCCAGAACAACATTATCAAAAATTGGACTACAGTCTCCTTGTTCTCAATAATAATCCTTTCACCACTCATCCTCCTTCTCTCTTTCTCACGCTGGCTCTTCCTCTTCCTCTCTACTAAATTCTAACCCACTCTGTCACGTTGGTATGGCTGTAAGATTCGGGTCGCCTGGGCCTTTCTGTGTGAAGTTTGCATGTTCTGGACCGGCTGGTTGGCTCAACTGGTAAGTCACTTACTTTCCCCCGGGAGACCTGAGTTCAAATCCCCCCCGGCAATGAGCAAGCCAGTGTGGGTCCTTGGGCAAGACCCTTCAGGGTACTGCCCCCTTGGCGCTGAAAGATGGCTGCTCACTGCTCCTGAAAAGGATGGGTCA
Source organism: Paratrypauchen microcephalus (assembly GCA_036785185.1). Lineage (NCBI taxonomy): Eukaryota > Metazoa > Chordata > Actinopteri > Gobiiformes > Gobiidae > Paratrypauchen > Paratrypauchen microcephalus. The sequence goes on from JAVJIX010000033.1 coordinate 3,020,774, forward strand.
AATACAGAAGTCAAATTTCTCCCGTGTGTCACTGTGTGTCATTGTGTGAGACAAAGGCTTAATCTTGTCTTCTCCCCGTGTCTGGGTGGGTTTCCTTCGGGCGCTCCAGTTTCCCCCATCAACCCAAAACATGCACCATAGGTAAAATCCTCCAGCTGAGGTCCTGGCCAAACCGAAGCAAAAAGATCATGGAGATGGTCCCCGGGAGCAGTAATGTGCTGCCCACTGCTCCTAATAACAGGATGGGTCAAATGCAGAGGACAATTTTCTCCTGCGTGAGATCAATAAAGTCAATCTTCTTCTTCTTCTCTCACTCTCACTTCTCTCACTCTCTCTATCTTCTTTCATCCTCTCTCCTCCCTTTTTCTTGTGCTCCCTCCCCGTGCTTATCTCTCACTCTCTCTTCTCTCCCTCTTTCTCCCTCTACCCCCCCCCCATCTCTCTTGCTCCCTCTTCCCCTCCTCTCTCCCTCTCTTCCCCACTCCCTCGCTCTCTCATGTTACCCAATACAGTACACTCCTTCAGACTAAACGCATGGAGCTGAGAATGTTCCTGACATTAAGAGGAGTGGAGGAAATAAACTGGACTTGGCACAGACAGTTGAACATTTGAGCTTTTCATGACATCTGTCAATATCCTGTTTCAATGTGGATATTCTGGAACATCATTCTTATTTAATGAGAAAGCAATGTTTTAATCATCATAAAGTTTATTTGTATTGTTTTCTGCAACATTTTAAGTAAGTATATATATATATATATATATATATATATATATATATATATACACTATATATATATATATATATATATATATATATATATATATATATATATATATATATATATATATATATATATATATATTTACATATATTTATTAAGATTATGACTTAAGATTAAGATTAAAGATCCCATGACATGCGTGAAAAGTCCCTCAGTCGTCCAGGTAGAATCCATGATAAAAGGAGAAGTTCATTTTGTCAACTGGACAAAGTAAAGTAACTGGACTTCGTCACGTGACGAAGCCTCTCAGATGAGCGGCAAAACGCTTTCAACCAAACATACTTTGTCCAGTTGAGAAATTGAACTTCTCATTTTATCATCCCATGACATGGTACTTCTTGATGCTTTTATATGGCTCCTTAATGGTTCCCTAATACTGTAAATGAATCCTTCTTCAAAATCAACACTCAGTGCATGAGAAACAGATAAGAAAAGAGATGGCCTATAGTAGAGGGTGGGGGCGTGCCCACACTCTCCGCTCTCCGCTCTCAGCTGTGCGGTCTCTGATCCATTTCCGCGTTTTTGCGTGGAGAAGAGATTAGAAGCGTTCCATTGAAAAATAAACACATTTCCACATAAAATAAAATTAAACCACTGCTGTTCAAAGGTCCAGAGGCTCAGATAAAGGACTTCCGAGCCTAGAAACACTCGGACGTGCCTCCAGGCAAATAAAAAAACGCATTTCGCATTGGGGGGGGCTAAACAGGGTAGGGGAGCTCACATTAACGTTCAAAAACCTCAGAAAGTGAAAATGCCCCCCCCCCCCCCATGGTTAAAAGTTGCGAAATGTCTAAACTGAGCATTTGCGATCCTTTTCTGCGTTAGAAAAAATCGGAGCTCAAACGGGCGATTTTGAACAAGGCACCTTATTGACGTCAGATCGAAAAAAGAAATGCAAATGCAGTTCCACCCCCGTCTGTCTGAACTCAGCGTCTCTGTAAATCACGCCCAGAGAGTTTGGACTGCGAATGCGCTAGGCAATGCGAAATGCGTTTTTTTATTTGCCTGGAGGCACGTCCGAGTGTTTCTAGGCTCGGAAGTCCTTTATCTGAGCCTCTGGACCTTTGAACAGCAGTGGTTTAATTTTATTTTATGTGGAAATGTGTTTATTTTTCAATGGAACGCTTCTAATCTCTTCTCCACGCAAAAACGCGGAAATGGATCAGAGACCGCACAGCTGAGAGCTGAGAGTTTGGCCACGCCCCCACCCTCTACTATAGGCCATCTCTTTTCTTATCTGTTTCTCATGCACTGAGTGTTGATTTTGAAGAAGGATTCATTTACAGTATTAGGGAACCATTAAGGAGCCATATAAAAGCATCAAGAAGTACCATGTCATGGGATCTTTAACAGACTGCAGATATCTCTGCACGAGAGTTTCGGGTAGCTTTCAGTTATGCTTTCGAATGGCATAGTGTGGTTGTTTGTGTTTTCTACTTAAATAACGCACCTTACTTTTTTTTTCAAATGTGGGTTTTGGCCACCATTAACCATATTCTCTTAGCGGTGCTGCGTACCGGCTGTGAATTTTATACCGGTGCTGCGTTCCGGTGCGCACTGCTTTACTTTCACCACTGCAGAGGGTACTTGGCAGTGTTGCTGTCAGGCTCATGGGGAGGTTTTTTTTTATTTATTTATTTATTCTAAATTTAGTAAATTTGAGTTAAAGAAAAGAGAGAAAATGCCTGAGAATAAAATTTTCAAATTAAGGAGATGAAATAAAATGATTTTCATTTAATAATCCATTGTGTCACCTTCTACTTTTGGAGAATTATCAACACATATGAGTCAGGGGTACTTGAGGTATGACAAAAAGGCTCAGGGGGTACACAAGACAAAAAAGGTTGGGAAACACTGGCTTATGCAAATAAGCCATGCGGTTTTAAGTTTCGTTTCTGTAAAACGTAAACAAATGTGCGCAAAGCTGCATTAAAAACACATTAATATTTGAGTCCTCAGTGCAAAAAGACAGTGCAGTCTTTGTTGGAAGTTTCTTTCTTTCTTTTTTGTTTTGTTTTTAATGTTAATAAAAGGATCAAATGTTATGCAGAGGTGTTCTAATAACAATTTTCTAGACAAATAATACTATTTATAGTCGCGCACAGGGAGGGGGTGTGTGATTTTTTTTCTTCTTCCTAGGGGGGGCGTCACAGATAATTGAGAAGCACTGGGCCAGTCAAACCACACAGCAGACACTAATTTGTAGCACATGACTATCAAATGTGGAACTCAAAAATTCTTGTATCATTCAGAACAAAATATATAACTGCTTTTACCTGAAATAAATAAGAGTTCTGTGTGTTATTTTTCAGGGAGAAATGACAAAGACAGGGTATGTTCCAGTATAGGACAGCAAGCGGAGTAGAGATAGGGGGATAATACAGGATTACTTCAAAAGAGAGAGAGTTTGTCTGTCTGATCCTGATCAAAGGTCAAAGGTCAGAGAGTTAAATGCTGGGCAAGAAAATCCCTATTTTAACTGTTTTGATCAGGGCCTATAATCTATAATTGTAATTAATAATGCAAATAATGTCAGGGAATGTCTCTGCATTTGACCCATCCTTCACTCAGTGCTGTCAGGAGCTGTGGGGACCCAAATCCAAGCTAATCTTGGTCAGGACAACCTTCAACATAGATAAAAGCTCATAAAAGTTAGTTTTATACAATATGTCCTCTTTATGTCTATCATTTATTTTGAAATTTGTGAACAGAAATTCTATGGATTGGAAAATATATTGACTTAGAGGCTCATGAATTGTGTTTTGAAGGTGGTAGTTAAATCCTCATGCATTGTTACAAAAAAGTTCTTGTTCGTTTTTACTACACTGCTTTAAATTCCATTCAGTGATCCAATAACTCAATCACTTAGAGTCAGATTAAAGACTTAAACAAAAATACTGTCCGTTAGATGCTATTTAATACAATATGTTTATTTCATTTGGTGACACTGAAAGGATACTGTACAACCTGCCACAAATACTTTAAAGTTATTTTCCTTCCCAGTTTTAATCTAGTTAGTAACCTAACCTAACCTAACCTAATGACCTCCATTCTCTCTCCTGGCTACTTCGGTGCACCACTGGCTCCAAAGCACCCATCATCTCTGCACCCCCACTTGCATTTTGTCACCTCCTCACGCACACAGCCACTTCATCAGTCTAGACTTTCTGGCTAATATTACTAATGACAGCATCCTGAGTGCTATTTTTATGTTTGGTGCCATGCTTGTTTTGGATGTGTGAATAATAAGACTTGTTTTAACTAAATCCTGGCATGGGATATGGAAGGACTGTACTGACAAAGTTAAGCATGATATTGTCAAAATATCATGTCATCATGCCAAATATTTTCTCTTGACATAGTTGTCACAATCAGAGAAGATAATTATATAGTAGTCAAGTATTGACAAAACACAAAAGGTTAATGTTTTTGACTATACCAAAAGAAAAATTCAACTGACAATATTAAATTAGCCTATTTGAACATTCGAGCTTCTTGTTTATCTTCAGATAGACTATGATTTGTTTTTGTAATTTTTACCTATAAGTACGAGAATCTGTCCACATTTTAATGTTTTGTGTAACTCCTAAATCATAGGTCACATAATTATTTTTTATTTTTAACTAATTTGTGTATTTTTAGGACACTATTTTGTAGGCCTACTTCTACTTGCACAATAATCTTTTAAAGTAACATAAGGCCTATGTCTATTTAATAAAATATGAATGCTGAATAATTAAATACATACATAATTGCTATGCTTTTACACCACAGACATTATATTTAAAAAAAAATTAAACAATATATATTACTGTATAATTAATATTAATTACTTTATGTTTTACACTGAAAAGCCCTGACCGGAAGTCTTAAAGTCAACAAAGATGGCGGAGCAGCGACGAGGTGGTTAGCTCTTGATGTAGCTCCGTTTAATCGAATCTAAATACTGATTTTTTTCTCATCCTATAACTTCGTGTGTCGCTTAATCAAAGGTATGTATTCATAGCGATCATGGCAAACGCATTCTTTGTAAATGTACATCAAAACGATTGTCTATTTGGCTTTTTGTGGCTCGGAAGCGTCGTCAGACAGTGGCTATGCAAAACAAAATGGCTCCTAACACTAATTTGATCTTATTTTATGATAGCCTTCCTTCACTGTTTCGTTTTCGTCCAGTTCAAACAAGAGCGGTTTTATCTGTCATACCTTCAGTTTCAGTGTGATCAGTGACCAAATTAGCTCCTTTTTTTGTGTTCTGAAAAGACAAACTACAGGAAAGGCGTTGGCACTGCACTGTTCCGAAATGTTATAATAAATATAGCATTCATTTAAATTAATATTATTAATATAATAGTAATATTATACATATAATTAAAAACTAAACCTAACGAATAGATTATTAAAAAACCTCAGCATAGATTGTGTTGCAGTGTCTCTCGGTCTCGGTCGACAGTAGTATGTCATAGCTAATGTGAACTAGCGGCTGTACGTGCAGTCAGTGTGAAAGGGTTAGGGGTTGTAGTTTGAGGGATTGTTCTTTGCGTGTGGTGTGTCTGTGCTGCTGGTAAACCTGCATTTGTTGTGTTAATCTGAAAATGGAGCGTGTTTCTGTTGTGCATTTTCTGGATGATGGTAAGTTTGTGAACCTTCACGTAGGTATCATCAGAACTGACAAAAGAGACTTGGATCAGCCAAGGTACATTTTGGTGTGAGGTTGTGTGATGTCCTTGGGGTTTGTGTAAAATGAATGTAATCTTTGCTTTTATATGACCCAAGTTCCTCACACAACCATGCCACAAAATGGCACCACCTCAGATAACAAAGGCACAACATTTTATCTGTAATAGTTTTTCTGCTTTTCACCTCACAGCTTGGCTGTGCATACAGAAAGCTATTTCCCGTCCTCGCTTTGCTTGGAGTCCAGCGGCCCCTTCTCCGTAGCTCTGCGGCTGGCTCACATTGAGGCTCAGGCACAGATTGCCCTGCGACAGCTTGCTGCTCTTGCTGCCGCCACCGTTGCCTCCAGCAGACTCTTCACTGCGCTCGCCCCTCAGCGAGCCATTCTGACTCTGAACACCAACTCAAACCACAAACATTTCACAGACACTTGCCTGACCATGTACCACCACCACCAGCCTCAGGGCTCTCAGGGCTTCCCCGGTGGGTCCCGGCCCCAGAATCAGCCTCCAGTCCGGCCCCCAGCGGAAATGATGCCTCCTGTGGGGACCTATCAGTTCCCTCGCCCGACACAGCTGCCCGACGAGCTGGAGTCTGCCCTGTCGATACGGGGCTCCCGGGACATGGACCACCGCCTCATTGAACACTTAAGTCGGCTGAAGCAGCACCAGAGCCAGACCTCTGCTCCCAACATGACCCAACAACATGGAAACTACGGCACCAACCTCTGCGACACGCAGTCAAAACAACAATCTGTAGACTGGTCTAACTATGAGCCTCCTACCAAACTGTTTGCACAGCACCCAGGGGGCCACACCAGCACAAACTGGAACCCCCCTGTTAGTGATTCCTCTGTGCCCCCTCAGAGGGCAGAGGGTGGACGGAACTTCTACACTCCGGAGAGTGCAGGAACTATTCTAGCCAGTTTTGGACTTTCTAATGAGGATCTGGAGGCACTTAGTCATTACCCGGATGACCAGCTGACTCCAGACACTTTGCCCTTCATCCTGCGGGACTTACAGATCCACAAAAAGCCCAAAGCTTCACACTCACCTGATGTGCCCAGCCTTCTGTCTGTCACTCAGACTGAGGGCAGAGTCATTGACTATGGCCATGCCAGTCAGGCAAAGGATGAGAATGGGCCCCCAAAAACATTCAAAAAAGAGCCCATATCTACTGAAAGGACAGTGAAAATGTACCCTGCACCTGCCCCAAAGATGGAGGCGAGTATAGGGAGGCAAGTTCGCCTGGAACCAGCTGAGCCAATCAAGCATGGAGACCGAGACTATCGAAGGCGGAGCAGCGAACATCAGTCCAGCCACTCACCGCCTCCAAGAGACTTTTCTACAGCTGCAAAACCACGACATCAAGACCGTGACTACAGACTAGAGCAGCCCAAACCTAGAGCCTCAGCTGAGAAGAGGAGCGGGGAGGTGACTGTGTCCAAACCACATCCTCCTTCCAGTGTGAAATCTCGCGCCGGGCTCAAAGCTGCCAGCAACAAGAAGCTCCCAACGCCCACCATGATGAATGATTTCTCTGGGGTGCCTCCCAAGGTCTACCCTCACACCTGCTCCTTGTGCGACATGCAGTGTGATCAGGAAGAGGTGAGTGTTTAATAACGCAGTGTCAGACTCAAGGGCCCATGCAAATGCTATGGTATGGATGCAAGATGTTTTGTAAAGCAAATATAAAAATTCTTGTCAGTAAAAAAAAAAGGCAGACTTGTAAACAACACGATATGGGAAAGACAAAACAGGCCTTGGCCTTGATTTGTGTGCAACACAGAACACACAGTGTAACACAGCAGAGGCAGTAATATGGAAGGTTTGAAGAGGTAAGACACAAATGTAGGCAGATAAGTGTAATCAAAAGTATCACCCAGATACTAATAAATACTAAAACTAGTATTGCAGCTACATACTCATTTGAGCAAGGATTGATATTAAAAATAAATCACAAACGGAACAAATTATTTGGACCTTTCTTGAACAGTTTTTGAATAAGCTTTATCATCACAACTTTAACATGTGCAGTGTTTTTGTTATTTTGGGTTTGTAGGAGTGATAACTGTAGTATGAATTCAGTTTTTTGTCAGGAGCTTCCAATTTTTTGTTTCAGGTACAAAGTAATTATTATATTAACACAATTATATAGGTCAAATTTAGTCATTTTTTTAAAAGTTCCTTGGTTTCTAAGCATTGTAAACAGAACCCTATTCAGAGTAAAGGTTGTACTTGCACCCAAAAATGTGTTAATGTGAATCTTCAGAATTGATAATGCATGACTTATTCTGTGGATAGTGATTAATTCAATGTGTTTTATTTTTGTTTTGGTGTAATTAAAGGCAGTGGCCTTCATCATTTCAATCTCTGTACATCTCCGTTTGTGTAAGAACAAAAGTGCCTTACGCCTCAGTAGTTTTAATTGTAAAGGAGGAAGTATCGACTTGAGTGTAATCTGTGAACTGTGGTCAGCACTGGTGTCTGTTCTTGTCCTCAGGAGTGGATCGGACACTTGGAGACGGTGAACCACACCGCGGCCTGCAGACACCTGCGCACAACGTGAGGCCTCTACAGACTACTACACACAAACAGGACCTGTATCTGTCCAATCAGCTAATATAGAGCTACAGCACGGACACTCAATGATACCACAATTTTACACCAATATAGTCAACATTTATCCTATTACCAGTATTTTACACTACAGAGCTATAAGATACTATCTCAAGTTAAATATTTCAGCAAATCTTGTGTCCCTATAAGTAAATACTAGGGCTGTCAGTTTAATGTGTTAATTAGATTAATTAATTACACTGCAAATTAATGCGTTATAAAAATTAACGCAATTCATTATGAGTGGCAATTCAAGGCACGCGCAGTTTAAATTTGGCATACGGCGATCAAATCGCTGCCAGGGCCTTTGAACGGCAAGTTTATTTATAAAAAGAACGAAGACGGGACTATCACCAAGAACTCCGTGATTTGTAGCTTTTGTCCAAAAGAATTTTCTGATCACCGAATCTGCTCCTGTCTGACGGATCATTTGAACGATAAACACGTCCAGACAAGTTCCATTGTTATCGGTGATCGGGCGCACTTCACCAAACCACACACTCAGAATTTAGGAAACGAATGCGCAAAGCAGCCACTTGAAAACTGACAAACTGGCCTGGCCTGACAGCACTTGTAAATACAAGTTAGCTAATGCTTCAGTTATGTGATGTGTGCTAACTGCTCATGCATCTATCTCTCTGAAGGTATCCTGACTGGAAGCCAAAACTGACAAGGTTAGTCTCAGTCATTAAAAGGCTCTGTAATCTTTAAATATGTTTTTAACATGTACATCTAGTGTCATTCAGTTTACAAAATGAAATTTATGTTAATGATTATTTTGCTTTGTCATTTGAGCTTATTAAGTTTGATGTGAAGTAGGGATGTCAACAATGAATCGACTTGCGATTAATTGTCGATCAAGACGTTGGTCGAACAAAATGCATTAATTGTAATTAATCGCTAATTGCGGACACGCGCACCCGCGTGGTCACGAAACAAGGCAACCGCGCGCTGCGCCAAGCTCGACTCACAGCTGGCCGCAGACGCCAACGGCACTGCTCAGCCTGCTCAGCAGGCTGCTGAGCACGAGATCGAACCGCGGCGCCCGGAATGCGTACTCTCAGCCCTAGCCACAAACCAGCCGCACGAAACCAGCAGCAGCACGTGGTGGTTTAATCCTCGTTTAGTCCAGGTCTAGACCTGGTCCAGTCCTGGTTTAGTCCAGGTTTAGACTTGGTCTAGACCTGGTTTAGTCCACGTTTAGTCCTGGTCTAGTCTCTTAGCCAATCAGGATGGAGAACAGAATGTTACACTATAAAAAAATGTTACACTATTTAAAAAAAATCGGGGGGGGAAAAAAATCTGCAAACCGTGATAGAGCGAGGGATTACTGTATTTTGTTATTCAGCATCAATACATTTGTCTGCTTTTTACTAAGGAATAATTAATTGAGGAATATACAATATAATAATACTATGATATATTTTTGACTCAGTGTTATGTTACTATAGCTTATATTCTTAAAGACCCTATTGAAACACTCAAATTCAGGTGAAAAACGCAGCTTATCAGTTAATCGTTAATCGATCGATAAGGTCAATCAACTATCAATTAATGAATTAATCGATAATTTGCATCCCTAATGTGAAGTCTTTTAAGCATGTTTTATAATGACTAAGTAAGAAACTTGGCCATATATTCCAGGCAAATTTTGTTGAACAGAACTGGCCAGTACATGGACTTGATTGGCAAAGACAGTTGTATTGCAAACATTTAACTGGCCACTACTAGACAAATAATTATTCCATCCCTAGTGTTAATTATAACTGTTATTTCCTTGTGAAGGCGTGACTATGGAAAACGGCAGCGTTCGGGACACTCTGGCTCTCGCTCGGCCTCCTGGTCCCCTCCTCTTCCCCTTGAGAAACACAGAAGAACCTCCTACAAGATCCGGGGCAAAGCTTATAATCCTCATCACGTCACCAGGCCCCATCTATACCATACCAAAGGTACTTTTTAATTGTGTCACCAGCCAAAACTATGTACTAGGGCCAAACTGATATGGAAGGACTGATATGAAAGGCAGATGTTAATGTAAATAAATTGTTTCCTTGTACTTTTTTCATTAAGTCCTGTGCAGTTGTAGTCTTGTGAGTGAAGATTAGGGTCAGATGCATAGATATGCAATAGTTTTCATAGCTTTTGCCTCATCCCTTTTTTAGTTGACTAATCAGCTGGACATGTCTTTAGTCCACCAAGAATTTATTATGTTGACTACAGCACTAAACACCATATGTGAATCCAGAAGTATGGCGTAAAATAGCTGATACTATTCATTCATAGACCTTTCTTTAGCTGAATGGACAAAACACACAGACTAGAAAGAAAAGGTTTGTGAGCAGTGTGTCTCATAGGAGTTGCATGTTTAAATTCTTCCTTTAATGAGCCAAAAACTGGTTTGAATCACGTGACTCCAGGTGAAAAATGCAGGAAGTGAGAAGTCCAAACATGTCGGGTAGGGAAACAAACTCCGGTTATAAGAGCCATTGTGTTAATCTCATTGAAAACCATACAAACGTTTTTGGACTTTTAGTGTTAAATTGGTGTGGAATGCTTTCAAAAATCTATTATGTGTATGCCTTTTCTGTGTCAATATTACATGATTATATTACATGGTGGTGTTGGCAGATATATAGAAGTTCTGTCATGCCGTGTTTGCGTGTGAGTGCAAAAATGTATACCTGTAAATTATGCAGAATGGTTGCCAAAGCTAATTTCCATCCATGGATGTATGCCGGCCACATGACCCACGTTATTCAGTTCTGTGGATTGTATCAGACCATAAGATATTTGTCTAATAACCAAATAATATAATATAGATATATTTTCTGCCTATGAAAATCTATGGTAAAGCACACAAATTGATTGAAACTTCACAAAATAACACTTTAGAATTTTGTAAAAATTAAATAAATGTATACTATATACTGTAATCTATGTTCAGCAAAAGAGGTGTCTTTAACTTTACTGCATTTCCATTTCCTTTTTAGTTTGTTTAAATATGAAATACTACAAAAATCCTCTAAAGCCTATATTAGCACAGTATTAGTTATATCATGCCCCTTTTCTTCACAATGATTTCACACTAACTACATTTTTAAATTCCGTTTCTCTTCAGATGTTGATGCCCGGTTTGAGCGGCAGCCTTCTCGCGTTGGGCCACACTCCTTCAGAGAATACCGGGAGAAAAAGGAACTGGCTGGTTAGTTTACTTTAATTGTGGCCTATGAAAACATTTTATCTAGGGATGCACGATATATCGGCATTAACATCGGTATCGGCTGATATTACCAAATTTTCAACATATCTGTATCGGCCCGATGTGTAAAACTGGGCTGATATTAATGACCGATATTTGTCAGTACAGTAATCCCTGGAATTAACGTTTTCTCACATTTCTCTCTCGTTTAAACACTCCGTTTCGTAGATTTTCAACAAAATGTATTAATAGTGAAGTTTGTGTGTTTGTGGAGGGGGGGGGGCGCGAGTATGGGCGCGGACACGTGCGCCCGCTCATTGTGGTGGCCTGTGACAGAGCAGCATGACCGGCGCGAGATCTCGCGTCCCACTCAGGGCACCCGTGCCCAAACCCTGGAGGCACGCAGTCCGAGCCACGATGCGAACATGCACATCAAACCTCGACATGAACGAACACAAGAGCTGCACAGTGGTTTAAGATTAAGATTAAGCCTTTATTGGTCTGACACACGGGACAAATTTGACTTCTGCATTTGACCCATCCTTTTCAGGAGCAGTGAGCAGCCAACTTTTTCAGTGCCCAGGGGGCAGTACTGTGAAGGGGGGAAAGTCAGTGACTTACCAGTTGAGCTAACCAGCCGGTTTAATCCTGGTTTAGGCCTGGTCTAGTCCTTGTTTAGTCCAGGTCTAGACCTGGTCCAGTCCTGGTTTAGTCCAGGTTTAGTTCTGGTCCAGGTTTAGTTCTGGTCCAGTCCAGGTTTAGACCTGGTTTAGTTTGCATTTAGTCCTGGCCTAGTCCCGGTCTAGTCCCCCCCCCGGCAGAAATGAGTTTCCTCTGCAGAGTGGCTGGGCGCTCCCTTAGAGATAGGGTGAGGAGCTCAGTCACACGGGAGGAGCTTGGTGTAGAGCCGCTGCTTCTCCACGTTGAGAGGAGCCAGCTGAGGTGGCTCGGGCATCTGTTCCGGATGCCTCCTGGACGCCTCCCTCGGGAGGTGTTCCGGGCATGTCCCACCGGAAGGAGGCCCCGGGGAAGACCCAGGACACGCTGGAGGGACTATGTCTCCCAGCTGGCCTGGGAACACCTTGGGGTCCCCCCGGAGGAGCTGGAGGAAGTGTCTGGGGTGAATGAAGTCTGGGAGTCCCTGCTTAGACTGTTGCCCCCGCGACCCGGCCCCGGATAAGCGGAAGAAAATGGATGGATGGTATCGGTTAATATCGGTATCGGCCGATAACAGCAACATTAATATCGGATATTGGTATTGGCTAAAATGTTCACATTGGTGCTTCCCTAATTTTATCATTTTATAGTTACATACTATAACAAACAGTAATTGTGCATTTAAAATTGATTGTTTGAGAAGTTTATTAAGAGGTCAGATTCTTTAATTCGTTGCATTGCAGTAAGAGTTCTTAAATATATATTTTTTTTTAAATGTTTTTCTCCGCTTTGTCTTAAATTCTCAGGTGCATCACGTACTTATCTGAAGCGGCCATATCTCGACAAGCGTTACTCAAGCCTTAAAGGGGATATTACAAAGAAGACAACACTGAATAAAGCGAAGACCAGTTTAAAGTCAGGCCATGGGACCACCAGACTGGTTAGTATCACTATGAACTTGAAACTATTTGAAACTTTCATTAGAAATCACAAAGATAGATTTTAGGGCAACATAATGTCAGCAGAATATCAAAAAAAGTTCCATGGGAACTTTAAAAAAAAGTACCTTGTAGTTTAGACACTTTTTACATGTGTTCTGAATATGTTCTAAGATTGATGTGGTCCTTGTGTATGGCACAGTGGTTGAATGGTACACATTTTTGACCCACAGCAAGAATTTTCCAGTTTTAACATGCACCATAGTGTAATCCTCCAGCTAATGTAGTCCTGACTAAGGCTAGCTCAAGATGATTCTGTGAGTGCTGTACGGCAGGGGCTCACTGCTCCTGACAGATTGCCACAGAGGGATTAATAAATATAAATAAATATATGTTAGCTAGTCTGTTTAGTTTGGCAGTTGATAACATTATTCTCCCAAATGTAAAATGTTTAAAGATGGTCACGCCCACTTGGGTTTTGAGACGAACAACAAAATATTCTTGTTGTATGGCCAAACGTCTTGCCATGGCTTGTGTATTATGTGATTTAAGGCTGAAGAGGGTCCACCGGCCAAAAAGAAGAAAGCGACTGCCGCAGTTCAGGGTCCTGAGTGTCTGGTTTATCTGACTCACATCCCCAAAGAGGCCACAGAGCAGGAGGTGATCAACCTAGCTGGATCTTTTGGCCCCATCAATAATGTGCTCCTGATGCCCTCCCTCGAAGAGGAGGAGGACCATGGTCAACAGGTAAAGTGAGAACTGAATTGCTTATTTACTTCACACAAGGGACATATGATGCTAAATCAAACTTCATGAGCTATTAACAATAACTGTGTTTGCTTGATTTATGCATGTTGGAATAATTATTTCCGCCATTTGGGGCTTTGGCTTTAGTGGTCAGTTTTTTTCACCCAAGTCTTTATCGCAGCCCACAACTCTCTAAAGTAACTTGCATATATTAAAAAATGTAAACATAAGGTTAAAAAATGTTGTCTAGCCATTTTAAAAAATGAATCCAAGTAAATTAAAGTCTGTTGATCAGGTGTAATGCCACTATGAAGAGATGGGGGTTTGATCAATTCTGCATTTTTAACAGGGAATCAACTATCCCATTTCTATTAAGTCGTTTTGATTAATTTTGTAAAGTTTTTATGGCTCCAAGTTAGTTATTTTAATAACAAATGTGAGATTCTTTTCTTTAATTTCCTTCTTTTTCAGGCCTCTGTGTGTATGATGAAGGCACAGGATGCTCAGGCTTTTGCCAGCGCTCCAAACCTGCTGATCAGAGACGAGGTCGTCACAGCAATACTTGCTAAGGTAAATAAAATGAAGTAGCTAAAGTGCTAGCGGCATGATTAAAATGATTGGTCATTTGAAGTGATGACAATTAGTAATGTGGTTATAATTTACGTTAGGAAATTAAAAAAAAAAAGCCTAGCCAGGGGTCCTGTACTTATTGGGTAAAAAAAAATCGTATTCTGTTCACAGCGATCTCATAACCATACAATTGTGTTTGAAATGATGAAACCAAAATAAAACAACCTATTGTTTAGAGCTGCAAAATGAAACCACTTTGAGAAGTGATGAAACATGTTCATTAAAAATAGCCATTTGTTTTAATGTGCAATGTACAAGACTCGATCGTTTTATATTGGTTCATTTTAAATCAATCAAATCAAACATGTAGGTGTCCAAAATAAATGGATAAGATAAGACTTTATTGATCTCACACAGGAGAAATGTACTTGTCACAGTAGCTCCAGGTAGGGACAGTTTGAACAAGAAGACAAGTGCATGCAGGCAAAAATGGCATAAAGATAGGTAGTAATAATAATAAAAAAAATAAGTAATCGAATAATAATAATAATAATAATAGCAGTAATAATAATAATAAAAAAAACAGTGACAGGGAGAGTATTGAAAAATTGGAAAAACGATATTGCACGATAGGAGTATTGAAAAAACAACAATATTGCACATTGGGAAAACGATATTGCACGGTAGGATTCTACAGTGGAGTTATACAGTCTGATGGCGGTGGGGATGAAGGATCTGCGGTAGCGCTCCTTCTTGCACTGAGGGTGCCTCAGTCGGCTGCTGAAGGAGCTGCTCAGCTCCTCTACAGTCCGGTGCAGAGGGTGAGAGGTGTCATCCATGATGGACGTGAATTTGGCCAGTACCCTCCTCTCAGCCACCTCCTCTACAGAGTCCAGAGGACAGCCCAGGACAGAATAACCCACTTATTACTTACTTTTGGGAGCTGCCTAGTAGTTGGTAATGGCCATGTGGTGGGAAAAAATGTACATGCCATTTTAAATACATATGTTTATTAATGGGTGTCTAATGTGCTTTTCCACAGAATCCTGAGGAGCAATCTTCTGATGTAGACAGGTGAGGCACAATTAAGAAAACACATAATTGACTTAAGTGATCACATTGAACTGTTCATATTCAAATGCATCTATAATTTATTAATGTTATGTTTAATTGGTTTTCAGTTCTGTGAAGCCTGAACAAGGTAGAGCATTTCCCTGCATTCATGTCATTGTTGCATTGCATTTTCAGTCACTTAATTTATTCTTATGCATCTCTCTACCACAGGGAACAATGCGGATCATACCTCGGAAAAGAGGGTATGTGTTCTGTTTTTTTACCATATGATCAAGTAGATCAAGTATGAATTGATCTAAATTTAACTGTAATTTTAGATGTGAGAATTGTACAGCTGTTCAATTTATTAGCAACAATATGAGTCTAAATAAACCTATTAAAACCTACAAAACTGAAAGTCCGATCGATTGACAAATATTGTGTAACAAGCTTCAATGAAATAGGTTTCCAGATAGTTTTGTTCCTGTTGGACATAGTCTGATTTGGGATGGTTACCAGTACTTAATACACCAGTACCTTTCTTAACTGTAATTACTTTCCTGTATAATTATCCAGAACAAATAAGAATTGACATCTTCATTAAGTCCATTAAATGCCATTGAGGAAAAACTGAACTAGTTTGCATCAGTTATTTGCAGTCACATTGCCTGGTAACTTTATATAGTGCTCTCCCAGCACCCACCAGGCATAAAAGGTTAATCAGAAGAAAAACAGTTTCCATTACCTGTTTCTGGTACCAATTTACCAACTTGTATACCTAAAATTGGACTAAGACATTGGAAAGTGAGTGTTCAGCTGTTGTATCATTACATTATAGAATTTACTGTTTACTCTCACAATAAACCCAAGACAAAATGTGACCCATACTAAATGTTGTGTTGTGGACAGAAAGGGGTGGTGTTGATCGAGGGGCTTCCTGACAGTGGATGGACTGAAGAGCACCTCAAAGCCCTTGCAGAGCCTTTTGGATATCCAGATGACATCATTATGGCCAAACAGATCCAAAAGGTACTTGGAAAGAGCAATTATTTGTTTTTTACTGTGTAGACTCTTCTACATTAACAATTAAAAGATGTACGTGAGCAGTAGGGGTGTGCAAAATAATCGTCATGACAATGCATCGCGATACTAACTTTCACAATATACTGCATCGATTCTTGATGCCAAAAATCGATTATTATAATTAATAATGTAATATTTAATAGTTTCATATTAATATAAATAAATTATTAGTTTAATTTTTTTTTAAATAATCCTATGCACTTTTTTCTTTGTGAAAGGGTATTGTTTATGATGGTAGCTACCTCCAAAATGGCAAATGTTTGAAAATTTTTTGTTTTAGAAAAAATCCTATGCACTTTTTTTGTTATTGGTTTGGTTTATTTGTTTTTGTTATTCAATAAATTCAGTTATGAATTGAGTTGCTCAGAGTTATGTATCAATCAGGGATGAAAGAGTTCCGCTTTTTAGCGGATCTCCGCTTTTTTTTTAGCCGCGTGGTAATTTTTTTTATTTTTTATTTTTTCCAAATACGTTGAAATGTTGGGTGTGTATTATATATGTATAATTGTGTTTAGGGTTGCCAACCGTCCGTTGAAAAATATAATCGTCCCGTATTCAGAAACAAAAGTACATGTCTCGTATTAAACTTGTACATGTGTGCGGGGCCGCGCGAGCTTGTGTGCTCTTCTGGTGCTGCAGACCGCGAGTGCGCTCTCTCGGCTCGTTATCAGACTTTGATGTCGCAAAATCGGGGTCAGTGCCGTGTTTTGATATCAACTTTCAAATAAAAACCACTACAATTGTTTAAAAATGTGTTTTATCGCTATTTATTAAAGTTTTGCCCTCCCCCCATCCCCCGCCGGATTTTTTTTTTTTCCCGGGGGGGGGGTGACTTTCCGCTTTTTTCATGATTGGCCACTTTCATCCCTGATCAATTGAAGACACACAGATACACAGCCACTGATATTTAAGTTATCCTCTTTTTTTTTTTTGGTACATTTTCACTGAAGTATGTCGAATATATTGCAATGCATCGCAATAATTCAAGTATCGTGATGCATCGTGATAGTATCGCATCGTGGCATATGAATCGTGATTCGAATTGAATCGTGACTTCTTTGCCAATACCCACCCGTAGTGAGCAGGGTGTGATCTGAATTTGCATACCCACAACAGCTCAAATCTATTCTACAAAACATAACAAAAGTGTACACACAATAAATATTGAGTTCTAAATATGATTATCCCATCTGTCATTTACTAATTACTGTGCCAGTCCTAATATTCATTTTTTAAAATTTCGATTATTATAATTTAAGCTTGGAAATGGTAGCTAAACCAATAAAGCCAGTGTAATTATGTTAAAGGTCCCATGTAGGGGTGGCACGGTATATGTATTCGTATTGAACCGTCGCGTACAGGGGTCATGGTTCGGTGCGTGCATTTTGACGGAGAATATACGGTACAAGTTTAATATTGAACTGACCACGGGACTTTCATTTTGCAAGGGTTTCCTTGAGGACTCTTTAACCATTGCCATTTGCGAGCCCTGATTGGTCCATGAACATGTATACACAAGGAAGAAAGTCATCAGTCATGAAAAAAATGGAAAGTCACGGACACCGCGGTTGAAAAATTGAATGAAGGTGTACAGTGGCTTGCGAAACTATTTGGCTCCCTTGAACTTTGTGACCTTTTGCCACATTTCAGGCTTCAAACATAAAGATATAAAACTGTAATTTCTTGTGAAGAATCAACAACAAGTGGGACACAATCATGAAGTGGAACACACTTTATTGGATATTTTTAACATTTTTAACAAATAAAAAATGAAAAATTGGGTGTGCAAAATCATTCAGCCCCATTGAGTTAATACTTTGTAGCGCCACCTTTTGCTGCGATTACAGCTGCAAGTCGCTTGGGGTATGTCTCTATCAGTTTTGCACATCGAGAAACTGATATTTTTGCCCATTCCCCCTTGCAAAACAGCTCGAGCTCAGTGAGGTTGGATGGAGAGCGTTTGTGAACAGCAGTTTTCAGTTCTTTCCACAGATTCTCAATTGGATTGAGGTCTGGACTTTGACTTGGCCATTCTAACACCTTGATATGTTTTTTGGTGAACCATTCCATTGTAGCTTTTGCTTTATGTTTTGGATCATTGTCTTGTTGGAAGACAAATCTCCGTCCCAGTCTCAGGTCTTTTGCGGACTCCATCAGGTTTTCTTCCAGAATGGTCCTGTATTTGGCTCCATCCATCTTCCCATCAATTTTAACCATCTTCCCTGTCCCTGCTGAAGAAAAGCAGGCCCAAACCATGATGCTGCCACCACCATGTTTGACAGTGGGGATGGTGTGTTGAGGGTGATGAGCTGTGCTGCTTTTACGCCAAACATAACGTCTTGCATTGTTGCCAAAAAGTTCGATTTTGGTCTCATCTGACCAGAGCACCTTCTTCCACATGTTTGGTGTGTCTCCCAGGTGGCTTGTGGCAAACTTTAAACGACACTTTTTATGGATATCTTTAAGAAATGGCTTCCTTCTTGCCACTCTTCCATAAAGGCCAGATTTGTGCAGTATACGACTGATTGTTGTCCTATGGACAGATTCTCCCACCTCAGCTGTAGACCTCTGCAGTTCATCCAGAGTGATCATGGGCCTCTTGGCTGCATCTCTGATCAGTCTTCTCCTTGTATGAGCTGAAAGTTTAGGGGGACGGCCAGATCTTGGTAGATTTGCAGTGGTCTGATACTCCTTCCATTTCAATATTATTGCTTGCACAGTGCTCCTTGGGATGTTTAAAGCTTGGGAAATCTTTTTGTATCCAAATCCAGCTTTAAACCTCTCCACAACAGTATCTCGGACCTGCCTGGTGTGTTCCTTGTTCTTCATGATGCTCTCTGCGCTTTAAACAGACCTCTGAGACTATCACAGTGCAGGTGCATTTATACAGAGACTTGATTACACACAGGTGGATTCCATTTATCATCGTTAGTCATTTAGGTCAACATTGAATCATTCAGAGATCCTCACTGAACTTCTGGACAGAGTTTGCTGCACTGAAAGTAAAGGGGCTGAATGATTTTGCACGCCCAATTTTTCGTTTTTTATTTGTTAAAAAAGTTTAAAATATCCTATAAAGTGTGTTCCACTTCATGATTGTGTCCCACTTGTTGTTGATTCTT
Organism: Paratrypauchen microcephalus; assembly: GCA_036785185.1. NCBI lineage: Eukaryota > Metazoa > Chordata > Actinopteri > Gobiiformes > Gobiidae > Paratrypauchen > Paratrypauchen microcephalus. Next base: position 3,040,223 of record JAVJIX010000033.1, read on the forward strand.
CACAAGAAATTACAGTTTTATATCTTTATGTTTGAAGCCTGAAATGTGGCAAAAGGTCACAAAGTTCAAGGGAGCCAAATAGTTTCGCAAGCCACTGTACACAGCTGTACACAGTTTATTAGTGCAAAATGCACATGTTTGAAACGGCGTTAGGTTATCTGTGATATAGGCCAGGCCTATAGCTCATGTTCACTGAGCTATGTGAATGTAAAAAAGTGTTTAGGTACTTATGTGTATTGTATGTGAAGGTACCCATGTGTTAAAACTTCACTGATGTACCCAGCTCAGTAACCAATCAGTATATCAATATATGACAACTCAATGTGGTGCTTGCGTGTTCACTTGTTTTACTTACAGGTTTTAAGTGGCAGCTATCTCAGCTGGAGATTTAAACAATAAAAAGCTGCCTTTGAGGACAGCCTTTCTGTTGTTTTTTTTCCTGCACTGTACCGAACCGTGGGGTCTGAACCGAGGTTTGTACCGTACCGTGAGTTTTGTGTACCGTGCCACCCCTAGTCCCATGGCATGAAATTTTCACTTTGAGGTTTTTGAACGTTAATGTGAGCCTACCCTGTTTAGGGCCCCCCCATGGCTAAAAGTTGCGAAATGTGTAAACTGAGCATTTGCGATCCTTTTCCGTGTTTGAAAAAAAGACAGCCCAAACGGGCGATTCTGAACAAGGGAAGTTTCTGACGTCACACTCAGGGAAAGGTTTCCACCCCCCGTCTGGATGTCTACCCACCGTCTCTGGAAATCACGCCCAGAGAATTTGGACCGCGAACGAGCTACGCAATGCGAGATGCGTTTTTTTATTTGCCTGGAGACACGTGAGAATGTTTCCAGGCTCGGATGTCCTTTATCCGAAACTCTGAAACGGCAGTGGTTTAATTTTATTTTTGTGGAAATGTGTTTTTTTTAATGCAACTCGTCTCATATCTTCCTCTGCGCTTACACACACGGAAGTGGGGCCAGCGAACAGCACACCGCTAAACGAGGAACCAGCGGAGAGTTTGGCCACACCCCCACCCGCTGCACTGGCCTGTCTCTGTCCTCCTCATTTGCATTCAAACAACAACGCCCAGAATAAAGCGTTTTAGAGACATATTTGGCCTCATGAAGACAGAGTCATATCTCATGCACTGAGGCTTGATTTTGAAGAAGGATTCTTTTACAGTATTAGGAAACCATTAAGACGCCATATAAACGCATCAAGAAGTACCATGTCATGGGATCTTTAATCCGTTTTATGTTTCAGGCCCTTTTGCTAATGCCAGATGTGGAGACAGCTCGAGAGATGGTGAAGGTTTACACATTCAGCCCGGCTTCTGTCAACGAGCACAAAGTGACGATGAAAAATGTGTGTAGAAACCTGGGCATGCACACGCCGGTAAGAATCAGAACAGGAAGGGCCATCACTACTGTACACAACCTATTTAAATGATCTGAATAAGTAAATAATAAACTTTCTCTAAACAGGTGGCGTTGTACAATCTTCTGATGCATGGGGTAGATGGAATGGTAAGGTCAAAGTTCACTGTAAATCACCATTTTAATACTATAATTTTTTTTCTATTATGTATAAAGCCTGTTATCCCTGTAGACTAGGGCTGTGCAATCCATCCCATTTCAATAAACTGTAGCTTTGATCACAATTTGACCAATTAATCATAATAAATCTGTTTTTCTATCTCTAAATAATTGCTTCGAATAATGTTCGTCACAAATTTTTGTCAGAAAATTGCTATTTGATATGGTCTATTTAAACCCTCAATCATCCAGGTAGTATTCATTGCAAAAGAAAAAATCAGTATCAACTGGACAAAGGATCACTGATCCTCATGGCTTCTTCAGTTCTGGTCAGGGTTCTGTCTGAAGGGAGGAGCTAACTACACTGAAACCTACACTACTGTGGGTCAGTAACAGAAACTGTAAGCAAATAGTTATTAGTTTCAGGATAGTTCATGCCTCCCTTCAGACAGTTATAAGGTAGTGTCCCACCAGAAACCTGACCAGAAGAAGCCACTAGGATGAGTTGCGAAACGTCTTCATTCTAAATCAGCCAGGCAGAATTGATTTTTCTTTTTCTATTGGACATGGTTCCAAATAGGCCTTGCATGATATTTTCCCATTCTTGTATTTGGTCATGATATTTTGTCATTGAATGTGCAATGACTTCACACTGTTTTTTTCAGATGAAGGCTTCATCTGTGCCCTGGGGCATGCTCATTGTGGTTTCCAATGTGCCTCAGACTCCGTCCAGTGCCTCCATCGTGCACAAACTGGTCAGCCGCATCGGGACGGTCTTCAAAACACTAGCCATCAAAAATATGGTAAAGAATTTCTCTTAATTTATTTACTTTTCCATCTTTCAATTTTTAATTAAATGGAATGGTAAATTGTCATTTTAGTGCCATCAGACCATTTTTAATCTAATTTTCATTCAAGGGTATGAGAACTTTTAAGAAATTTAGTACATTTTCTAAGCTAAAAATAAACTGTTCTCATACATGTCTTTTCCAATTAAATCAAATCAAATGGTTGACCTAGTTTATCAATGGATTTTTAGGAGTAACTTTTTTGCATTTTGGAAGATAGTGTTTTCGAAAATGATATGAAACAGTTGGTCCATCATCTATAGAGAGCTTTTGAGCTGGGCTGTTCATCAATGGCTGTCGTCTTGTCTTTTGTTCAGGTGATCTTTGAGATGGCTACAATTCCTCTGGCCACTGCGGTCTTCAGACATTATCAAAAGTTCCCCTGCATGATCCAGGATAGCCCTCTGGTGTTTTCACGCAAAGCAGACGCCAAAACTCCATTTAAAGTCATTCCCGCCTTCCTCGGCTCAGACAAAGTAAGCAAGTTTTAATTAGTAAATGGTGTCTGTAAATGAAGAGGTATTGTTTGTGTTATAGTTATAGTCAAATTTATTATTATTTTTTAGATTAAATCATGCATCTCCAGAAGGTTTCAGTTTATTACATGTCCAAGACAAACGCAGCTTAGAAGTTAGGGATGTCACTATAATGAAGTTAAAAGAAACTCAACTATTTCATGATTCTTCATGATTATTTATTAATTGGCTGTGTAGACAAATACCAATGAAATTGTAAGTATTCTTTTTTTGACATTATCTACCGCTTTCCTCCTGGAGGTGACTCATTTTATGAAATCAAACTTTCTGAATGATTAAAGTTAACAGGGATGAAAGTTCCGCTTTTTAGCGGATCTCTGCTTTTTTTTTTTTTTTAGCCGCGTGGTAATTTAAATTTTTTTATTTTTTCCCAAATACGTTGAAATTTTGGGTGTGTATTATATATGTATAATTGTGTTTAGGGTCGCCAGCCGTCCGTTGAAAAATGTAATCGTCCCGTATTCAGAAACAAAAGTACATGTCTCGTATTAAACTTGTACATGTGTACGGGGCCGTGCTTGCGTGCTCTTTTGGTGCTGCGGACATCGCACGCCCCGAGCTGCCCCGAGTGCGCGCAGCTCTTGTATTGTTTTATATATATTTATACAGTTTTAAGTTAAGCAGGACAGATATTTACTGTTAATCTTATTATTATATATGATTCTTGAAGAAAAGAAGACAAAACTGTCTATTATGGCTCAGAAGGAAATAAGCAAGCAGAGAGCACGAGTTCTTGTTGTGGCATCCGAGCAGAGAGCGAGGCTTGTGCACAAAAAACGCCTTCAGCGACTTGCAGGGAGGAAGGGAGGGATGAAGGATAAGTAGACAGTAAATAAAAACTACTACAAATGTTTAAAAATGTGTTTTATTGCTATTTATTACAGTTTTTATTATTTATTTATTTTTCCCCGGGGGGGACTTTCAGCTTTTTTCATGACTTGGCACTTTCATCCCTGAGTTAATGTTTAGTAACCAGCTATGAAAGCGCTTAACATTTGGGAACTTTTTGGTGTCTGTGTATCCTTATCTGAATAATTACAATTACCGATTAACTGAATATTCTTGACACCCCTACTTAGCAACTATTTCTTACACTGTTAGTTGTCAGTTATTGACCTAATTGAGACAAATCAAATGTTTGAAAGATCAAATATTGTGCTTGAGCATGCTATAGGTGGACAACGGTAGATCATTGTTATTATTTACACATTTTAAATCGCAATCGTCATCTAAAACTATTAAATTAAAGAAATAGTCCACAGACTATCGCTTTAGAAAGAGTTGGTGATACGGATTTGTTGGGGTCAGTGTGCTCTCAAAAGAAACACTGATACCAAATTGAAAATGAAATATTAGGTTTATTAAATCTGGGTCCTTGGAAGGCAGTGCCCACATCGCCACATGTTAACGTCACCACCAACAGATCCTTAACACCGGCAACACAATGGATAGCTGCACATCACATTGGTGAGCTGCAGATTTTTATTTTTATTTTTTTGCATTTGTACCAAAATGACGCTGCTGAATGCTACTGTATCACTGATAGAGAAAATACAACTGTAGCACGAAGTTGGTACAGAGCAGTAGCTGTGCCAGTGGTGGTGAACACTGGGCATGATCAGCAATATGGCATCTTGAAAATTGTGATTAAAAATACTCAGACATGCACAAATCACTCCAAATACAACTTCCAGATGGTAAATGAGAAGGTGGAACAGCTATAATGTCATTAAAAGCTCTGAAAAGTTGATTTTGCATAATAAGTGTCCTTTAAATACACACATCTGTTCCAGGAGGTGCATGAAGATAAAAAGGAGCCCCCAACTGTTGTAGAGACCAGCCAAACTGAAGTTATTTCAAACCCAGTGCCCAAAGAGGATATGGAAGATACGGAGAATAAGTGTACAAAGGCTGAAGAACAGGTGATGGCAAATATTGTGGAAAACCCAACAATAACCATCACCACCGGAGACAAAGAAGAGCCCATGGAGACACAACCAGAGCATATGGTTAAAACTGAGGTGAAAGAGGAGGCAGCAACTGAGGAGGTGACGGAGACGGACCAGATGAGTCAATCGGATCCTAAAGAAAATGGAGCTGAAGTCCAAACTGTAGAAGAGTCAAAGCCCACTGCGTCCACTGAGGGAGCGGCCGTGACTCAGGACATGAGCAGCCAAGAGAGCGTCCCCCAGGTAAGTGGATTATTGTCTATGTGCATGTTGACTATAATATGAGTCACTTTATTTATAGAGCCCTTTACAAAACTCAAGGTGACCAAAGTGGTTTTGAATAAAATGACACAATATAAAAAATATTAACTTAATATTTATTATATGTAAATAACTGTAAATGACTGCAAAAAGAGCTGTTAAAAACTAAATTCAAGCAAGCCTGCAATAAGGAGTGAAGGAAAAAAGGTTATTAAGTTAATTTTTATTTTTTTATTTTTTTTTTGGGCAGTACTTGAACCTCAACTATAACATTTATTGGCATTTTTTTTTTCTTTTTTTTTTTTTTTGATGGATAGCTCTAAGAAGTCCCCTCTGGACTGTGTTGAGTTGTTGTGGCAGCCTTGGGTATGGAGTGTTATGGGCTTCACCTGCCCTTCTCTCACTCTGATGTCCAAGACATGACAGCAATGTCTTGGATAATCCAGTGGTTGTTTTAAATGACAATATCATTCAAATTTTTCACAAATTTTATTATTTAACATTCAATCTACTGACCTCGGCAGCCTTTCCTGTTATTACCAATTAATTTGCATAATTTTGGCCGGTTATTCACAATTTTACTGAATTACTGCTAATGTAATCTTAATTTTTGCCACTAGATGTCACCCATTTGCATTTTTACACTTTACAGGCTATCTCCGCTGAAGGAGAATGTCAAGTGAAAGCATCCAAGCCCTCAGCTCCATCTGGACAAAAACAAACATCTAGGGAAAAAAGCAAAGATCCAGTGAAAAACAGCCATCACATTAGCAGCAGCAGAGAAGAGGAGAGGAGGAGAGCGGACAGAGAGAGGAGAGAGAGGGAGTCTCGTGATCGAGAGAGGAGAGAGAGAGAACGCAGCCGAAAAGATAGAGATTATGATGATAGAAGCAAGAGGGATCATGAGAGGGAGAGGAGGGGAGATCCGAAGAGGGAGGAGATGAAGAGGGAGGAGATGAAGAGGGCGTGGAGGAGGGAGTGGGAGAGGAGAGAGGGGAAGAGGAAACCCTACTCGGAGGTGGATTACAGGAGGAGCGATGGCAGCAGACGAACACATCACAGAGACGAAAGACACAAGAGCTCCAGTGAGAGGAAGATGGTGAGGAAATAACAAGCCTGGTCTAAGAATCCAGTTTTTCTGCTACATGTTTAAAATAGAAAATCACAGTAGAATGTATCAAAATTGGTAATTGGTGTTATTACTGTCTTTATTACTCTAACCTTTACTTTGTGTGTTGGCATAAATATATGGTATCTTATATCGATGCTAATCCACGAAAATTGCTACATCGGTTTAGAAAAAATTGTAGAATACGTTGAGTTTACTTAGGCTTGAACTTTTCTTAACCAGGTCCAGACTTTTTTCTGGAGTGGCACCAGTCTATTAGACAGTTATTTAGTTAATTGAATCGTTAAAATTATTATTTTTTTGTGAATAAATAAAATGCAATAATTTTAACTCTTCTATCCTGGACATATCAAACATGTCTGATTAAAGGGATAGTGCGTTTTTTTTTAATGCTAATCTGTATGGGTTTCCTTCTCAAAGTTACGTGTGTTGACACCGGCTTACCTCTGACACTCTCAGCTGATCCTGGTTCGGCTCGCTTTCTGGAGCTCAGGTAATTAGGTCCGGTAACTTCTCTAGAACATTAAATAAAGCTTGTTTTTCTTCTCAAAACAAAACATTTGTCCGAAAGGTGATATAGTTGCGTCCCAAACAGTTGTCAACAAAACATCCAGCAGCGAACTAAGCGATCGCGTATTGTGTCTGACGACTTGTATCACAGCGCGAATATCAGCTGTATCAGCCTGTTCACTTGTTAACTTCCCCTTGCGGCGGACCGCATCTGCCGTACACTTCCGCTAAAGGTGAACAGGCTAGTACAACATAAAAAATAAAAAAAACGCACTATCCCTTTAAGGTTGTATTCTTGTTGGGTTATTCAATTTGAAGTGTAGATGCATCCAAATATCATTTAAATGATAACACTGTATATCTTTACTGTCAGGTTGAGGACGACTTTCCTTTTAGTCTGAGCGACTTTGTGACAGTGGACGAAGTGGGTGATGTTGACAGTGAAGCTGCAGATGCTCTGACAGAGACCGAGGTTGGACCTGGGTCTGAACTGGGGCTAGAACCAGGATCTGAGAATAAGCCGGGGACAGAACCAGGACTAGAGAACCAGACAGAAGAGAGTCCGGGGTCTAGGCCACCACTGGAGACACAGGAGAAGGTGAGAATACTTACTGCAATATTTAATTTAAAGGAGGTAGGTGTATTATGCAAAATTGATGATTTTTTTTTTTTTTTTTTCTTTTAACCATGTTGAAATTGTTTTCTACCCACTCGAAGTTGTATTTTAACGGATTCATGCATTTTTAAATATTTTTACTTGCCTTTATTCAAGGCACCATTACTCTGAAAATTCTCATTTTTCCTTGCCCCCCATACATACTGCTCTGTATATATGTAGGATTCAGCAGCTTTTTGTACCCATTGAAGATGGTAATTGTTTGTATTTTTAAGGTGTTATTTTAGCATTTCATTTCTAATTTCTACAATCTAGACAGGCTAAGTTGATTGACAGTGACAATTCTGGAGTAGTATTCTATGTAAATAGTTCAATAAAATCACACTGTCCTGTGTGTCTCTCTGTATGTGTAAATAATAGATTGTATTCTGCTCTTTGCAGGCCCAGGATGTTTCTATGGAGGATGTGAGCGCTGAAGAACCAGATAAGACGGGGGACATGGAAATAAAGCCTGAGGAGCAGACGGCAGAGGAGCAGAGACCAGAAGAGCTGGCCAAAGAAACCAGTGCTGTAGCTGGTAAGTTTATGCTTAACTCTTTCACTGCCAGCCTGTTTTCAAAATCTAAGCCTGTAGATTGCCAGAGATTCAGAGAATTTTCACTGATTTTACAAGACTCACAGAATACTGAGTTCTTTGACTATATAAACATGGCACACATCAAAATAAAGCCTAGACTCTCTTCTTTCACCTGGAAAAAAAATTATGTTTCTAACCTTTTCGGTTCTCAAATAACTGATAGTAGAACATAGGGAAGTTTCAGCAAAAACACTGGTTTTTGAGCAAGAAATGGAGCAAACGAGCGTTGAGTTCAGAGAAGGATTTCGAGCAGATCAGTGACTTTGACATCAATATTTATTGATTTAGTGACACCTCAAACATCTAAAATAACAGAGAAAGAGATTTTTGATGACAAAGTACATTTTTTATTTACAAATATAAGAATATAAGGCTCTGTGAATAGTGCCAAGAGATGTTTACAGGATATAATAATATCTTTTCATATAAAATAGAACTTTGTTGAGGCTTTGTCTGAGGCCCAGAGTACAGACCCATAATAAAAACTAATACACACACACACACACACACACACACCTACACACACACACACACACACACACATATATATATATATATGTACATACACACAAGCCCATGCATAAACCTTTACACACACACACAGCTACACACGCACGCGCGCACGCACACGCGCACGCACGCACGCACGCACACACACACACACACACACACACACACAACTTCATTCATTACAATTACCATACAGCACCATTACTGCTCCAAGTCAGTAAACTTCTTCTTTGGAGCTGTCGTAGTTCTGAGGAGACTCCCTGGTCCGTGCAGCGCACACAGGACACGCCCCCTCCTCGGGCACAGCAGATCTCTGCTCAGACCTCGCTGCTTGATCCGGCTTGTCTCTGCGATCCTCTGATCCAGGATCCTGGGTCCCAAGAGCGATCTGATCGCTCCATAGGCGCTGATCAACAGTTGTCTGCTTTTCCGGGTTCGCTGGCCTCGCCATCTTACACACATCTATACACACACTGCACTCCTCCTTTCTTCCCCGGCTCTGATCGGCAAATAATGATACAACATCGCCATCTACATGTTGAGAGATGTGAATTACACCTCAAAAGTTGCTCCAGGCCGTAACCTAGCAACCCCCGCTGAAAAACGTGTTGAACGTCTATAGACGTTCTGGCAATCAACGGTTGGGTTCGCCCGAACGTCTATAGACGTCTCCGGCAGCCAATGAGTTAAAAATGCCTAAGATCAGGTCAGATCTCTTCACAGATCTGACCTGGAACTTGGCCTGGTGGTAGCCATGTAAATAATCATCGATCCTACAGCCGACGATCCAAATGCATCGATGCGTCCACAAGAGAATCAAATTTTTATGTAAAAAAAAATGTATTCAAAACATCATTAATGCATAAAGTGAAAACTATGCACCATTGAATCAAATCGTATCGAATCGTGGGGAATTCTCAAGTATCGAAAATAATCAAATCGTTGGCTTAAGAAATCAATATCGTATCGAATCGGCATGAAGTGTCTGATTTACACCCCCGCCTGGTGGCATCACTTGGCTCCATTGTGATGTATTAATGTAATACCATATTGTGGAAAAACAATACAATCTCCATTGAGACAAGCAGGTGGCAGGCCCTCCCCCAGAAAAGTTACATAGAGCACATTTAAGAAGAATCTTTCATTTTAGATGGCATCTGAATATTCAGTTCAAGTATTACTACATATTAGGACAGATTTGGTAAGGAAAATGGGTAGAGCCTGGAGGGCTTTGGAGGTACTGATAGGTGATATAACAACCAATATATTTAGTGATGTAAAAATTGACTATAAATCTTCAACTAATTATAAAACTTAGGTCTAAACCATCTGGCTCGATTAGCTTTGAAGTTGGGTTTATTTAGGCTATATTTACTATTATTTTGGCTCTTTACTGTCATATTTAAAGGCAGTAGGTAGTAGGTAGGCCTAATGGCATTTTTGCTATAGGCTTATATCGGTCAGGCCCTAAAATAAGACTTCAATCTTTTAACTTCCCATTAACACCAGTACAGATCAAATGATTGTGTTATGTTGCAAATAACGTAGCACAGGGTAAAAACAAATGGAATATTTTTGAATGATTATTCTTGTAAAGACTGAACACTTTATATATTTGTTTGACAGCAGAAATGACAGAAGCGGAGCAGCCAACAGAGAGCATTGTGTGCGAGATCACAGAGGAGCCGCCTCCTTCCACTGCAGAAGAAACCGGTGAAACAAACCAGGAAGAACCTTCAAACCCAACAAAAGATGAAACACTGGAGGTAAAGATGTGATTCCAGCCTTTATACGGTTGATGTGCTTGTATGGGTTATATTATTTTGACAAGTTTCTAGAGAACACAGTATCAATGTTAGAATGTTTTAAAGGTCCTATATTACACAAAATGGATTGAGCTTTAAGCTGTGCTAATATGTTAGAACATCAAAAACATAACTGGAGCTGTGTTTAGTTTCATTCACTTGAGTAATCCTTTATTATTAGTCCATCTACATCTCCAAACCTCAAAATGCTCTGTTCTACCATGTGATGTAGTGAAGAAATAGTTTGTTAATACGTGAAGAGTCCCTCAGTCGTCCAGGTAGAATCCATGATAAAAGAAGAAATTCAATTTGTCAACTGGACAAAGTTTGTTTGGTCGAAAACGTTTCGTCGCTCATCCAAGAGGCTTAGTCAGTTCTGGTTAGAGTGCTGGTAAGACAGAAATGGTGGAGTCAGACATAATTTGTCTCCCATCTATAATTCCATTCTTAAAGGAAAATTAACGTTTTTTTTTTTTTTACAATCTGAGCCTTCTTTCGGCAATAAAACAAGTAGTTTTACTCACCCATAGCAGTTTGGTGTCAATTGGAGCAGTATCGCAGAACTTATGTTGAGCCATTCTGTTCTACTAATGATCCCGTATCCGTTAGCGTGAGTGCTCGGGGCATTACTTTGCGCTCTCCAAATAACACAAACTTTAGCACTTTTCAAATCACAGAAGATCGCTGTGTCAGGGTAGACTTTTAGTGGATTCCAAAACGGCCTGAAACCCGATATCCAGCTATAGTTTCATTTGATGACGTCATCAGAGAGGACAGTGCGCATGCGTGAACTCAGCTGTTTTGTAAACACCGCTAGTCCGAAAGAAGCTAACACCGCTCTGAACTTTACTTTTCTGTTGCGATATCGGGGTTCAGGCCGTTTTGGAATCTACTAAAAGTCTACCCTGACACAGCGATCTTCTGTGATTTGAAAAGTGCTAAAGTTTGTGTTATTTGGACACCGCAAATCAGTGCCCCGAGCACTCACGCTAACGGATACGGGATCATTGGTAGAATAGAACGGCTCAACATAAGTTACTGCTGCGATACTGCTCCAATTGACACCAAACTGCTATGGGTGAGTAAAAGTACTTGTTTTATTGCCGAAAGAAGGCTCAGATTGTAAAAATTTATTTTCCTTTAAGCCTAGATCAAGCAAACAGGGGAACAATAGGGCTAGAGCCAGGTCAGGGCCAGAGGTGTGAAAAACAGTCGTTGTAGGGATGAATAGGTATGCTAATCTAGACGCCAGAGAAACAAAAGACTGAAACCAATGATAGTTTCGGAAAGTAGTTAGCTAGTTAGCTCCTCCCTGCAGCGAGATATAAGCAAGTGTCTTACCAGTATTCTAATTAGAGCTGACGAAGCCTCTCGGATGAGCGGCGAAACGTTTTCGACCAAACAAACTTTGTCCAGTTGACAAATAGAATTTCTTCTTTTATCATAGTTTGTTAATAGCTACTTTTAGTTCAGTAGAGCTTGGCAATTGTAGGGCTGAATTGATCCAAATGATACTAGTGAAGGTGGCGCACGTCCTGTATTACCACATGACATCACAAGGTAGAAGTAGAGTGTTTTCTGTTTGAAAGAAGAATGTCAGATTTGTGTGTTAAATGTGTCAATGAACCAAAACAACCCTCCAGTTATGTTTTAATGAGGAAACATTATAGCAAAGATCAAAAAGAATACGTTTTTGACATATTGCCGGTAGAGTGTGTAAAAATTCCGTGGAGAAAATCACATGCTTAAAATGCCAAGGCAGAACACTTTAAATTTTATTGCATAATATTCTCAGGTCACTGCCACAGTTCCGGAGGAGGAGGAGGAGGAGGAGGAGAAAGAGGAAGAAGTGGCCACAACAGAAGACAACAAGGAGGAGAAACAAGAAACGGATGCAACTATTGCTCCCTCTGCTGGTATGTTCCAGATTGTGGGTTGATTTCTTGTTTCCTTGTGCGGTACATTTTTACATCTTTATAGCAAGGTGCACTGCTATCAAACGGTCAACACGCTCATTGCATACTGCTCTGCCTAAAACATTTTACAATTGGATGCAGACAGAAAGCAATTAAAACAGTTGCCATAGCAATTAACAATTCAAAAGATAGGATATTTTGTTTTAAATGGTGAAAAACATCTCAAAATGTTATCTTTTATAGGTAGCTGAAACATGTAAAAAGTAGTCATGGTGAATTATATTTTAATTGTAATGGCAAATTTAATAGAAATGTTTTTTTCTGTAGTCATAGGCACAGAATGATTTAATATTTCTTATTTTTCAGAACCTTCTTCAGAACCTGAAGCATCTGAAAACGGTGAAAAAGACCTGACACAAGACACTCAGAAAGACCAGACTCTGCCTCCGTTTGACCCCAACAGCTCAGTTGGTGAGAACTGATTTACTGCTTTATTTTACTGCATAATCATAGTATAGCAAGTGTTCATATATGTGTTCATGAAGTAGTGTTAATAAGTTCTTCTGGTACTGCTCAGAGGTTTTTTGGAGATAAAGTCCAAATATAGTTGACCCTCTAATGATGGATTGTAAGTTGGTCCTGGTTTGCTCCTGGGCCAGTTTTGGCTTGGGCTGTGTGTATTCTTGGTTTAGACCAGGGGTCGGCAACCTTTACCACTCAAAGAGCCATTTGGACCCGTTTGACACAGTAAAGAAAATACTGAGAGCCACAAAACCCTTTTGAAATTTAAAATGAAATAACACTGCATATAACGTCTTTTTTTTTCATAGAATTACATTTGGAAAATGAATGAACTAAAATAACATATATTTTAATTAAATACAGTGGTCCTTCGCTGTTTTGCTGATTTTTTTTAATAGTGTATCAACACGCATTGTGTTCTGCATCCTGATTGGCTAAAGACCTTTGTCTTTGTCAGTCATTCTCCTCCGTGTCTGCTGTACAGAATGTGTTCAGTTTGCCAAATTTATTTAAATGTTCGATCACGATCAGTGTGACTCTGAAGCAGTGAGGACTGAGCGGTCTGGCATTTCGGCACATGCCAGAAGGGCCGCGGCCGTGCGTCTCACCTGGGGCTGGTCGCGCCGGTCAGGCTCTGTCACGGATTTGACCACGATGAGCAGGTGCACATGTCCGCACGCACACTTCTCTGGGTGGTCAATGCGCATTGGGAAGCGGGCAGTGTTTCCACAGAATGAACTGGTGGATCCTGGCGTCCAGGCGGTGGAACCAGTCCTGAGAGCGCACGGAAGCGTTCTCACTACAACAAAACCCGCAGCGGCACCAGGCGCCTCGGTCAGAGGAACTGTGAAATATACGCATATTTATACACGCAATATAAAGCTGACTACTTCATGGATTTAGCCTATTGCGGGTTATTTTTACAATGTAACCCCCACGATTGAGGATTGAGGAACCAATGTACTGAGCCGCATCAGAGGGATCAAAGAGCCGCGGGTTGCCGCCCCCTGGTTTAGACCCACTCAAGCCCTGGTTGAGCTAGTTTAGTCTTACCTCTTATTGAATTTCCACTAGGATAATTTCCCATTTGTCTTCCAAAAACAATGATTGTAACAAAGTATATAGAATATGGAAGATATTTTGTTCCATCAGATTTTTAATTTTAAATAGAGCTGAATTTCTCGCTTTGAACTCTGATTAATTTTTAGAGCGTAAAATTCAGAGAAAACATATACTTAAAATTTCAGCAACTAAAATTCAGAATAAAAATAATTCAAACATGTTTTTTTTTTTCAGAAAAAATCAAAGCAAGAAATTCAGAGGTATTTAAAATTCAAAATCTGATGGAGCAAATTATCTTCCATATCAAACCTCTTTTGCACAGCCTAGAAAACACGCTGGATAATTGTTAACATGAGTGAAAAGCTGTAATGTTAAAAAGTGTCTAAATGTATTTCGCATGACTGTGTCTGTTGTAGGTCTGGAGTATCTGGTGCCTATGACGGGTTTCTTCTGTAAAGTTTGCAATCGCTTCTTCACTGGGGCAAAAGATGCTCAGGTTGGGCACAGCAAAACTTTGAAACATTACGAGAACTTACAGGTGAGTGCAATACCATTACAAAATAACAAAAAAGTCAAGTGCATATGGCAGGTTGGACTACTTATTTCACAAAACCATAATTCTGCAATAAATATTTCAATAATATAGTTTTTCTACTTTTCATTTTGGTCAAGGTTATAATTTTACATCCTGGTTAGTAGCAGATACATCACAATAGTTTATTAATGACCTACGCCTGTCACGATTAACACTATGTTGACTTATGTATGACGTATACAACAATAATTTTAGGGGGACAATATTTATTGTACCTTTTTTCGTTGTACTAGTGGGAATTTGTAATTATTTTTTCTGCAATATGTTAAGTTTTGAGCTGTAGAAGGCTGAATTATAAACTTAAACAATCAAATTTAATTTTTAGTTTGTTATTAATTGTAGCTCATATTTTTTTAACATTAACAATTTAGAGCACCTTTTTGGGAATCATTCTGCTTCATGGTTTGGTTTCAATATTATCGTTTATGGTCTATAGTAGGGATGCAAATTTAATTGCATCAATGCTAGCTTGCTAATTTAAGCTCCACAATAGTTATGATTACACTATAATAGCAATAAATGACAACACAATTATTTTTGGTAAATGAAGGTTTGAAATTCCAGGAAAAAACTTTGAGTTAATTGTCCCTGCGTGCCCCTACGTGCACCCATGGTCACGTGGTCGCTGTGACCTGGTCTTGTCCTGGTTTAGTCCAGGTTTAGACCTGATTTAGTCCTGGTTTAGTCCACGTTTAGTCCTGCTCTAGTCCTGGTCTAGTCCTGGTCTAGTCCTGGTCTAGTCCTGGTCTAGTTCCGGTCTGGTCCCGGTCTGGTCCCAGTCTGGTCCTCATGTCTTAGTCCCGGTCTGGACTTCCTACAGATCCAGTGACTCATGTCTCCGCTCCTCGTGCATCCGGCCCCGGAGCCCGGTGCGGCTCGGACTGTTTCTCATTCAAACACAGTGTGAGCACAGAGGGACGAGCAGGGCGCACTGCACTCATCCCACAGCACTGCCACGTCTTGGGACGCGCAGGTTCTGAACTGTAGTGGGAACGCTTCTGTGCGCTCTCAGGACTGGTTCCGCCGCCTGGACTCCAGGTTCCACCAGTTCGTTCTGCGGAAACACTGCCGCTACTTCCCGCGTTGACCACCCGGAGAAGTGTATGCGCAGACACGTGCACCTGCTCATCGGTCTGTTTCCGCAGAACGAACTAGTAGAACCTGGAGTCCAGGCGGCGGAACCAGTCCTGAGAGCGCACGGAAGCGTTCTCACTACAGTTCAGAACCTCCGTGTTCCAAGACCTGGCAGTGCCGTTGGATGAGCGCGGTGCGCCCTGCTGCATTCCGCAGAACAGTGTTGATACACTATAAAAAAAATTGAAATGCAGTGGTACCTCACCTTACGAAATTAATTAGTTCCAGAAGTGGTTTCGTAACGTGAATTTTTCGTAAGTTGAGTAGCTATTTCAATGGAAAAAGCCTTATTCGTTCCAAGGCCCCCGTTCCAAGTTTTTCTTTTTTATAGTTCTGCGTCCTGATTGGTTAAGAGACTGTAGACCCAGGACTAAACGTGGACTAAACCAGGTCTAAACGAGGTCTATACCTGAACTGGACCAGGACTAAACCTGGACTAAACCAGGACTGGACACCAGGATTAAAGCGCCGCGTGCGGGTCTATTTCCTGGTTTCGTGCTAGCTCTGCCGGTGTACCTCACGAGTCACGGCTGAGGCGAGCAGCGAGGAGGGGAGGAGATGTGCTCCCCTCGGGACGGCACGCAGTCCGAGCGCATGAATGAACGCATGCAAGGTGGTTTAATCCTGGTTTAATCCTGGTTTAATCCTGGTTTAATCCTGGTTTAATCCTGGTTTAGACCTGGTTTACACCTGGTTTACACCTGGTCTAGAGGAGGGTGCTCGCAGCCCTGCGCCGGGTCATGCTGCGCTCACATGTTTCCGCGCGCAGTCTTCTCCCCCCTCCTCCTTCCCCCCACGCTTCACTATTAATACATTTTGTTGAAAATCTATGAAAGTTTGAGTGTTTAAACGAGAGACAAATGTGAGAAACGTTTAAATCCAGTCTGAGAAAAGCGTATAATGTGTGTGGCTGAGCGCGCATTATTTGAATTTTTGAGATTTCGCGTTTCGTAACTTGAATTTTCTTTCGTATCTAGAGACCAAAATTTAATGTTTCGTAACTTGGAATTTTCGTTTGTTGGGTCTTTCGTAAGGTGAGGTACCACTGTAAAAAAATAAAATAAAATAAAAAAATCTGCGAATAGTGAACCGCGATAGAGCTAGGGACCACTGTAAGTCTTTGCACTGGTATTTATTGATATCTGGTAATGGCAGATATTCAAAGCATAGTATCTAAATCGACATTGAAACTGAAAAAGCAGAATCGTATCTGTATATGCATCTCTATTTACTACAGGCACCATCTCACTAAATCGTAATTAGAAAAAAACTCAAAACATGTCATATGCACTCCAGCTAATCCAAATGTATTTGAATATAGTTTTATTATAATATACATTTTTGTTTTGCAGAAATTCTTGAAGACGCCCACCTCTAACTGAGTTGACAGGATTATTTTTTTATGCAAAGACTCGCCATTCCCTTCATTTGCCGTATTTTATTTTGAAAGGACTGCTGTATTGATTACATGTGCTTTATTTTGTAATTAACTGACCAACTGGTGTAGTATGTCCACAAACTATTTAATATTAATAAATGAGCAGTGTGGAATCAGACATTGTGTTGCTTTTTTGTACCCTAATATGTAAAAAAAATATATATATATATATATATATATATATATATAAGTACAAGTAAATCTGCTTTTCACTATAAAATAAAATCAAATACATTATAAACAGAGGTTTTGCACTTCTGTTATTTGGGATTAACTGAATAATTGTTAAATTTTTCACATACAGTACCACCTAACAACATAATTGGACTTTTGAGTACCACAAGATCTAAATCAGGTCTAAAAGAGGACTATTCTCAGTCTAAATTAGGGTTAGTGGACTAACGTCTACAATATGACTACATATTTGTACTACTTTTAAACACAGAGCAACCCAAGAGTACAAACATGAATTAAACTTTTCTGGAATGTACCACCATAGTTTTAAATACACGCACTAGAGAACTGACGTGCGTTTGAATAGTTTGTATTGTAAGTTCTAATTTAATTGAAATGCACAATAGGATAGGTACTCTTGACTACTAATCTGTGCTTTAATGTTCATGGTCAACCATAAAATGTGTATAAAAAAAATAGGAAGAAACGTAGGGAAATTTTTTTCTCTGCATTTGACCCATCCTTCAGGAGCAGTGGGCAGCTCGTCTTTCAGGCGCCCGGGGATCCATCTCCATGATCTTATTGCTTGGGTTGGTCAGGACCTCAGCTGGAGGATTTTACCTGGAGCATGTTTTGGGTTGGTGGGGGAAACCGGAGTGCCCGGAGGAAACCCATCCAGACACAGGGAAAACATGCAAACTCAACACAGAAAGGCTCGGGCGACCCGGGGATCGAACCCGGAACCTTCTTGCTGTGAAGTATGAGCACTAGTTACTCAGCCACCGTGCCGCCAAAAACCAAATAATATTACTCAAGTGGTGCAAAGTAGTTGGGGAAAACTACTCAAGTAAGTGTAACATAAAGAGTAACTGTCGGGTGTAACATGATTCATAATTTGAAGTTAATGTAATTGCAAGGACAAAACAAATAATTAGAATAGCCAAATCATATTTGAAGGAACGGTAGATGAAACACAAATGTTCAAATCTTTTCATATTGTTTTTGTCGTTCATGTAGTTTTTGTCACTTGTAGACTTGCAGTGGGAAGAGTAACATTTTTTTTACTGAAGTAAGACAAGACTTTATTGATCTCACACAGGAGAAATTTACTTGCCACAGTAGCTCCAGGACAGTTTCAACAAGAAAGAAAAGTGCATGCAGGCAAGAATGGAATAAAGTAAGTAATAATAAAAAATAAGTAGCAATAATACAATGATAATAATAATAATAATAATAATAATAATAATAATAATAATAATAATAATAATAATAATAATAATAATAATAATAATAATAATAATAATAATAATAATAATAATACAAACAGTAACTAGGAGAGAATGGTAAAAAAAAAAGATATTGCACGTCTGGCCTATATAGTAGAATTATACAGTCTGATGGCGGTGGGGATGAAGGATCTGTGGTAGCAGTCTCTTCCTGTCCCGTTCTGTGCTGCTCAGGGCCCAGCAGACGACAGCGTAGAGGAGAGCAGAGGCCACCACAGAGTCATAAAAAGTCTTGAGCAGAGGCCTGCACACTCCAAAGGACCTCAGTCTCCTCAGGAGGTGGAGGCGAATTTGGCCCTTCTTGTACAGGGTGTCGGTGTTGGGGGACCAGTCAAGTTTATTGTTGAGGTGAACACCCAGGTACTTGAAACTGTCCACAGTCTCTATGTCCTGCCCCTGGATGTTCACCAGTGAGTGAAGTAGTGGTCTCCTCCTGAAGTCGATCACCAGCTCCTTCGTCTTACTGGTGTTCAGGCTCAGGTAGTTTACCTGGCCAGCCAAATGATATCTCTCTGTATTTCCTATACAGCGCGATACCATTTGGACACCATTTGGACACCCTCGCTCCACCCTCGCTCCTCCGGTTAAAAACGGACTCCGCGATTCTGATTCGTTCAAAGATGGTGACGTCAGTGCACCCGCCTTTGCCCGCAAAGTCACTCTTAGGCAGCGGAAGTTCCTCCTCAGTTTTGAATCAAGATGGCGCAATCTCTGATTGGTTCACTTAGCTGTCTGTCTACACGCAACTGCAGCGCATTTTGGACCAAGCGTTACCAGACTCACTCGCTGGTACAGCGATGAATCATGGATTCTTCCAGGCAATCAGGTAGTTTTGCCCACACCAGTCCACAAAGTCACTGATGACTGAGCGGTACTCCAGCTCGTTCCCCTCAGACACACAGCCCACAATGGCCAAGTCGTCAGAGAACATCTGGAGATGGCAGCTGTCCGTGTTGTATGTGAAGTCCGAGGTGTAGATGGTGAAGAGGAAGGGTGAGAGGACAGTTCCCTGGGGGGCCCCAGTGCTGCAGACAACCACCTCTGACTCACAGCCACGCAGCCGCACGTACTGTGGACGGTCAGTGAGGTAGTCGATGGTCCAGGCAGCGAGATGTCCATCAACTCCCGCGTCCTCCAGCTTCCCCCGCAGCAGCGACGGCCTGATGGTATTGAAGGCGCTGGAGAAGTCAAAGAACATGACTCTCACAGCACTCCCGGCGGTCTCTAGGTGGGTGAGCGCCCGCTGCAGCAAGTAGATGACGGCGTCCTCTACTCCTACGTTTGGCTTGTAGGCAAACTGCAGCGGGTCCAGGGTGGGGCTCACCACAGAGCGGAGGTGACTGAGGATCACCCTCTCCATCGTCTTCATGAGGTGGGAGGTCAAGGCGACTGGTCTGTAGTGGCCCTGGCGTTTGTTGTTTTGGGAACCAGGACCACACAGGAGGTCTTCCACAGGACGGGGACCTTCTCCAGGCTGAGGCTCAGATTGAAGATGTAGCAGAGAACCTCACAGAGCTGGTCTGCACATGTTCTCAGCAGCCTGGGGCAGATACCGTCAGGTCCTGCGGATTTCCTCTGCCTGAGTCACCTAAGCTCCCTCCTCACCTCGTCCGGTGTGATGGAGAGGGAGGACTGAGGGGGACACTGGGGTGGACTGTAGGGAGCGGTGGTGGCAGGGGGTAGAGGGGGGGCTGGTGCTGGGTTGGGTCCGTGCGAAGGGGGAGGGGGGTATGGCTACTGGCCCAGGGAGGTGTGAAGAGGGGCGAGTCGGCAAAGGGGGTGGGGGGCGAGTCAAACCTGTTGAAGTAACAGTTTAATTCGTCTGCCCAGTGCTGATCACCATCAGCTGTCCCTCTGACACTCTGTCCAAAACCAGACATGTTCCTCAGTCCTCTCCACACGCCCCGTACGTTGTTCTGGGCCAGCTGCTCCTCCATCTTCCTCCCGTAATCCTTTTTGGCCTGTCGGATCCTCCACTGGAGCTCCCGCTGAACCCTTTTCTGCTCCTCTCTGTCCCCTGAGTTGAAAGCCCTTTTCTTCTGGTTCAGGAGGGCTTTAAGCTCAGGGGTAACCCAGGGGTGATTGTTGGAGAAACACCGTACTCTCCTGGTTCGTACAGTGTTCTCCACGCAGAAGTTGATGTAGTCCGTGATGCAATGGGTCAGGCCGTTGAGTCGGTGAAAATGTCCCAGTCCGTCTTCTGGAAACAGTCCCTCATACGCTCACAGGCCTTCTGAGTCCAAAGCTTCACAGACCGCTTCTGCACAGGTCCTCTTCACACCCTGGGTGTGTATTCCGGGAGCAGGTAAACTAGACTGTGGTGTGAGTGTCTGAGCGGGGAGAGGGGGGCAGAGGTAACCTGGGAAATCCCAGGCTGCTTTCGTTCATTCCGATCTGAAAGACAGCCTGGAAACTATAGCAAACGAGCTCTCCCGATTCTGGGAGCCAATCAGAGAGTGGGGAGGGGTGGCAAGATGGTGACGCATACTACCTGACAAACGGAAGCTTGTAGTTTGAACTGACAACTGACATGATTGGCTATGGGTTACGTATACTCCAAATAATAGACATTCGTAACACCCAATAAACGGCCGTTGGCGATCGTAAACCACACCTCCGCTACGAGATATTTTGAAGGTGGCTCCCAGACCATATCTCACTTGTGATATGGTCAGGTGTAAACCAGGCAAGGGCAGAGGTGTAAGCATCTTTGATATTGGCGTAAAACAAGTCCAGAGTCTTTTTTTCTCTCGTGGGGCACGTGACGTATTGTGTGAAAGTGGGAAGAGTAGCGGAGAGAGATGTGTGGTTAAAAGCATACTGGTACTTCAGTGAAAATATAAATAGGAGTAAAGGTATTCTGCTAGAAAACTACTCTGAAAGTGCAGTTTCTTTAAAAACTTACTCAAGTGAATGTAAGAGATAAGACTTTATTGATTTCACAATAGAAGAAATTCACTTGCCACAGTGGCTCCAGGCAGTTTAGTGCAAGAGAAAGTTTGAGCAAGAAAGTGCATGCAGGCAAAAAAAAAAAAAAAAAGTAATAATAAAATACAGTAATAATAATAAAACAGTAACTGAGAGAGTATGGAAAAATATTGCACGTTTGGACTATATAGTGGAGTTGTACAGTCTGATGACGGTGGGGATGAAGGATCTGCTCAGCTCCTCTACAGCCCGGTGCAGAGGGTGAGAGGTGTTATCCATTATAGATGTAGGTTTGGCCAGTACCCTCCTCTCAGCCACCTCCTCTACAGAGTCCAGAGGACAGCCCAGGACAGAGCTGGCTCTCCTGACCAGCTTGTTAAGTCTCTTCCTGTCCCGCTCTGTGCTGCTCGGGGCCCAGCAGACGACAGCGTAGAGGAGAGCAGAGGCCACCACAAAGTCATAAAAAGTCTTGAGCAGAGGCCTGCTCACTCCAAAGGACCTCAGTCTCCTCAGGAGGTGGAGGCGACTTTGGCCCTTCTTGTACAGGGCGTTGGTGTTGTGGGACCAGTCCAGTTTATTGTTGAGGTGAACACCCAGGTACTTGAAACTGTCCACAGTCTCTATGTCCTGCCCCTGGATGTTCACCGGTGAGTGAGGTAGTGGTCTCCTCCTGAAGTCGATCACCAGCTCCTTTGTCTTACTGGTGTTAAGGCTCAAGTGGTTGTGCCTACACCAGTCCACAAAGTCTCTGATGACCGAGCAGTACTCCAGCTTGTTCCCCTCAGACACACAGCCCACAATGGCCGAACTGAGTACCACCCACCCCTCTCTGTAATCTGGCATTAATCATAGACCAGTATTTGCGTTTTAAAGGGTTGTATCGAAAATCAGACACTAATCAATACTCCAGCTAGTAACTCAAAATAGTAAATACTCATTTGAACAGATAGTGATACCAAAAAAGGTCACATCCACAGCTTTTAGACTGATCTTTAGCTGTAAAAGTATAAGAGTACATAGACTAGTACAGTGGTTCTTAACCTTGTTGGAGGTACTGAACCCACCAGTTTCATATGCACATTCACCGAACCCTTCTTTATTGAAAAATAAAGAAGAATTTTAATTTTAATAAAGAATTTTTTATTTTTTTCCAAATTCAAGACATATTTTACTGGTGCACAAAATGAACCGTGCCTTAACATCATTGTGTTCAAAGAACAAAACCTGGCTTTGATCATTTTAAATAAAAGAAGTGTGATAGAAGCTCAGATTTTGACCCTCAACCTTCTGCTGACAGAGACCATGTTCAAACCAAAATCACATTTTCTGTCGGTCTCGCCAACGTCTATCAAGGCTCAATGTGGTAAGAACAAGTTTCAGTGGTGCCCCTGCATTGGCCGATAACTGGCTGTGGTCCATCCCATAATATTCATCAGGTACTGTAGCTGTCGTCATGGTAACACAGCGTAGTATAATAAAATGTATTCCTTTTTACAGACAAATCAAGTCTGTAAAAAGCCTGTCTTGTCCCTCTGTGGACCGTTGCCATATGTACATTTTGATTGATCTTCTTTCACATGCCTGAGCAGCTTTCCAGGCTTTCCTCTCCCCAGACACTTCCTGCTCTCTCTCTCTGGCCACAAAGTGAGATGTGAGGCTCCCAAAAGCCACCCAGGACAGATGTGGAGGAGCAGCAACTCTACCCTGAGCTTCTCTGAGGATATTTTTCAGTCAGTTAAAACAACAAAGTAAAGGTGCTATGCCATGTTTCCTTTTTTCAAAATAACTATTCTGTAAAATGTTTTAAAGATACAAGGTAACGTGCCTCTAGGTACACTGCCTGATAAAAGTATTAGGATGATTGTGTATTTTTGAACTCTGGACGAAACTTCTGGTTCCAACAAGATAATGACCCAAAGCACTCGCCCAAACTGTGTAAGGGTCATTTGGAGACGTGTGAACAGCGTCATCAACTGCAGGTTATGACATGGCACCCATCGAAAAAGTGTGGGATTATTTGGATATTAAAGTGCGCTCCAGGAATCCGACTAACGTTAAACACCTGTGGAAATGTCTTCAGGATGAGTGGAAAACTATAGAGGATGGATATCTTGAAAAATTGTTGGACAGAATGCCTCGAATTTGTAAAGCTGTGATTAAGGCCAAAGGTGGTTATTTTGATGAAAAAGCTATTTAACTTGATATTGTTAGATTTTTGTAATAATATGCCTTTAGACATGATGAAATTTGCTTTAATATATCAATAAATTGATTTGTTGTCATTACCAAAACGTCTTGATATCATTATGAAAGTTCAGAAATACACAATCGTCCTAATACTTTTGTCAGGCAGTGTATGTTGTATACACCTAGGAAGTAAAAATATAAACCAAATCAACTAACTAAAATAAGCAAGAAAGCAACATCACCTTCTGACATCTGCACACACAAACTTTTAAACTAGTGTCAGACTTGCAAGGCAGAAAGGCATATTACAGTCTGAGGTGTTAAAGGAAAAGTCACGTTTTTTTTTACAATCTGAGCCTTCTTTCGGCAATAAAACAAGTAGTTTTACTCACCCATAGCAGTTTGGTGTCAATTGGAGCAGTATCGCAGAAGTTATGTTGGAGCCGTTCTGTTCTACTAATGATCCCGTATCCGTTAGCGTGAGTGCTCGGGGCATTACTTTGCGGTGTCCAAATAACACAAACTTTAGCACTTTTCAAATCACAGAAGATCGCTGTGTTAGGGTAGACTTTTAGTGGATTCCAAAACGGCCTGAAACCCGATATCCAGCTATAGTTTCATTTGATGACGTCATCAGAGAGGACAGTGCGCATGCGTGAACTCAGCTGTTTTGTAAACACCGCTAGTCCGAAAGAAGCTAACACCGCTCTGAACTTTACTTTTCTGTTGCGATATCGAGTTTCAGACCGTTTTGGAATCTACTAAAAGTCTACCCTGACACAGCGATCTTCTGTGATTTGAAAAGTGCTAAAGTTTGTGTTATTTGGACACCGCAAATCAGTGCCCCGAGCACTCACGCTAACGGATACGGGATCATTAGTAGAACAGAACGGCTCAACATAAGTTCTGCGATACTGCTCCAATTGACACCAAACTGCTATGGGTAAGTAAAACTACTTGTTTTATTGCCGAAAGAAGGCTCAGACTGTAAAAAAAACGTTACTTTTCCTTTAAGAAGTGACAGCTAAAAGGCTAAACAGTGAAAATCTGTTATTGTCAAAGGAAAGAAAAAATGGGGGAAAACCCAATCGTATCTGAAGGAGAAGTGCAAGAAACACAACTGTTCAAATATAAATGAGTACTACCCACCTCTGCAAAGAGTGAAATTAGTAGTTTAACTTGTCATATGCAAGTCTTTCCTGCTTTTCTTTTGGGCAACTTGTGGTATGAACATCTTCTTTGTCATGAATTCCATGTTTATCACCATCTGTGGCCTAACCATCCTGGTGCCCACCCTCTCCACTGAGCTCCTGTTCAGTCTGGTTATCATCCGGATCCTGAGAAAGTCTGGTCCAGGAGAGAAGAGAGAGACAGAGGGGAACGCACGGAAGAGGAAGGCTGTGAGGATCAACATTTTTATGGCTCTTATGGCTGTGGTCAATAATATCACTTTAATTTTGTTTCCAGTATTTGACCTGACATCCTATGATAACTTCTTCCCTGTAGCTTTGGCCCTCAGAACTGTTGGGAGTTCAGCCCACGGCTTTTTGTACCTCAGCCAAGTTGGGAGGTTACAATGCAAGTAGATACAGAGAACTCATTTCATGTGGGTGTCTTTGACTAATGGAGAAAAATAGTAAGCACTTCTTACAAAATCAATCAATCAAATATTTATAAGGCGCTTTTCATACAAAATTGTAGCACAAAGCGCCTTACAGTGGTCAAGGATTAGAAGATTGACCTTTATTGATCTCGCACAGGAGAAGTTGTTTCTATATTTGACCCGGGGACCATCCCCATGATTTTGTTTTGTTATTTATGCTTTGGTCAGGCCCTAAGCTGCAGGATTTTACCTATGGCGCATGTTTAGGTTGATGGGGGAAACCGGAGTACCCGGAGGAAACCCACCCAAACATGGGGAGAACATGCAGTCTCCACACAGAAAGGCCCGGGCAACCCGAACCTTCTTGCTGTGAAGCATGAGTGCTAGCCACTCAGCCACCGTGCCGCCAGGAAAAAAAAATAAAATAAAATAACAGGAACAGGAGCAACAACAGCAACAACAACAGCAACAACAGCAGCAACAGCATCAACAACAACAGCAGCAACAGCAGCAGCAGCAACAACAACGGCAACAACGACAGAACAACAGCAGCAACAACAACAGCAAGAACAGCAGCAACAACAGCAACAACAACAGCAGCAACAACAACAACAGTAGCAGCAACAGGAACAGCAGCAACAACAACGACAACAGGAACATCAGCAACAACAACAACAGCAACAACAACAGCAGCAACAACAACATCAACAACGACAGCAACAACAGCAGCAGCAGCAACAACAGCAGCAGCAACAACAACAGCAGCAGCAACAACAACAGCAACAACAAGAAGAACAGCAACAACAGCAACAGGAACACCAGCAACAACAGCAATAGCAGCAACAGGAACAACAGCAGCAACAACAACAGTAACAGCAGCAGCAACAACAACAGCAGCAACAGCAACAACAAAGACAGAAACAACAGCAACAACAGCAGCAGCAGCAACAACAGCAGCAGCAACAACAGCAGCAACAACAGCAACACCAACATCAACAGCAACAACACCAACAGCAGCAACAACAACAGCAGCAACAACAGCAACACCAACATCAACAGCAACAACATCAACAGCAACAACAGGAACAGCAACAACAACAAAAGCAACAACAGCAACAACAACAGCAACAGCAACAACAGAACCACAACGACAACAACAACAGGAACAGCAACAACAGGAACAGCAACAACAGCAACAACAACAGGAACAGCAACAACAACAACAGAACAACAGCAACAACAAAAGCAACAACAACAGCACAACAACAGGAACAACAGGAACAGCAACAACAGGAACAACAGGAACAGCAACAACAGGAACAGCAACAACAGGAACAGCAACAACAGGAAACAAACAAAAGAACAAATAAAAGACAAGCAAACAGACGACTGAAGTCAGTCAAAGGCCAAGCTAAACAGGTGAGTCTTGAGCCCACTCTTAAAAACATGAACGTTCTCTGCACCCCTGAGGTCCTCCGGCAGGCAGTTCCATAGACGAGGGCCGTAGTACTGAAAAGACACCTCTCCGTGAGTGTGTGTCCTGACTTTGGGAATGACCAGGAGCCTGCTGCCGGAGGAGCGCAGGGCCCGTGAAGGTTCGTAAGGGGAAAGCAGTTCTGAAAGATAGGAAGGCCCAAGACCATTAAGACATTTAAAAACCAATAAAAGAACTTTAAAATCTATCCTGTAACTCACAGGGAGCCAATGCAGAGATTTTAAGACCGGTGTAATGTGTCCCAGTATGGCATTGAAGGAAAAGTAATGTTTTTTTTTTACAATCTGAGCCTTCTTTCGGCAATAAAACAAGTAGTTTTACTCACCCATAGCAGTTTGGTGTCAATTGGAGCAGTATCGCAGAACTTATGTTGAGCCGTTCTGTTCTACTAATGATCCCGTATCCGTTAGCGTGAGTGCTCGGGGCACTGATTTGCGCTCTCCAAATAACACAAACTTTAGCACTTTTCAAATCACAGAAGATCGCTGTGTCAGGGTAGACTTTTAGTAGATTCCAAAACGGCCTGAAACCCGATATCGCAACAGAAAAGCAAAGTTCAGAGCGGTGTTAGCTTCTTTCGGACTAGCGGTGTTTACAAAACAGCTGAGTTCACGCATGCGCACTGTCCTCTCTGATGACGTCATCAAATGAAACTATAGCTGGATATCGGGTTTCAGGCCGTTTTGGAATCCACTAAAAGTCTACCCTGACACAGCGATCTTCTGTGATTTGAAAAGTGCTAAAATTTGTGTTATTTGGAGAGCGCAAAGTAATGCCCCAAGCATATGATACGAGCACCATGTTAACGGATACGGGATCATTAGTAGAACAGAACGGCTCCAACATAACTTCTGCGATACTGCTCCAATTGACACCAAACTGCTATGGGTGAGAAAAACTACTTGTTTTATTGCCGAAAGAAGGCTCAGATTGTAAAAAAAAACGTTACTTTTCCTTTAAAGTTTTAATATTAAATAAACAAATTGACTCTTGTGAGCTTTAATCCATGTCTTTAATCCACGCCTCCTCAAAAACTCACCTGGAGTTGTGTTTTGTTTCATTCACGCATGAGTAATCCTCTATTATTAGTCTGTCTACATCTCCACCTTATGATGTCAGGTAGAGTTTTCATTGAAAAGCTTTTTTACTTTTAGTTCAGTAGAGATTGGTGATTTCAAGGCTGAAATGATCAAAAATGATTCTAGTGAAGGTACGTATATGGAGTTTGAAAACACTTCCTGCATCACCACATGACATCAAAAGGTGGAACAGAGTGTTGAGAGAACTCAGCCTAAATACAACTCTGGAAAAAAAATAAGAGACCACTGCAAAATTATCATTTTTTTTTTCTGATTTTACTACTTATAGGTATGTGTTTGGGCAAAAGGAACATTCTAGAGTCTATAAACTACTTTTTCCCCAAATTCCAAATAAAATATAATCGTTTAGAGCATTTATTTGCAGAAAATGACGAAAAAGATAAGTTTTCAGACCTCAAACAATGCAAAGAAACAAGACCAAATTCATTTTAAAACAACATAATACTAATGTTTACACTTAAGAAGAGTTCAGAAATCAATATTTGGTGCAATAACTCTTATTTTTAATCACAGCTTTCATGCGTCTTGGCATGCTCTCCTCAAGTCTTTCACATTGTTCTTGGGTGACTTTATTCCACTCCTGGTGCAAGAACTGAAGTAGCTCAGCTTTGTGTTTGTGTTGGAATACAACAGACGCTGGGATGGAATGGCTGTAATACATGTAGAGATGCTGATTTCAGGGGAAAAAATGCAGTGGTCTTATTTTTTCCAGAGCTGTATGCAGGTTTGTGTGTTAAACATGTGTGAATGAAACAAAACCAACTCTATGTACACTCAACAAAAATATAAACACAGCACTTTTGTTTTTGCTCCCATTTTTCATGAGATGGACTTAAAGATCTAAAATTCATTCCAGATACACAATATTACCATTTCTCTCAAACATTGTTCACAAATCTGTCTAAATGTGTGATAGTGAGCACTTCTGCTTTGCTGAGACAATCCATCCCACCTCACAGGTGTGCCACATCAAGATGCTGATCTGACATCATGATTAGTGCACAGGTGTGCCTTATACTGCCCACAATAAAAGGCCACTCTGAAATGTGCATTTTTTTTTTTTTTTTGCTTTATTGGGGGGTCTGGGGACTCAGAACCAGTCAGTATCTGGTGTGACCACCATTTGCCTCATGCAGTGCAACACATCTTCTTCGCATAGAGTTTATCAGATTGTCAGTTGTGGCCTGTGGAATGTTGGTCCACTCCTCTTCAAAGACTGTGCGAAGTTGCTGGATATTAGTGGGAGCTGGTACACGCTGTCGTATACACCGGTCAAGCACATCCCAAACATGCTCAATGGGTGACATGTCCGGTGAGTATGCTGGCCGTGCAAGAACTGGGACATTTTCAGCTTCCAAGAATTGTGTACAGATCCTTGCAACATGGGGCCGTGCATTATCTTGCTGAAACATGAGGTGATGTTCATGGATGTATGGCACAACAATGGGCCTCAGGATCTCATCACGGTATCTCTGTGCATTCAAAATGCCATCAATAAAATGCACCTGTGTTCTTCGTCCATAACAGATGCCTGCCCATACCATAACCCCACCACCACCATGGGCCACTCGATCCACAACATTGACATCAGCAATGCGCTCACCCACACGACGCCACACACGCTGTCTGCCATCTGCCCTGAACAATGTAAACCGAGATTCATCCGTGAAGAGAACACCTCTCCAACGTGCCAGACGCCATCGAATGTGAGCATTTGCCCACTCAAGTCTGTTACGGCGACGATTTGGAGTCAGGTTAAGACCCCGATGAGGACGACGAGCATGCAGTTGAGCTTCCCTGAGACGGTTTCTGACAGTTTGTGCAGAAATTGTTTGGTTATGCAAACCAATTGTTTCAGCAGCTGTCCGAGTGGCTGGTCTCAGACGATCTTGGAGGTGAACCTGCTGGATGTGGAGGTCCTGGGCTGGTGTGGTTACACGTGGTCTGCGGTTGTGAGGCCGGTTGGATGTACTACCATATTCTCTGAAACGCCTTTGGAGACGGCTTATGGTGGAGAAATGAACATTCAATTCACGAGCAACAGATCTGGTTGACATTCCTGCTGTCAGCATGCCAATTGCACGCTCCCTCAATGCTTGTGACATCTGTGGCATTTTGCTGTGAGACAAAACTGCACATTTCAGAGTGGCCTTTTATTGTGGGCAGTATAAGGCACACCTGTGCACTAATCATGATGTCAGATCAGCATCTTGATGTGGCACACCTGTGAGGTGGGATGGATTATCTCAGCAAAGCAGAAGTGCTCACTATCACACATTTAGACAGATTTGTGAACAATGTTTGAGAGAAATGGTAATATTGTGTATCTGGAATGAATTTTAGATCTTTAAGTCCATCTCATGAAAAATGGGATTGAAAAATGTTTATATTTTTGTTGAGTGTATGTTTGTGATGAGGAAATAACATTACATATAGAGCAGAATATAGAGTACGATGGACCTTTTAAACTGTGTCTTTCATTTAATACATTCAGTTAGATGTGGTTTTATTGCTAATAAAAAACATGCATTCAGTTTCGTATTAAATGTTGTTGAGACTCCACAGATCTGACTTGTAACTTCATCTAGTAAAGTCAACTGCCTGACAATTAAGCTGTCGTACTGTACCTTTTGATAGATTTATACCTTACAACTTGGTTTCAGATGACCTCATTGCACTAATCTAACAAAAAAAAACTGTGGCAAATACACAGTTCAAAAGAAGAACACTGATCTGAGGAACTAGCCTGGAAGCACTGAGTATCCTGTGCGTTTTCAGGTTACGATTCAGATCAGGTTATACTTGCATTTGACCCATCCTTCAAAGTCACTGTGCCAACACATCAGGAGCATCTCCATGATCTTGTCGCTAGCCTTAATCAGGACTACCTTAGCTGGAGGATTTTATTCATGGTGCATGTTTTAGGGACTCAAGAATCAAACCTGGAACCTTCTTGCTGTGTCACCGCATTTTCAGAGACACTATTCTGCCTATGTTTTTCATATTATCATGATACCTGTATCACTAATTGTGAAGCATTCAATAAAGAGAACTTACTGAGGCAGATATTAGTTCAGCAGTGGTGCTTACTGTTATTATTGAAGCTAATAAGAAAATGGTCATACGTCCTTTCATGTATGGTATTTTTGTTTAAAGATCCCATGACATGGTACTTCTTGATGCTTTTATATGGCTCCTTAATGGTTCCCTAATACTGTAAATGAATCCTTCTTCAAAATCAACACTCAGTGCATGAGAAACAGAGATAAGATGAGAAAGAGTCATTTTTCTCTCTCTGAACACTCCATAATGGGCGTTGTTGCTTGAATGCAAATGAGGAGAAAAGAGCTGGCCTATAGTAGAGGGTGGGGGCGTGGCCAAACTCTCCGCTCTCCGCTCTAGCTCTCAGCTGATCCATTTCCGTGTTTTTGCAAGGGGGGAGAGATTTGAAGCGTTCCATTGAAAAATAAACACATTTCCACATAAAATAAAATTAAACCACTGCTGTTCAAAGGTCCAGAGGCTCAGATAAAGGACTTCCGAGCCTAGAAACACTCGGACGTGCCTCCAGGCAAATAAAAAAACGCATTTCGCATTGCCTAGCGCATTCGCAGTCCAAACTCTCTGGGCGTGATTTACAGAGACGCTGAGTACAGACAGACGGGGGTGGAACTGCATTTGCATTTCTTTTTTCGATCTGACGTCAATAAGGTGCCTTGTTCAAAATCGCCCGTTTGAGCTCCGATTTTTTGTAACGCAGAAAAGGATCGTAAATGCTCAGTTTAGACATTTCACAACTTTTAACCATGGGGGGGCGGCCCTAAACATGGTAGGGGAGCTCGCATTAACGTTCAAAAACCCCAGAAAGTGAAAATTTCATGCCATGGGACCTTTAAAAATGGAGACACAGCGAGGAGACTAGGACATAGGAGACACAGAGAGGACCAGAGGAGAGGACCTTTTCTGCTCGAGTGTCCGCCACCTGCTCGTTTCCATGAAGATGTTATTGCTTTACCTGAAATATTCCATATCCATGTAGCGATTTTTCATCACGAGTGTTTCCCGTATTGCTGTAACCTGCTTATCTCCCTCACGATACATAGGTTTAATCTGCACTGTAGAACATTTCCATGGAGACAAGCAGGTGGCGGACCCTCCACTAGAAATGTTACGCAGTGCGCTTTTATTTGATTTTGCACACACGTCATAAAGGCTAACCGCAATCCATTTTCATATCCTTATTAGTTTAACCACGTTTATAGTTTAAATTTTTTTACCTGTAAGTCTGAGTTATTTTCTGTGCAGGGCTGCCACACCTGTTGAGCTGGTCGGGTCACATGCACTTGAGCGGTTGGGAGGGGGAAGGAGATCACTGGAAAAAATCTAATCTAGACAAGTTGGTATTGCATTTCATTTTGTCTCTTGTGTGCAAAGAAAAGTCAAATCAAAATGGATAAAAAAGAAGACACAGAGAGGAGGCATAGAAAGGAGATAAGGTGAGAGGAGCAAAGGACCGTAGAACTTCAAGCACAACTTTACTTAAAATAAATAACTTGTTTGAATAATTAAACAGCATTTCCATGAAAACAAGCAGGGAGATGCAATTTCTTGGAGATGCAATCCCACTCACAGAAAGTTGCATGTTTTTCTATAGTACTTTTATTTAGAGTATTTTAGGCCAAAAGACATACTAAAGCTTTAAGTAATTTGAACTTAAGATGTTGCGGGGGGGGGGGGGGCAGAGAGAGGGTGGGGTCACTTCACATTCACAATAGCTCAGAGGCTGGTGACGGGAAAGAGAGATTAAGCAGCAGAGAGCAAGAAGAACTGGTGTACAGATGGAACGCTGATATCACACTCCGAGAAACACACACACACCTGTACTACAACCAACCAGCCAACCAGGTAAGATCACTTTAAAATCATTTCATTTTACTTACACATGTGTTTCAGAATGGTGGTGACAAATTACCATTATTATAGCATTATTATAACTATTTCAAACTATCTTCTCAAAATGTGACCTAACAGAAATCTGAAACTACAGCTCACATAGCCCTGAGCTGAGTTCTATGTTAAGTTTATGATGAGATTTGTTTACCTGCATGTTTTGGTAGAGTAAGTGATAATAAGATTAAATATAGTTTTGTAATTTTTTCGTAGTTGGTATTTTATAACATTTAAGTGTTTGATTATGTGAATTTAGTCATTTTTAAGACTATACAATATACTGTAGTTTCTAATATTACTAAGGCCATAGCATTTCAAATAGCCATAGGTTAAGTTGTGTTTTAATTTGTGAATTTAAAGTTTCACTACAGAACAGATGTGTGATAATGAAAAAAGTGCACTGTGGATGGTTGGACAATATGTAATACATTAATAATATGATATAATATTATTATTGTGTCAAATATGTGTTTATTTGGATATACAGTTAGTGGAGTGTACATTTTACTACTATGAAATCCGTCTGAGCACATCTGGGTCACCGGAGTACTTAATTCAAGGTGTAGTACGTAATGTTTCTGGTAAAGGCTACGTCACCTGCTGTCTCCATGGAGCTTGTTCTTGCTTTGCATTGAATGTTCCACAATATGGCATTAAGCATGTCTATTTTGCGTCTATTGAAATACAGGTGTTTTTTATTGCTCAGAAATAGGTTGAAAAACACGTATTGTTACTGCGAACGGGGGTTGCCTCTCCACAGATCTGAGCTGAAGCATGCCCTGGTAGTGTTCTTCTTGTCTCCATGGTAATATACAAGTTTAATAGTGTCATACTGTGGAACATTTCAGGCAGTAACATTAGTTAATGAAGTAGTTACTAAGTCTGAATCATTCTTAATTAAGGGAATTAAGGGAAGTAATTAGAAGTTACGAGTGTTAAGCCTTAATTATTCTTCTATTTGTTATAAATTAAGTCTTTCTTCATGCTTTATTATGACCAATTAATGTATATTTATTATTAAGTGTTGCTAAATATACTTGATGTGTTAATAAATTAATTAATATGAAACGATATAGTTGTATTGTATGCATTTTTTTAAATAGCCTATATATTTGTGTATATTCATAAACTCAGTGATACTTGTTGATTTTTATGAAAGGAATTACATTGCAGTACTTTAAATTTGAACTGCACAGTATTAGTGAAAAAAGAACAAAAAAAGCCCCAAAATATAATTAGACATAAATGAATCCATAACAAAAATAAACAAATAAACATACAATAAAAATAAAGCTGTTTGTAATTATATGTCATGTTATTTACACTAGAATATAATGCAACTCCATGTAAAAGGATTATAAGTATTCAGAATACTTAAAATACACTGTAACGCAGGTATTCTCTGTCTCAATACATTTGTAAAGGTGCATTGTATGTATGACACAGCTCTACCTTACATTAATTCAATTCCAGGCGGTTTTATAGCTCAAAAATACCTAGAAAAACAGGCCACAGATCTGACCTGTAACCTGGTCTGGTTTGATCTCCATGAAGACAGAAAAGTTTAATAACACACTGTGAAAATAAAGCAAACTCATCTCCTTGGTTACACAAATGTACACAGTGGACCTTTAAAATATCATTGATGTTAATAACACACTAATGACAGTTGCCACACTTGTTATTTACATGTTAAGTCCATGACAAACAGCAGAGTTCAGTCAAGCTGGGAGACTGGTTCACCTGCGTTCCTTTAAGACACGAGGCAGACACATGCACACGCCAACAAAACAAACTACTGTATACTACAAAAATAGGCCTAAGCTTATGCATATGTAACTATACTTTATGGTGTCCAAAGGTGGCTCACAATATGTACTATTACTTCAAAATAATATTACTCATGTGAAGTACAAAATTGTGGTCTGGCTCAAGTAAAAAAGTATTTGAGACTCAAGTAAGACTAACTTAAAGGTGCTGTTGTGGAATTTCTATTCTAAGAGAATAAAACTGGAAAGAATCAAAGAGTTGGTGGTTTAAGAGATAAGATAAGCCTTTATTGTCTCTTCAGGAGAGAAATTTAGTTTGGACATGAGAGAGTGTGATTTATAATAAACACTAAAAACAGCACAGCAGACAGACACATAAGAAACATGTATAATACATGAACAGAGGAAACATGCAACATATACAGTAAAAAGACTGCCATTGTTAGTACAACCTGTTTTAAACTCACACACACATAAAAACCCTACAGAAAAGTTGCATCCCCACACACACATACACACACGCACACACCCGCTAAGACCGACTATTCAGTAGTTTAATTGACCAGGGAACCAATGAAAATTTGAACCTATTTGTTTTACAGTTTGGGACCCTGTATCTTCTTCCTGATGGCAGTATTTCATATTCACTGTGCAAAACGTGCTCGTCATCCTGTAGGATTTTCAAACCCTGCATTTTCACTGTTTCATCAAATAAAGCTTGCAGTGATGTGGGTTTATTAAAGGTCCCATGGCATGAAATTTTCACTTTCTGAGGTTTTTGAACGTTAATGTGAGCTCCCCTACCCTGTTTAGCCCCCCCCCCCCCCCCCCATGGTTAAAAGTTGTGAAATGTCTAAACTGAGCATTTGCGATCCTTTTCTGCGTTACAAAAAATCGGAGCTCAAACGGGCGATTTTGAACAAGGCACCTTATTGACGTCAGATCGAAAAAAGAAATGCAAATGCAGTTCCACCCCCGTCTGTCTGTACTCAGCGTCTCTGTAAATCACGCCCAGAGAGTTTGGACTGCGAATGCGCTAGGCAATGCGAAATGCGTTTTTTTATTTGCCTGGAAGCACGTCCGAGTGTTTCTAGGCTCGGAAGTCCTTTATCTGAGCCTCTGGACCTTTGAACAGCAGTGGTTTAATTTTATTTTCTGTGGAAATGTGTTTATTTTTCAATGGAACGCTTCAAATATCTCTCCCCCCATGCAAAAACACGGAAATGGATCAGCTGAGAGCTCAGAGCCGAAAGCGGAGAGTTTGGCCACGCCCCCACCCTCTACTATTGGCCAGCTCTTTTCTCCTCATTTGCATTCAAGCAACAAAGCCCATTATGGAGTGTTCCAGAGAGAGAAAAATTACTCTTTCTCATCTTATCTCTGTTTCTCATGCACTGAGTGTTGATTTTGAAGAAGGATTCATTTACAGTATTAGGGAACCATTAAGGAGCCATATAAAAGCATCAAGAAGTACCATGTCATGGGATCTTTAAAGCAATTGTGCACAATTACACCCTGACTGTCCCTCATAGAGGCATCTGTCCCTAGATCTGTGTTCATAACAAAACATACCAGTTTCATACCATCAAGACATAACATTTAACATAACAATAACAGGTCAGCTCAAGGCTGGCTCCTTTGCAGCAAAATAACAAGTGAAAAAGAGATTTGGATGCCAGTGTAATCTACCACACGTATACAGAGGCCAAAAGCCTTAGCTAGATTTTGGTGACAGGATTGACAACCTTACTTCATTCAGAATCATCAGAACCAACTTAAACATTACATATATATCTGATTATGTGCATGATTATTGTAAGATTTCCATTACAGTGCACCGTGCAACGTTTCTGATAGTAAGAATACATGTCTTTGTTG
Source organism: Paratrypauchen microcephalus (assembly GCA_036785185.1). Lineage (NCBI taxonomy): Eukaryota > Metazoa > Chordata > Actinopteri > Gobiiformes > Gobiidae > Paratrypauchen > Paratrypauchen microcephalus. The sequence goes on from JAVJIX010000033.1 coordinate 3,076,588, forward strand.
TAGTTCTGGAGAAATAAAATACTAGAAATATTTGTTTAATGTCATACTGTGGAACATTCCAATCAAAGCACTGTTTATCTTTTCTGGTAGAGGGTCCACCACCTGCTTATCTCCATGGCGACGTGATTGTTTTGCCTGAAATGTTCCACAGTACAGTGTTGTCTATTTTGCAATGATTCCATTACAGGTGTATTTATTGCTTTAAAATGCCATGAAAAACAGGCATTTTTACAATACACTGACATGCCTCTCCTACTGCCTGACCTACTTTATATTTTAGCCTAGTTTCATTTCTGCTTATTTTAATTGAGACGAGTATAATGCTTCACTGTGGAACATTCCAGGCAAATCAATAACAGTTCCATGGAGATAAGCAGTTGGTGGTACAGTATTTTTGTATTTTCAAAGGACAGACCTAAAAATTGAGAAAAACAATGATATTTGAAGGAGCGGTCCAAGAAACACAAGTGTTTAAGTCATTTCATATTGTCAACGTAAAACTTTTGTCACTTGTAGACTTACTCGAAGTAGGAAAAGTAACCAAAAGTTTAATTCAAGTAAGAATACTGATACTGTTAATATTTCTAGTTTAGCATTACATTCACAGGGTTTCAAAATGGATTCTTTATTGCCCGGCTTAGATCTTGTCTTGTGGAAAACCCAGTCATCTATCATTTTTAACTGATCATTTTTATCTCAGCTATGTTAAGTATGTCACCTCACTTCATACTTCAGTACATCCCACTTGTGATGTCACTGAGTGGTTGTCCAGGTTGTTCGCCATGTTTTCGAAGTCCATGATTATTTCTGCACTTGGATTACGTTTTTAATTCTCTTGTTTTACGCGCAAACCCTGCATATTTAGGCTCAAACTGAAAACACTGCCCTACCTTCTGATGTCATGTGGTGATACAAAAGTGCTCCACTGTGTTTTTAAACTCCATACGCCTTCACTAAAATCATTTGGATATTTTCTGCCCTTGAAATTGCCATTTTCCACTGAACTAAAGGTAAAAAGTAGCTGTTAACTACCACTACATGACATCACAAGGTGGAACAGAGCATTTTGAGCTTTGGAGATATAGACAACTCTAATTTAATTTTAATGAGGTAACAGCATTGTAACATGGCTTAAAACTCACAAGAATCCAGATTGTGTAATAGAAAATAATTTGAGAACCACTGGAGAATATTGCTTTGGTAATACATTTTTTTTCAAATGCTCATTACATTTTGAATTAGCTTGAAGATATTGTTGTATACTTGTTTAAACTGCTTAAAGGAAAAGTTTTGTTTTTGTTTTTTTTGTTTTTTTACAATTTGAGCCTTATTTCTGTAATAAAACAAGTTGTTTTACTCACTCATATCACTTTGGTGTCATATGGAGCATTTCCGGAGATGTTTTAGATTAGTGTTTGGGTCCCGGGAGCTGAGAGCACACTCCGCGCATGCGCACTGGCATCCTCATCTACTCGAAACTATGGCTAAATCTCGGATTACAGGCCACTTCTGACCAAATGAAATCGTAGACTAAAGACATCGAGCTTCTATGATTTGAAAAGTGCTAAAGTTTGTGTTATTTGGAGCCCGCACGGGGCATATTACATGCTCGGGGAATGCCCCGAGCTATGGCTATAATTCGCGCTAGGCTAACGGCGTTAGCCTAACGCTAATCTAAAACATCTCCAGAAATGCTCCATATGACACCAAAGTGATATGGGTGAGTAAAACAACTTGTTTTATTACCAAAATAAGGCTCAAATTGTAAAAAAAACGTTACTTTTCCTTTAACTCCAGAATGTATGACTTTGATTTTGAGGACATTACAGGGGGTCCTCGGGTTACGACGGTCTCGGGTTACGACGTTTCGTGGTTACGAACGCGCCCCCATTAAAAAATATATGTATATATTACGTGTCATTCCGTCTTACGCGGTTTAGCGTGGTAAGAGATGTAAACAAACACGAACGGCGCGCGGCGCACGGCGCAAGAATACGCTCTGTTGTGGTTGTAGGGAGAAGAAGACAGCCTCGTGTGCGTGTCCAATGTGGGCGGAAGTACCTGATGTGGGCTCTGATCTGCTCCTATGAAAGCGGCAGTGATAACCAAGCAGCGTAGTGGTCTAATTATTGAGATGGAAAGGTTATTGGTGCTTTGGTTGGAAGATCAAAGGCAAAATCCGGTTTACGACGAAATTCGGGTTACGACGCGTCTTAAGAACGGATCTACGTCGTAACCCGAGGACTCCCTGTAGTTTAGTTTTTGAGATGGTAAACAGATGTTAAAACTGTCACCTCTATGACTCTGCAATACGTAATAATAGTTTTGTGGACGAACACATGTGAACAAAACTATAATTATAACAGAATGCACGGAATGGATGACACACATGGACAGAATTAAAATCTCAAATTTCAGTATCAACATTACTTCCAACCAACATTACTTCCCGCTACTGAATGATAAAAGTTTTTGAATTGTTGCCAAAGTGATTAAGTTAAACCAAAAATTAAACCAAAATATTGTACTTTTGAATGGGAAAAAGTCTTCAAAATGCATACAGCGGATAGCTAATACCAGTGGATAATGTCAAACCATTATGTTATTCTATCATTCCCTCAGTACAAAATGCCGTTCTGTGTACTACATGTGATTATAGATTATTTTGTGAATGGTTATCAGTACTCTCAGCTTGTAGTAGTATTCTTGTTATTGCAGTAGCACTAGAATATGATGATACTCTAAAATCTATTAATAACATTGTATTTTCCTGTGAAATATCCAAAAGGGGTTAGAAGAGGCTTAGAATAGGGCCCGGGAGAGATCCCTAGATTACTGAAACATGCAAGGATGACATATATAAAAGCACTTCATGCATGCTTTTGATGAAGGAACATTATAACATGGTAGAACATGGTAGAAAGCTTCAAGTTGAATTTGCATAATAATTATTATTTATAATTAAATAATTAATAATTGTTTTTAGCTGCCTCCATCTGTATTCAGTATTATTGGATGACAGAATTACAAATGGTTTATAGATGATTTTGTGATGTATTTTGTGTACTCTGGGCTTGTACAATGTTGATGATTGATAACTATGATTTATAATTGAGTTGAGTTGTGATGGTCTGTTATTATAGTAGCAGTGGTTTCTATTGTCTGTTATGGAGCAGGTGGCAGAATCTTTCAAACCCAACAATAAAAACAGCTTTAACAGCTTTGAGAGATCAGGAAATACTGGCTCAGGCTGTCAGCACTACCTCCATTCATGACTCCACACTTTCTGTTGACTCGATGTGTAAAAACTCTCTTGAAACTTGATCCTTAAAGCCCCAGTGTGTAGGATTCGTGGCGCATTGGTGGATGGTGCTATTGCACTTTCTGTTTTAGCTACGGCAGACCTCGAGGGTCCCCCGGGCGCTACTGTATAAATAAAACGCGGTCCCGTTTTTTTGTTTTGTTTTTTTTCTCATGAAAACACACATTCCCGATCATGTACCATGACACTCTACACATCAAATGAAACCTTACAGTCTCCTCTTTTTGACTATGCAATTCATTTCCCTGCAAAACAATCACTCCCTGAGCACATGGGGCTTTTATACAGAAAAGCACAAAACAAGGTTAGCTTACCTTAGAATGCTTTGCACAGGTCAAACTCTGTATTTCACCATAAACTTGCTCTCAATTTGTCCGTAAGGATCCAGCGAATAAAATCCAGTAAAACAATTTAGTCCAAAACACGTGTTAGATCCATTACAACGTCTGATCCGGCAGCATGCTTGTGTTGTTTACCCAAAACCACGAGCCTTGCCGAAGGCGAAGGCGGAGCCCAAATGTCCTTCTGCGGCTCTCGTATTCAAAATGGCTGCCTCTGCATGGGGAAGATCCCCCTTTTATGTGACTATATCTAAGTCCAAAAGAATACTTTGATTTCATGATGGAAGTGAAAAGGCTTGGAAAACAATGTATTTTGAATGAGTATCTTCAATTTCAGTAATTAACGGGTAAAAATCTTACACACTGTTCCTTTAAGTAAAAAACTGAGGTATCTGTAGTTTAATTACCGTAAGTGCATTTTAAAGTGGGTACTTTCTACTTTTATTTCACCTTATTTAAGAGAAAGTATCTGTACTTTCTACTCCATTACATTTTTAACTGGACTGATAAGTAAAAACATTTTTATTATTGTCTGAGACCTATTGTTGTTGTTGTTTTTTTTTGCTCTGGTATCTGTATCAGAATCAGGTAATTCTTCCACCACCTTGAAAAACATGCATTCTTACTTCGAGCAGTGTTGTCTAACCTGAGATCTGACCTGTAATCTGTCCTGGTGGTGCCTCCTGTTTGCTTCTGTGAAAATATAGATATGTTTAATGACATACTGTGGAACATTCCAGGCAAAGCAATAACATCTCCATGGAGACAAGCAGGCAGAGTATCCTCCACCAGGAAAGTTACATAGTGACCTGCTAGTTTCGAAGTGTAAAGTTTTTGTTGTTGTTTTTATTTTAGTGCAGTTACTATAGCAATTGCCAATTAAAAATAAATGGCCTGTTGGTACTTTGCAGCTGATGTCACCAACATTCCCTGGGGGTGTGACGCTAACTGAAACTGAGCTCTGTTAGAATAACTGTTACTCAAGATTGACTTAATCTGAGCTTCATTTGAACACAATCGGACCAAAAAGAACTGACTTGGTTGGAACTACAACAGGTGAGATTATTTGTGCTAATGTGTGCCATGGTAACTGCTGAACATTCCACTTACAGAGACACATCCACAACACCCCCAGCATGATGATGTCATTGCAAGGTATCAATAAGCAGGCAGCTAAAACCAACTATGATTTGGCCCTATTCTAAAGGCTACTTCTACTTCAACTGAGCAATATTTTTAAAGAAGCAGTACTGCTATTCATAATATTTGGGTAATTCTCCCATGTGCAAAAATACAATACAAACTTGTTTGTCTGGTTGAGCATGCATTAAATCCACACTGTCTATTTGTGTCCCCTAAATCTCTCAGTGATGACAAGTTCAAGTTGATGTTTTTGCCTAAAGCTGTTGGTAGTGCTTTGTTTTGTGTAAGAGTCAGTTTTGTGTAATATAGGGCCTTTGAAGTTATTTTTATTAGTTTATTTAACAAGACTCATGGGTACACTAATAATAATACTAATAATTCATAGCATTTATATTGCGCCACACTCTTTAACTTTTATAGAGAGCTTATATATAAGCTAAAACTGATTTTTTTTTGTGCTTGAAACTACCTGTTCAATCACTTGTCTCTCTTCCCCAATCTCCTCTTTCAACACACACACCCCTCTCTATTCTCTCTCTATCCCCCACTATCTCTGCTCTTTCTCTTTCCCTCTATGTCTCTCTTCTGTCTCCCTCTCTCTCACAGACCACAGAAAGATGGCATTACCAGCAGCCTTTCTGTCTGAGGACCAGTTCACCTGCTCCATCTGCCTGGATATATTCAACAACCCAGTGTCCACACCATGTGGCCACAGCTACTGCCAGGTATCAGAAGTGTAAATTACTCTTATCAAATGAATCCATTTGAGTACTTTTGACTAGTTCAGATTACTTGATAACTTACTTGGCCTGGATCATTTGACTTGTTTCAACACTTTGAATTTTATTTCAATCTTTTAATCACACATATGCCAGAGAGGTAAGGTTGATGTTTGGTTTATTTTGTTGTTTCAAACTTATACTAGAATATTAGATTGATTTATTCAGATTAATATTTAGAATTCAGATAATTTCAATACATGCATGATGGATCAACTGGACAAAGTTTGTTAGGTCGAAAACGTTTCGCCGCTCATCCGAGAGGCTTCGTCAGTTCTGGTTCGAGTGCTGGTTAGACATTGCTTATATCTAGCTGCAGGGAGGAGCTAACTACACTGAATTCTTCTGAAACTATCCCAACTAATTTGTATTGCAATTCTCTCTTTTGTATTTTGAATTTCTCTGGCATCTAGTTTAGCATACCTATTCAACCCTAACGATGGTCTCCACACCTCTGGCCCTGACCTGTCTGCCCTATTGTTTCTTTTGTCTGTTTTGACTTTGGTTTGAGAATGGAATTATAAATGGGAGACAAGTTATGTCTGACTCCCCCACTTCTGTTTAAAGAAAGATTCTCTTTTTTTTGACAAAAATAGCCTCTTTAACCCCCCTCTCAAACCAATTATTTTCCCTGGCTAAGATCTGAACCTCACTGTCCTCAAATGAATGGCCCGAGGCTTCTAGGTGAAGATGTACGGCAGATGCCGGTCCACTCTGGCACGCCCGCCTGTGTTGGTACATCCTCTTGTGAAGTGGCTGCTTGGTTTCCCCAATGTAGCGCTCACTGCAGTCTTCACTACACTGAATGGAGTAGACCACATTGCTTTGTTTGTGGCTCGGTGTTTTGTCCTTTGGGTAGACTAGTTTTTGTCTTAAAGTGTTTGTGGGTTTGAAATAAACTGGAATTTCATATTGTCTGAAAATCCTCTGTAGTTTTTCCGAAACGCCGGCCAGGTACGGAATCGCTACCCCTTTCCTCCTGGGTTCGGATTCTCTGTTGTCTTGTTTCTTGCCCTTGTCTCTCTTGGTTTTGTTGACAGCCCATTTAGGATATCCACAAACAGAGAGGGCTTCCTGCACATGTTGTTCTTCTTTCTCCTTACCCTCTGTGCTTGTGGGAACCACTTGGGCCCTGTGTTGTAATGTCCGAATAACACCCAGTTTGTGCTGCAGTGGGTGGTGTGAATCAAAAAGCAGGTATTGGTCTGTGTGTGTGGGCTTCCTGAAGACTTCTACTTGGGGTCCCCGGTCTCCTCCCATCGTTGCTGCACAATCTAGGAACGCCAATGTGTTGTCCTTGGCGTCTTCATGGGTGAATTTGATGTTCGGATCTACAGAATTGATATGTGCAGTAAAAGGTTCCAAATCTTGAATTTTGATTTTTGAAAAATTATCATCAACATACTGAAACCAGTGTGTGGGTAGAGTGCCTGGATATGAAGCTAAGGCACTCTGTTCAAATTGTTCCATGTACAAATTAGCCATGATAGGGGAGATAGTTTCAGAAGAATTCAGGGGAGTGAGCTCCTCCCTGCAGCTAGATATAAGCAGTGTCTAACCAGCACTCGAACCAGAACTGACGAAGCCTCTCGGATGAGCGGCGAAACGTTTTCGAACTAACAAACTTTGTCCAGTTGACAAATTGAATTTCTCCTTTTATCATGGATTCTACCTGGACGACTGAGGGATTCTTCACGCTTAAATACATGCAATTTGAAAAGTCAGTTAATATTGATCCTTTATAGCCGATATGATGTCCAATAGTTTTTCTAATATTTTGGGGGTCAGATTTTCATAATTTTATCCAAATTATTATTGATATAAATTGACTGGGCCAGGGGTGTCCAAACGTTTTTCATTTCTTTCATCAAGGGTGTTGAGACATTCACAAAGTGGAGAACCACAGAACAGAGGCCATTACAGTAAAACAATCAACTATCAGATATGAGCATTTAGCAGAGGAATAAGATATAAACCTAACCCTGTGACTATGGTTGCTTCTATGTTGCTGCTGCTGAAATTTGAATCTATCTATCTATCTATCTATTTATCTACCTATCTAAAGCAGGGAGAAGGAGAATCAACAAAAAATTATCTGAGGACTGCATTTGGCTCGTAGGCCATAGTTTGGACATGCCTGGATTATGGATAGGCCTATGGAGTATAGATCAGTTTACTGTGTCCTCATATTGTAATCAGGTTATCCTTATGTCCTTATATTGACTTGAGTGAATACAATTGTACACCATATGCATGTAATTTAAATGTAATTTAATGTAATTTTTACATTGTCTGGACCCCAGGAAGACTAGCAACCCCTTGGTGAAATCTAATGTGGATCCTAATACAGAATGCAGATAATCTTTACATTTCTATTGCTATTGCCAGACCTGCATCTCCTCTTATTGGGACACCAGTAAAACCACCTCCAGAGCATCCAAGATGTACCAGTGTCCTCTGTGCAAAGAAAGCTTCAACCGCCGCCCAGTGTTGCACACAAACCACACACTGAAGGACCTCACAGAGCATTTCAAACAAGCAGTTGCCACAGGACCACCTGTGTCCGGGGAGGCCAGGAGCTGGGAGAACAGCAGCCCTATATCAACAAGACGCAGGTCCACACCCAACAGGAGAGGAGAGATGCCAGAGGTAGTCATCACTGAGATGGTGAACCGCTTTCAGAAAATCACGGAACACAATGAGCCCCCTCCGGCGTACACTGCTCAACGCAGGTAAGAAGGTGGAACTGATGAGTGATGAGTGAAAAGGAGAGGGGGAGAGAGTGCATTTAAACAAGTAATTTGAGGTGTGATTGGTCGATTGTTATAGTAAATGATTGTGATAGGCTGACAATGAGGCTATAGGTAGGAACAAGAAGGAACGAGATATTTCAGAGAGATACCTTTGGTGTTTTTTCACTCAAAAAACTTGGATTTCTTCAATCAGACTTCTGTCTAGGAAGATTTTAGAACACTGGGGCCAGTCCTTTTTTCCATTAGCCCTAAAAAAAATCTCAAATGATGACTAATCATGAGGTTATCAGCTGGTACCAACCCAAAGGGGCGTTTGATACATTTAGGTGATGAAAAAGCCTTGTTCAAAGTCATTGTTGAGTGTGTAAACCTTTTGGTGTTTTTTAGATCATAAATTATATTGTGTAAAAGTGGCATCCGAGCTAAAGGCTAACCTAGTCTACTTTCAAGGGAGATTTCTGAACTTGTGTGTTTCTGGTACACATCTGGTGACCACAAAACCTCTTTTACATGTTACTGGTGAGGAGAGTAGATGCATAACAGAAATATATAGGGGTAGGCTTCACTATTCATTTGTATTTGAGGGAATGTAACTCATCACGTAGCTCATAGATACTTTAATTGATCGAGTTGTAGCAACAGACAGAGAATTTTAGGTTTCCAAATGACTAAAGACCATTTAACTGGCCTGGTAGCCTGGTGGTAGCATGGCATGGATGGACAGGCTATCATGTGTACTATCATTGTACTAAAGATTTTCTTTAGCAGCATTTTTGTTTCCATGTTTTCTTTACGCTGGAAGGTACAGTGCCCATGAAAAGGACCCAAACCTCCCCTTGTGCCCGCTGCACCTGCGCGGCCTTGCGTACTTCTGCCCTGTGGACAATGTATGTGTGTGCAGTGTGTGTGCGGAGTCATCTGACCACAGAGGGCACACCATCACAAACGCTAAGAGGGAGTGGCAGATAAGGAAGGTATGATGGCCCCAAAAAGAAGTGCATTTGACCCATCCTTCAGTGCTTTAATACTGGGGTCAAAAATTGTCAGAGTTCAACTGTAGTGTAGTAGCATTGTCAATACTTAATTATTACTTCAAAATGCTAATATTCCATGACATTATAGGACCCATATTAAACTATTGTCTGATCTATGTTATAATAATGTTTCCTCATCACAAACAGACCTGGAGTTGTTTTGTTTAATTCACACATGTTTAACACACAAACCTGCATATTTAGGCTGAGTTCTTCTCTCAAACAGAAAACACTCATTTGGATGATTTCATCCTTGGAATTGCCAATCTCTTTACCTGGCCAGCCAAATGATATCTCTCTGTATTTGCTATACAGCGAGATACCATTTGGACACCCTCGCTCCACCCTCGCTCCCCCGGTTAACAACGGACTCCGCGATTCTGATTCGTTCAAAGATGGTGACGTCAGTGCACCCGCCTTTGCCCGCAACGTCACTCTTAGGCAGCGGAAGTTCCTCCTCAGTTTTGAATCAAGATGGCGCATCGGAGAAGTGAACGTCCCTTCCATTCAGCTGTAAAATTGGTCTTAAATGACCTAAAACACATCGATTCCTTAAAACCACAGCAGCTGACAGCTCTAGAGGCCTTTCTTTTCTTTTATTTGATTGGTTCACGTCACTGTCCTTTAACTGTTCTCTGATTGGTTCATTTAGCTGTCTACACGCAACGGCAGCGCATTCTGGACCAAGCATTACCAGACTCGCCGCTGGTACAGCGATGAGTCATGGATTCTTCCAGGCAACCAATCTCTACTAAACATAGGTAAAAGGTAACTGTTAGCTTGAAAGCAACCCATTTATGACACCATAAGGGAGAAGAGAGCACTTTGAAGGTGCAGGATTATCTAAACATGTGTGAATGATACAAAACATAACTCTGTTGATGAGGTAACAACATCTCAACATGGCTTAAACCTTTGTACTAGATTCTCTACTAGATGAGAATTATTACTTAAGTATATTAAGTCGTATTACTTATTACTTGATATAATTTTATCTTTGCCAACACATAACCTGCACTGACCAGTATCAACAACTATGACATTGTGTACTTAATGAATCATGTATTTCATTTGGACCGCACTCATATGGACCCTTGTATTGTTCTTGCCCTGTGTTCAGTCTCGGTTGGGGATTGTGGACGTGGAGCTTAAAGACCTGATTAGTGAACGAGAGGCAAAAGTTCTGGAGATTCAAACCACTCTACTCGACATAAAGGTACACAACTATTTCCTGAGAAAGTATTTTCATATGGATTTTGTGTTTGAACAATTGATTTTTTCCCATGGAGTATATACTCCTGGACCAGTGTATTCGTAGTACTTGAGTGCAGGTCAAAGCCCAATATATTTGCCTATGTAAAATTGCATTGGAAGGACTTGAAATTTAAGGACTTATATTACACTATTTTTGGATTATAATAATTCCACATCAAAAATACACTTGGAGATGTGTTTTATTTTATTCACACATGTTTAACACACAAACCTCCATATTTAGGCTGAGTTCTTCTCTCAAACAGAAAACATTGTTCTCATTTGTGATGTCATGTGGTAATACAGGAAGTGCTCCATGGTATTTTTAAACTCCATACACCTTCACTAGGATCATTTGAATGAGTTCAGCTCTGAAATTTAAATTTCTCATCTAAACAAAAGGTAAAAAGGCAACCTGAAAACCATCTCTTTGTGACATTACAAGAGGGTGGAACAGAGCATTTTGAACTTTGAAGATGTAGACTGATGTATACATAATAAAGGGTTACTCAAGCATGTGAATGAACCAAAACACCACTCCAAGGCAACAACATTATAACTAAAGAGTCAGTTTCTTACCAATACAGTTTTTGATCATTGCTATAAATGTAAAACTAGCATTACTATGTACCAATTCAATGTGTCCCTTCTTGTGTCTGTGCTTTAGGCTGCAGCCGAGAAGGAGACAGGCGAGGCAGTGAGCACGTTTTTAAAACTCATCGCCAACGTGGAGCGCTGTCAGGCTGAAATCCTGGAGGTATTCAGATTAACTATGTATTCACAAAGGAAAAAAATGTAAAGGTCCCATGGCATGAAATTTTCACTTTCTGAGGTTTTTGAACGTTAATGTGAGCTCCCCTACCCTGTTTAGGCCCCCCATGGTTAAAAGTTGTGAAATGTCTAAACTGAGCATTTACGATCCTTTTCTGCGTTACAAAAAATCGGAGCTCAAACGGGCGATTTTGAACAAGGCACCTTATTGACGTCAGATCGAAAAAAGAAATGCAAATGCAGTTCCACCCCCGTCTGTCTGTACTCAGCGTCTCTGTAAATCACGCCCAGAGAGTTTGGACTGCGAATGCGCTAGGCAATGCGAAATGCATTTTTTTATTTGCCTGGAGGCACGTCCGAGTGTTTCTAGGCTCGGAAGTCCTTTATCTGAGCCTCTGGACCTTTGAACAGCAGTGGTTTAGTTTTATTTTCTGTGGAAATGTGTTTATTTTTCAATGGAACGCTTCAAATCTCTTCCCCGTGCAAAAACACGGAAATGGATCAGCTGAGAGCTCAGAGCGAGAGCGGAGAGTTTGGCCACGCCCCCACCCTCTACTATAGGCCAGCTCTTTTCTCCTCATTTGCATTCAAGCAACAACGCCCATTATGGACTGTTCAGAGAGAGAAAAATTACTCTTTCTCAGCTTATCTCTGTTTCTCATGCACTGAGTGTTGATTTTGAAGAAGGATTCATTTACAGTATTAGGGAACCATTAAGGAGCCATATAAAAGCATCAAGAAGTACCATGTCATGGGATCTTTAACAAAAATACATCATAAGACAATGATGAATTCAAAAGCACATCAAACAATCTGCATGCAATACTATATTATAATGTAAATCACTACCAGTCCAATATTCTGTAGAGGCACCTGCTGATACTTTGCAGCTGATGTCATCAACAGTCCCTGGGGGTGTGAAGCTAACTGAATGCACTACTCTGTCAGAAGCTGTTACTCACATTAGATTCAATCTGAGTTTTGTTTTAACACAAAGATCAGATTAAGTCTCTCACACATCAAATTACAGTCACAAACTAGCTAGCATGAACACTTGTATTGATCACAGGATCCAGAAAATTAGACAATCTACAAACTTTTATGTCTGTGTTTGTTATTGTGTGCATTGTGTCACCATGGTAACTGTAGAACATTCCGCCAATAGAGATGCATGTAGAACACCCCCAGCGTGATGTCACTGCAAAGTAATATAATCACTTAAAGATCCCATGACATGGTACTTCTTGATGCTTTTATATGGCTCCTTAATGGTTCCCTAATACTGTAAATGAATCCTTCTTCAAAATCAACACTCAGTGCATGAGAAACAGAGATAAGATGAGAAAGAGTAATTTTTCTCTCTCTGAACAGGCCATTATGGGCGTTGTTGCTTGAATTCAAATGAGGAGAAAAGAGCTGGCCTATAGTAGAGGGTGGGGGCGTGGCCAAACTCTTCGCTCTCCGCTCAGCTCTCAGCTGATCCATTTCCTTGTTTTTGCACGGGGGGAGAGATTTGAAGCGTTCCATTGAAAAATAAACACATTTCCACAGAAAATAAAACTAAACCACTGCTGTTCAAAGGTCCAGAGGCTCAGATAAAGGACTTCCGAGCCTAGAAACACTCGGACGTGCCTCCAGGCAAATAAAAAAACGCATTTCGCATTGCCTAGCGCATTCGCAGTCCAAACTCTCTGGGCGTGATTTACAGAGACGCTGAGTACAGACAGACGGGGGTGGAACTGCATTTGCATTTCTTTTTTTGATCTGACATCAATAAGGTGCCTTGTTCAAAATTGCCCGTTTGAGCTCCGATTTTTTTGTAAAATTTTCATGCCATGGGACCTTTAAAGATGAAAGGGTTATTGCTTTACCTGGAATGTTCCACAGTTTGTTGGCATGGCATTAACATATAGTTCACATTTATTTCATTACAGGTGTTTTGTATTTGTATATTACAATTCAAATATGGTGCCACGGTGCCTGAGTGGCTAGCACTCACGCTTCACAGCAAGAAGGTTCCGGGTTCGATCCCCACTGTAAAAAATCTTACGGCCAATCTTAAAGGGATATGCCACCCCCAGGTCAAATTTGGGCATCTCCCCACAGTCCAGAGACTAAAATAAGTGGTGGAAAGCGTTTTCTTGCTCACCCAGCCATTGTCCGAGTCTGTCGCCACTGACCGCCGCGGTAACTGGTGCTCCTCCGCCTTAGACTGGAGTCTAACGTAGCCAGAGAAAGATTTCGGCCAAAAGGAATTAATTTGCTCGATGCGTTTCCCAATTACTTTGTGTGTAGTGCGCATTCATATCGAGTGCAAATAAATGTGCAAATCAACACGGAGAGCTTGACTTGGTCATTTTGGGTGGGAACTATTTTCCAGTGCGTAAGAATACAGTCGTATCACGCACCACGTTGTGCAACAGGGGAACTCCCTTCCCGGTGCGTAACTGGGATTCCCCTGGTAGCGTACTGCGTGATACGGCTGTATTCTTACGCACTGGAAAATAGTTCCCACCCAAAATGACCAAGGCAAGCTCTCCGTGTTGATTTGCACATTTATTTGCACTCGATATGAATGCGCACTACACACAAAGTAATTGGGAAACGCATCGAGCAAATTAATTCCTTTTGGCCGAAATCTTTCTCTGGCGACGTTAGACTCCAGTCTAAGGCGGAGGAGCACCAGATACCGCGGCGGTCAGTGGCGACAGACTCGGACAATGGCTGGGTGAGCAGGAAAACGCTTTCCACCACTTATTTTAGTCTCTGGACTGTGGGGAGATGCCCAAATTTGACCTGGGGGTGGCATATCCCTTTAAGTAAGATTCTGGTTGCCCAGGCCTTTCTGTGTGGAGTTTGCATGTTCTCCCCGTGTCTGGGTGGGTTTCCATGGGCACTCCGGTTTCCCCCATCAACCCACAACATGCACCATAGGTAAAATCCTGACGAAGCCTAAGCAATAAGATCATGGAGATGGTCCCCGAGCACAGTCATGTGCTGCCCACTGCTCCTAATAACAGAATGGGTCAAATGCAGAGGACAATTTCTCCTGTGTGAGATCAATAAAGTAAAGTCAATCTATACTGTATTGCGGTCATGAACGCCTCTTCACAGATCTGTCCAGTAACTTGGCCTAGTTACGCACTGTGGAGAATGATAAGTTGAATGCCATACTGTGGAACATTCCAGGCCTTCCACCAAAAACACCCTGCACCTTTAAAGGTCCCATATTACACAAACTGGATTCTTATGAGCTATAAGCCATGATATAATGTTACTCCATCGCAAACATACCTGGAGTTGTGTTTTGTTTCAGCCACATGTTTGAGTAATCCTGGTTTATTAGTCTCTCTATCTCCAAAGCTCAAAATACTCTGTTCCACCTTTTGATGTCATGAAGTAGTAGTCTCAAGTTAACAGCTACATTTTACCTTTAGTTCAATACATTTCAATAGGCAATTCCAGGGCTGAAATCATCCATATGATTGTAATGAAGTTGTGTGGAGTTTAAAAACACAATGAAGCACTTTGTCTATTACCAGATGACATCACGAGGTGGAACAAGGTGTTTTCCATTTGAGTGAAATAGCCTAAATATGCAGGGTTTGTGTGTTAAACACAAACACACAAACCCTGCAGTGAATGAAACAAAACACAACTCCAGGTATGTTTTGATGAGGAAACAACAGAAATCAGAAAATACTGCAATACTTTTAGTGACTATAGCATTATCTAGGACAGTATATGGAAGTCAATAAATAGCTTTAATGTCTACAGATTATTGCTTAGGGCGTGATTCACATTAAAATTGATTATTGCATGTTAGAGCTAGCAGTTTGTAATTTTTGGTCCATTGAAAATAAAAGTTCCTTCTGGTCTTAGGTTATAGAGATAAGTCGCAGAGCGGCAGAGCACAAGGCTCAGAGGCTGTTAAAAGAACTGGAGGAAGAACTATCAGAACTGAAGAAGAGGAGAGCCACTTTGAGCCAACTCACCCAGAATGACAACTACATACAACTCCTCACTGTAAGACCTCACACAAACTTGCACACAAACACTGCCAAAAGTACTTATTAAAATAAGTAATAGTAATAAGTAATAATACTCACAATAAGTTAGGGATATTGTTATAAGTAAAAGTTCCCTTTGGTATTACCAATAATGAATGGGAAAAACCACCTTTTTCATTACTTTAATTCATTACACCCACAAAAATGATGACAACAACAAAGATAGCCCCAAATAACAAAAACTTGACTGTCAGTAACGGGTGTTTCCACCATTTGCCGCAATGACAGCTTGACAGCGACGTCTCATGCTCCTCACTACCCTCATGATGTTGTTCTAAGGCAATGCATTCCACTCTTCCACAAGTGCTACACACAGTTCTGCCAGGTCATATGGTGGTGGGGTACGATCATCCAGTCTCTGCTTCCACTGGTCCCAGACGTGCTCTATGGGGTTTAAGTCAGGGGACATTGCTGGCCATACCATTTGAGGCACTCCGACTTCCTGAAGTCAAGCTGTGACAATTCTGGCTCGATGTGGTGGAGCATTACCATCCATGAACAGAAAGTTGGGGGTGTGCTGGTGGAATTGGGGGATGATGATGGGCTCTATGATGTCTCTGAGGTAAGAAAGTGCAGATGCCTGCCCAGATTGTTGCACCGCCTCCACCAAAGGGAACCCTGGGGACCATGTTGACCTCAGCGTATTGCTCACCTCGCCTTCTCCAACAACGCTGGCGACCATCATTTCTGTGCAAGGTGACCCGACACTCATCAGTGAACAAGATGGTAGACCACTGCTGCATTGTCCAGGTCACATGATCTTGTGCCCACTGCAAAGTTCACGGTGGTGTCTTGGTGTCAGTGGAGTCACCTGCAATGGTCGTCTAGCATTCAAGCCAAGACGGTGGAGTCGGTTGCGTATGGTTTGTCTGGAAACCTTAGTCCCCCTCACCTCTCGTAAACGGGCCTGCAGCTGTGTGGCAGTTGCATGACGATGTCTGAGTGTGTATCTCCTTAGGTACTGGTCATCATTGCGGTCTGTCACTCGTGGGACTCCACTCCTGGGCCTGTCACAAACTCTGCCAGTAGTTCTGTGTCTTGATGCAAGTCTGCTGATGACACTTTGAGACACACCAAGTTCACGAGCTACATTTGATTGCCTGCTACCGACCTGAAGGCGCGCTATGGCCAGGTGACGCTGCTCGTCCGTTAAGTGACGTAGTGTGTTCATGGCTGTTTGAATGATGAACTTGGAATGACTTACTGACAATACCAGCTTTTTATACCCACAGAATGTTGAAAATGATGCCACATTGAAAAGGTTTGTCTTTTAGTATTTTTTTACATTAGCCCCAGTATGTACACAGTGAGACCAGTATGTGGAAAACACAAAATGAGGTGTGTCTGTCACTCCAATTCATTTGCCTCCCTATCCCAAAAATCTCTGAAGTGAAACAAACACAGTATGTATGAGTCTCTCTCAATATCCCTAACTTATTGTGAGTAGTCAACAGTAATCAACATATGTGAACTTCACCTACTTACTCATTTAGTAGTATTGTAGTTTATATTTTAGTGAAATTTAGATGCACTATGTGTTTTCCCAATGTCTGTTATATTATAGAGTCTGAAATGTTCCACAGTATAGCATTAAATCTATATTTCTTGCATTTATTCCATTACATTATGTGTTTTAGCTGACCTGTAACTCGGCCTGGTGGTGTCACTCACTCGCACAAGAATGTGTGTTTATAAAGTAATAACACGATATCATCTCCATAGAGACAAGTAGGTGGCAGACCCCTCCCACCTGAAAAGTTACATTGTGCACCTTTAAAAAGACTGACATTGACACAGAAAAATCACACATTTTAGTTTGGACACTTGCTTACCTGTGTTCACCTATCCTCACCTGTCTTTACCTGTGCTCACCAGTCCTCACGTGTCTTCACCTATCCTCACCTGTTTTTACCTATCCTCACCTGTCTTTACCTGTGCTCACCAGACCTGTCTTCACCTATCCTCACCTGTTTTTACCTATCCTCACCTGTCTTTACCTGTGCTCACCAGTCCTCACCTGTCTTCACCTATCCTCACCAGTTTTTACCTATCTTCATCTGTCTTCACCTATCCTCACCTGTTTTTACCTGTGCTCACCAGTCCTCACCTGTCTTCACCTATCCTCACCAGTTTTTACCTATCTTCATCTGTCTTCACCTATCCTCACCTGTCTTTACCTGTGCTCACCAGTCCTCACCTGTCTTCACCTATCCTCACCTGTCTTTACCTGTGCTCACCAGTCCTCACCTGTCTTCACCTATCCTCACCAGTTTTTACCTATCTTCATCTGTCTTCACCTATCCTCACCTGTTTTTACCTATCCTCACCTGTCTTTACCTGTGCTCACCAGTCCTCACCTGTCTTCACCTATCCTCACCTGTCTTTACCTGTGCTCACCAGTCCTCACCTGTCTTCACCTATCCTCACCTGTCTTTACCTGTGCTCACCAGCCCTCACCTGTCTTCACCTATCCTCACCTGTCCTCACTCACCTATCCTCACCTGTCTTTACCTGTGCTCACCAGTCCTCACCTGTCTTCACCTATCCTCACCTGTCCTCACTCACCTATCCTCACCTGTCTTTACCTGTGCTCACCAGTCATCACGTGTCTTCACCTATCCTCACCTGTCTTTACCTGTGCTCACCAGTCCTCACCTGTCTTCACCTATCCTCACCTGTCCTCACTCACCTATCCTCACCTGTCTTTCCCTGTGCTCACCAGTCCTCACCTGTCTTCACCTATCCTCACCTGTCCTCACTCACCTATCCTCACCTGTCTTTACCTGTGCTCAACAGTCATCACGTGTCTTCACCTATCCTCACCAGTTTTTACCTATCTTCATCTGTCTTTACCTGTGCTCACCAGTCCTCACCTGTCTTCACCTATCCTCACCTGTTTTTACCTATCCTCACCTGTCTTTACCTGTGCTCACCTCTCTTTACCTGTGCTCACCAGTCCTCACCTGTCTTCACCTGTCCTCACTCACATGTTCTCACCTGTCTTGCTTCTCCACAGACATTCTCCTCTCTCTCTACCCTTCCTCAAACCAAGGACTGGTCCAGTGCAGTTGTGGGCTCAGAGCTGCCCTCTGGTGTCATCCTGAAGAACATCACTCAAACCATGGACAGGTTTAAAGAGGAGATGTGTAGACTCACAGAAGCCTGTACGTGCGCCATCATTGTCTAATTATATTGTAATGTGTGAGCAACCGTGCCCAATTCGTTTCCCTGTGTATCAGTTAAGTCCAATGATAAAAGAGCCTAAACAAACAAACAAACAAACAAACGATGATAAAAGTTAAATTTGTCAACTGGACAAAGTTTGTTTGGTTGAAGACGTTTCGTCGCTCATCCGAGAGACTTCTTCAGTTCTGGCTCTAGTGCTGGTTAGTCCCTGTTTATATCTAGCTGCAGGGCAGAGCTCACTACACTGAAATCCTTCTGAAACTATCTCAGCTAATTTGTATCTTTTGTCGTTAAACAGAAATGGGGGAGTTAGACATAACTTGTCTCCCATTTATAATTCGATTCTTAAACCAAGTCATAACAGACGGAGAAAAAAACATTAGGGCAGACGAGTCAGGGACAGAAGGGTGGAGACGGTCTGTAGTCTGAATAGAGAAGCTAAATATTCGAATAACAAAAGGAACAAATGAGGGGATAGTTTCAGAGCTATTTCAGAGCAGTGAGCTCCTCATAGGGCTAAATAGAGATGCTAAACGAGACGCCAGGGAAACAAAAGATACAAATTAGTTGAGATAGTTTCAGAAGGATTTCAGTGTAGGGAGCTCCTCCCTGCAGCTAGATATAACCAGGGACTAACCAGCACTAGAACCAGAACTGAAGAAGTCTCTCGGATGAGCGACGAAATGTCTTCAACCAAACAAACTTTGTCCAGTTGACAAATTGAACTTCTCCTTTTATCATGGATTCTACCTGGACGACTGAGGGACTTTTCACGCAAACAAACAAACAAAAAACAACAACAAAAAATAATTCTGTGGTTGTTAAAAAAAAACAAAAAAAAACTGAGTTCTTAGTTAATGTTAACTTAATCATAGTTAATGATTATGTTTCACAAGAGAATCATATTACTCTTTTTGTTTAGGGAAAGAACAGAAACCTGAATTGGAGCTGTCTGTGATCAAGCACAACCCAAGTAAATATCAATTACACTTACACAACTACACATTTTATACCTAAAGAAATTTGTAATACGTTTTATCTTTCTCCAGAGGTCAAAAAAGTCCAAGAATACGCAGGTATGTTTCCTGACTACTTGTATTAACTGACTTATGTGCTCACTGCTCATACATTTTTATTTTGCATTTTGAGTCTCATGTTTAAAGAAGACCTATTGTGCTTGTGTCTGCAATAGAATTATAATTTATGACCAATTAAGAAAATGCAATTTGTACAGAGAAGTGGTCGTATACTGGCAGTGGTGAAAACAGAGCTTAAATGGCAAAATGGCGTCTTGAAAATAATGTTTTACTTTTGCTTATTAAAAAGAACAAAAACACGTATTTACACTTACTTATTAAAGTGAGCTAAAGTCAAAGCCTGGCTTATTTGGGCAATACCTGATCGGGACCAGGCTGTCAAGATTATTTTAGCTTTGTCTTAAGAACATCTAAAGAAACAGTTTAAATAGACACAATTAGGCACATTGTGTTAAATATGTGTTGGTGGAAAAAGTACTCTGTAACTTGACACATGCACTTTAAATTGACTTTCAACAAACCCTCTTCCATGTCTCCCCAGAGGACATTACGCTGGACCCAAACACAGCTCACCCTCGTCTGGTCATCTCTACGGATGGGAAGCAGGTGTTCTGTGGAGACAAGCACCAAACATTCCCTGACAGCCCTGAGCGATTTGACCGTGTGGTCTGTACTCTGGCAAGAGAGGGTTTTGACTGTGGCCGCCACTACTGGGAGGTGGGTGGAGCCAGGTTCAGGTTATTCTCACTTTAAAGCCCCAGTGTGTAGGATTCGTGGCGCATAGGTGGATGGTGCTATTGCACTTTCTGTTTTAGCTACGGCAGACCTCGAGGGTCACCCGGGCGCTACTGTATAAATAAAACGCGGTCCCGTTTTTTTTTTCTTTTCTTCTTTTGCTCATGAAAACACACATTCCCGATCATGTACCATGACACTCTACACATCAAATGAAACCTTACAGTCTCCTCTTTTTGACTATGCAATTCATTTCCCTGCACAACAATCACTCCCCGAGCACATGGGGCTTTTATACAGAAAAGCACAAAACGAGGTTAGCTTACCTTAGAATGCTTTGCACAGGTCAAACTCTGTATTTCACCATAAACTTGCTCTCAATTTGTCCGTAAGGATCCAGCGAATAAAATCCAGTAAAACAATTTAGTCCAAAACACGTGTTAGATCCATTACGATGTCTGATCCGGCAACATGCTTGTGTTGTTTACCCAAAACCACGAGCCTTGCCGAAGGCGAAGGCGGAGCCCAAATGTCCTTCTGCGGCTCTCGTATTCAAAATGGCTGCCTCTGCATGGGGAAGATCCCCCTTTTATGTGACTATATCTAAGTCCAAAAGAATACTTTGATTTCATGATGGAAGTGAAAAGGCTTGGAAAACAATGTATTTTTGAATGGGTATCTTCAATTTCTGTAATTAACGGGTAAAAATCTTACACACTGTCCCTTTAAACTTAGAGGCACTTGATTTGTACTTTAAGATCTTGTCTTAAAGATGTGAAAAACTGAACTCATTCATTTTAAACCCTTTGCGGTGGTCAAAAGTTATTCCTCACTTTCCTAATGCATTCCGAGCATCCTAACTATCCACTGCAAAGAGTTTATAAGCACTTTTCACAACTGTCAGAGGCCAGAGCAGAATTTTTGCCATCACAGTAAAGTCATTGTCATTTTCTCAGCAGTAAAGCTAGCACGCTAATCACAAACTTCCTGATTATCAAACAGTAAAACACCAATTGAATCGGGTATAGTTGGCAGCACACTGTTTTAAATTAACCTACTGACGTGGCAAAAATAGAATAGAAAAGGAAGAATAGACCAATGCCTCTAAAACATCATGTAAAAAAAAAAAAAGTTGATTTAATGTTTATAGTGTGTTTTCACGTGACGTCATAATCCAAAAGTCGGCCATGTTGAAGATACTCAAAACAAAGCAAACATTGCACTTATGCAAAATGGTCAACTATTGTCGGGACCTCAGCTGTCACAATAGATCGGACAGAGAAAAACACCTGCAGTTCTATTGTTTACCTAAAGTAGTGACCAACCAGGGTGAATAGACAGAGCAATTATCAAAGGAAAGGAGGCAACAGACAAGGCGACAGAGGCGGAAAGACAGTGTTAATATTTATATCTCATGGATCTTCTTGTCCAATCAATTTGAGTTTGTTCATATAACACTCCTTTTTTTTGGCATCCAATTATCTCTATACAACTGGTCAACTACTGTATATCAGAAGTTTTGGATTTCGATGTGGAAGTTTTATCGTGAAATTTAGATGTTTTTCTGCACAGTTGCTTTATAAGCGTGTTGACTTTGAGTGAGCGAATATCTTCAACATGGCCGCAGATCCAGGTCAAGGTCGGATTTCTCGAGTGCGTGAAAACACACTATAGTTTAGCATGAACCACCAGGTCTGAACTTGGGCCCATCACAATATACAGTACTATCTTACCACTAACCCTGCGTCTTGTGCATTGCAGGTGGAAGTTGGCAGTAAGACCGACTGGGACGTTGGCATAGCAAGTCGCTCCGTGTGCAGAAAGGGTAAAATCACAGTCAGCCCGGCTTACGGATACTGGTTCCTGAGTTTACGCGATAAAACAGACTACGCCTTCAGAACGGAGCCGTCCACTGCGCTCACCCTGACCCAGCGGCCCTCTCGCATCGGCGTCTTCCTGGATTATGACAAAGGAACAGTGTCTTTTTACAACGTGGATGCCAGAGCGCTCATATACACGTTCAGCGATAGGTTTACTGACGTTGTCCTGCCCTTCTTTAGCCCCTGCACCAACAAGTCAGGCAAAAATGAGGCTCCGCTGATCATCTGTCCTCTGTCTACTATTGAATAAAACTAAAGCTTCATTTTTTTCTACCCTTTTCTATGTATTAAAAACAATATTCCTGGACATCATATTTAAGCTTATGATTTAGTTTGGAGGCCTGAGAAATTAGAAGATCTGCACCCTCCACCCAAAATGAAAAGAAATTTCTTCTTTTTGAACATTCTAATGTTAAACCATATGCTAAAATGTATGTAAGTATGTAGTGTTGGGAAGTAATTTTGAGTAACTGTATTCCGGTATTACCTTCATTTAGTGGTAATCAGGGCTCTAAAGTTTTGAGCGGGGTCGTGCGTGAGACTGCGTAATTTCCGAGGGGCGGGGGGGCGATTGAATAATGTTTCCCGAGGAGCGGGTGGTGCGAGTGAACAATTTTTCCCGTCGTGCTCTGAGTGCCTTTAAACAAATAAAACATTATATTATTTTTACATACGTGAAATGAGGAACTTTAATAAATGTGTCAATTTAAACAGGAAATATCCGTTATTGGCTACAGCTGTAGGCCAAATATCGGATACCTATTGATTACAAAAATTCATCTACATAGAATACCAAGACTAAGCCAGGACTAAACCAAGACTAAACCAGGACTAAACCAAGACTAAACCAGGACTAAACCAAACTAAGACTAAACCAGGACTAAACCAAGACTAAACCAGGACTAAACCAAGAATAAACCAGGACTAAACCAAACTAAGACTAAACCAGGACTAGACCAAGACTAAACCTTTTGAGCAAAAGAAACTGCAGACAGTGGCGGTTCTACATTGAATTACTCCCTGGGCGAGACCTCCTCTGAGCGCCCCAGGAATGAAAAAAAAAAAAAACCCCCCCCCCCCCCAAGGGAAAAAAAAAAAAACACAACATTTACCACAAGCAGCCATGTTTAATTATCACTATAGAGTGGTAATTAATGATAACTTATATCATAACTTGAATAACATAAATAAAAAATAATAAATAAACTCTACACATAAAAGTGGCAGAAATATATACAATCAGATATATAAACAGAACCATCGGCTGCTCGATTATGGAAAAAATCATAATCACGATTATCTCAGTCAATATTGAAATCACGATTATTCAAACGATTTTTTCAAAATCCCCTACACACACACACACACACACACACACACACACACAGTGGGCTACTCTCACCTTAAACATTTATTCTTCTTCTGTCTTATTCTACAGATTGCACAGGCACACACACAAACAAAAAGTTATCACACACAGCTATTCCTCACTTTCCTCACACAGATTTCTCCTCAGTATAATATAATATAATAAATATAACATTATATAACATATATAATTAATACAATACAATACAATACAATACAATACAATACAATACAATACAATACAATACAATACAATATAATATAATATAATATAATATAATATAATAGTGCTAAAATAGAATAGTGATATGACAAACACACATTTCATGACATGACTTACCAAAAGCAAAGATGAGATACTGTCCAGCAAATCCGAAAGAGCTCCCAGATGAAGTGTTGTCCGGGATAATTCACGTCGCCTCTATTGAAAATGCTGATCGTGTATCTCTACAAAGTCCCATGTAAAGTGTGTCTTTGTACGTTGTATTCATAGTAAATACCACGGAGGTTGAACGATCGATTTAAAAGTGATTAAATGTTGCGTTATACTAACTTCGTTTACTATTGTCTTCTGTAGTTTCCGTGTTCCCGATGCGAGCGTGTGCGTTCTTGGTAGGAGCTAGTAGGCGCTATCATTGGTCAATTCCTCTTAGCAACTAGTGCCGTGACATTGGTCAAATCGTGGTAGTGTGAGCTGGGCTCGCGGCCGGTGCACTGTCAGATTGAGACGCTTTGTCAGTTACCGGCCGCAGAGAGGGAGGGGGTGACTCCTCTCTCTGTCTTCTCTTTCTTTCTCTCTTCCTTTCCTCTCGCGCCGCTGTAGGCTCCAGCAGGTCTCTGCGCTGCGCATTGGCCCACGTGGAAGGGAATGTATTGCGCGGGCACTTGCAGCCAGAGGGGGCGCCAATTTGCCAATTTCCTACACAGTGATATGATAGATTTTTTTTTTTTTTCAAGCGCTCGGCATGGCGCCCCTCACGAAGTTGCGCCCTGGGCAATTGCCCCACTCGCCCCCCCCAAGAACCGCCTCTGACTGCAGAGACATGTGACATAAGTTTGTATTTGTTTGTATTTTGAGTTTGTATTTGTGAAATTTTGCTTAAAGGGAACCTGCAAGTTGCTCAAATAAACATAAACATCACCATGAAAAAAAAAAACAAGGACTAAACCAGGACTAGATCAGGACCGGTCCGGGGAGTGACTCACCTGTTTGGAGCTGCAGGTTGCTCCGTGTCCGCAGCACAGCCGGTACAGTACACCGGGCTCCGAGCGCCTTTCCCGGCTCACCGCGGGCTGAGGGTCCGCTGACAGACCGGGGGAGAGGAGGAGACAGCGGGGGAGACAGAGGAGGAGACACAGGGACACCCGCTAACTGAGATATTTTTCCGGGGAGCGGGGCGAGGGGGGGGTCGCTGAAAACGCGTGGTGCCTGCATAAACTGAGCCACACAGACCGATTTTCTGGGCACCAAAACAAAACAAACAAAAAAATAAATAAAAATCAGCGTGAGAAATACCATGTGTTGCGTGTGAACACGTCGAATTGCGTATGTCACACTCTCAATGCGTGAGACTTGAGAGTCCTGGGTGGTATACTTTCCTAAAAATCAAAAGCAATATATTGCTCAATTTAGGTTTCAAACAAACAAACAAACGGGGAAACAAATATAAAGCTGTTTTAAATCATATGTCAATATGTCAAATCAAAGTATTCAGAATACAGTACTCTGATTGAACCATGTAACGGGAATAAGCTACAAAATACATTTTAATGCAGGCATTCAGTATTATGAATTCTGTATTAACTAAGCACATTTTCAAGTATTCTTCCTCTCACTCTGTATGTATTAAACTGCTATTGTTGCATTTGACCTGTAACAAAGTTTAAATCGTTTATGTAGTGGTTAATCACTCAGATGCACTTCTTTGTGTGAGGCTGAAAGATTAATTGCATCATCTCAACCAAACATCTCAATTTACATAGATGTAATTAGCAACTCACAAGACTGCAATTGTTTTAAGTACCATTATTTCTTCCACAAACAGCAAAATGTCTTATTCTAGAAAAAAAAGTAGTAGTAGTTAATATCTCTAAAAACATGCTCCCAAACGTGAACGCACCATAATGCCTCCAACCATAGATGTCCTTTACCAAGAAAAAACAAATCACACTTCACAACCCAAAAATAGACCTTATGTGCTTTATTTTTCCATTCCGATTTGACTACATTATAACACACAAAATAAAATCCAAATCAGTACTTGGAAATACATTGAATATAGACTGAAATATCAGTGATATCCAATGATGTACATAATGATTTACATATTTTTGTCTCTTGTATTGTAAATATCATTAGTCAGTTTTACAGACTGTCTGACGGTTTCTTTGTAAATAAATGTGTTGTCAACTAAAATATTCTATTGTAATAATTCAAAGTTACACCTTGAGTATATGAAGACATTAAAAATTATTTTAAAACAGCAATGTATTTTTTCTTGTTGTGACAAGATGTGAATAAACATGCAAACAAGGAATCTTAGGCCATTTACAGGCCTAATGGCCTGTAAATGGTCACATCTTTATATAGCGCTTTTCCACCTTCAAGGCACCCAAAGCGCTTTACAACAAGGAACCAATCACCCATTCACACACGCAGACACTGGGGGCGAGGAGGGTTAAGTGTCTTGTCCAAGGACACAACGGCAGCATTCATCTGTGGGAGCTGGAATCGTACCAACCAACCTGTGGGTCAGTGGATCTGACCCCTCAACCACTGATGTTTCTTATGTCAAGAGCAGAATTTGAACCGCCAACCTTTGGATCAGTGGACAAACGCTCTACCAACTGAGCTACTGCCGCCTGTATACGGTTTGGCAGCTGAATACCATATTCATATTCATATTCGTGGCCATATCTGCTTGTGAAAGCCTCATCTCATCAGATCTCAGAAGCTAAGCAAGTAGCAAGTGGTTAGTACTTGGATGGGAGACCGCTGGGAATTCCAGGTGCCACAGTGGGGCACCAGTGGCAAAAACGGTTGTTGTGTCCTTAGGCAAGACACTTCACCCACACTGTCTAATATGAAAGTGTGCGTGAGTGTTGGAGGTGGTTGGAGGGGCCGATGGTGCAGATTAGCAGCCTCACTTCCGTCAGACTGCCCCAGGGCAGCTTTGGCTACAAAAGTAGCTTACCACCACCAAGTGTGGAGTGAATGAACAATGAACTGTAAAGCGCTTTGGGTGTCATGAAAGGCGCTATATAAATGCAATGAATTATTATTATTATTAATACAGTTTTGGCACTGAATAGATTTCACTTTAATATTTTAATTTACTTTGTACAGAATCATCTACTACTACTACTGCAATACACACTATCGAATATGATTTATTTTTTATTTTTTAAATAATGGTCTCATAATATATACATAACACCTGTACAGCGCTTTTTAAGACAACCAACGAGTCTTTGCATAAGGACTAATGGTATGATGGGGTATGATAGTGGGTGAAGAAGCTCTGAGAGGTAGGTGGGGTCTAGGTTGTGGAGGGACTTGGACACAATGGTGATGAGCTTGAACTTGATATGCTGGAGGATGGGTAGCCAGAGAAGATCTCTGAATGTATTGGAGTTTATTGAAGGTGAACCATCAAGCAGGCTATTGTAGTAGTCGAGGCGAGAGGAGACGAAGAGGTAAGGGGGATGAGGCAAAAGAGGAACGGGCAGAGGCTGCGATGTTTGGAAGTGACAGAAGGTAGTTATAATGATTTGTGATATGTGCTGATTATATGACAAGGTTTCAAAGGTGAGAAGAGGAGGGCACTGAGGAGTGTGGTCCGCTGTGGCGGCCGGGGTCTGTCCCGTGGGCTCCTGGTGGAGGGATGGTGCTTAGGCCTCTTCTCTCCCCTAAGCAGTGTGGCAGTTCCTAGTGGCGGTGGACGGCTCTCTGCTCCTAGTGTAGACAGTTACTCTGATGGTGCTTTCTCAACTGGTTCGCCTGTATTCAGCCTAACATTTTACTATGTGTAGTATTTTAGCATGTAGCATGTGTGTGACTGTCGGGATTGTTTGGTTGTGTGTGGTCAGGCAGCTGTGGGGGGCTGGTTGGGTGAGTGGAAGGAAATGTGGGATTGTTTTTAATCACTGTAAAGTACTTTCTGTTACATTTTTTGTATGAAAAATTCTTTAGAAATAAAATTTGATTGACTGATTGATTATAGGGTTTGGTGATTATTTCACTTTTTTCACAATTGGGTTGGAGGAAAGTTAGTTTGACAAGTTTGAAGGCAAAGCAGTGGAATTTGAGGATTATATGTCCCAAGGGGGAGTACATACAGTATGAATTATGTTATGTGTAATAATTATTATTAAACAGGAGGGGCCGGATGTGAAAAATAAGTAATTAAAATTAAATAGTTTGGATTCCCATAATGCACAGGAGCTCGTATGGTTCCATGTGCGTCCGGAATGTCATCTCCCGACTGAGAGGGGCTCCATGCAGAATTATAAACCAGCCTTAAATGTTGCTGACAAACAGTAACTGAAAGGTCAACTGAAAATGTGGCACATGGTGCATTTCATTATTCTTCATATTTTATACCATAGGCCACAGGACCTTCCAAGGTGAAGCCGATGTAAAAAGATACCTCCTCTCGACTGTAGCCACTGCGAATATCCCCGAGGTAGGCAGGACGGATCATTATTTTGGTGCTGGCATTGTAAGTGACATAAATGTCACCGTTTTCACATTTTCCTTTAACTCTTAACAGCTCCTCTTGGATGTTTTGGTTGCTCCAGACCAATCCACTATGCCAAAGACGATGGCTTGAATAATCATCATTAGAATAATCATCATTAGGACAGGACTTGTTCAGGATTTGGTCAAGCTTTGCTTTGCTAACTATCCGCTTTAATCCACTTGATTTCCCAAGAAAGAAATGAGCAATAGCACTTCTGGATGGAAACATGAAACTGAAACGTTTGTGGAAGGACCTTTTGGCTGATGTGATGTAGGTACTGATGTTGCTGTACTCTGTGAAGTTTTTGAGGGACTGGTCTTTGGACGGCCACATCAGCAGCATGCAGAGGTAATAGAGCTCGAGCAGATTAGATCGAGTGCCCTCCCTCTGCAGAACATCATTAAGGAGCACCACTAACTCCTCATATTTTTTCAGGTGGGACTTTGGTTTGATGCTGTGAAGAACAATGGTTGCTAAGATGTAATTCACTGTGTCAGAAGTTGATGGATATCTGCTGACGGAGTTTTCAAAAATTAATTTCCATTTCTCATAAATGTTTTCAATTTCCTTTAGGTTTTTGTGGATCAAACTCTGCAGAAGACCTGCAAAAGAATCTGCTTGCATCGTCTCCAGGTCACGACGATAATCCTCTATCACCTGCTGTTGACTAAGTTTGGGTTTTCTTGCCCGTTCTTCCTCCTTTTCCTCCTCTGAACAACTGAATAGCTTGATGTACTTACTGAAAAGGTCTGACACCTTATGTTTGTTTCTTTCATCAACTGTTTCCTTGTTTAGTGGCACATGTCTGGGCCTCAAGTATATGAAGTAGTTCTCAAAGAAAGTGAAAATCTCCTTCAGTCTTGGTTTTAATGAAACAAGAAATCTCCCATGATCTTTGAGGATACCGACAATCGCGTTTACTTCTGGATCACCGTTATTACCTAACATGGTAATGGGTTGTTGCCCTCTAAGAACCTGTAGCATTTTGTCTCTTCTGTGTCTGTCAATGACTGAGAAAACTGGAAGTTGTGTAATCAAATCAAGAAGCATGATTATAACCTCTGTTTCTCCAAGATAGCCTGAGGTGTTGTAGCCTGTCCTTACTTTTCTACCATGTCGCTCCAATGGGTCGTTTTGTTCATCTTTCTTTGCTAGTTCCTGAGAGTCCCGGAATGCAGACACAGCCTTAGATGCTAACTGTAAACATTCATCAAGTGATTCTGGAGACATTTCCTTGGAATCTTCAATGAGCTTTTTGAGGTGGCTTTTGTACACCTGTCCCACTGTGTCTGCGATGTAGGAGTTAGCTCTTTTGCGCTGCGCGTCTAGGGCCCATTTGAGAGCAGAGTCAAAGTCTTTCTCATTAAGACACATGTGCCTAGCCAGAGCTTGAGGCAGTGTTGCACTTCTGTCAAATCTATGAATGGCTCTTTCAAGGACTTTCTTAACCTGATCAACTCCTTCTTCTTTTTTAATGTCTTCGATCAAAGGTGAAAATAACGTGTTCTTGTCGTCTCCGTGCTCTCGCCGGGTCCGTGTGAGCAACATCATTTGGATAAAGTGGTTCAGGAAATCCTTTCCCATGCATGTTCTATAGAGGTTCTCACAGAACAACAAGTCAATGGTTATATCAGACAGATGTTGATGCTCTTTGAAAAATTTTATGCAGTTTTCAGCAATCATTGGGTGTAAGAGCCGCACTGCTTGGTAAGTGCCATGTTCCTCAACAATGAAAGTTATCAGTAGAGTGGAATATGGGTTCATTTTATCTTCCAGGGATTCCTGCCCCCAAAGAGGGTTTCTAATCTCCATCAGCTCCTCACATAAAGAGAGGGACATGTAGGACCCACTGACATACATGTTCAGCAAAGCTAGAAAAGACAAAAGTTTGCCTTGTGGGGAACCAACATCTAGATCTTTAAGAATGTTGTTGACTAAATCACTAATGTAGTCTTTGCTAAAATCATTTTTCATGATCATGAATGCATAGAAAGTGTCTGGTTTGTCATGGTTGTCTTTGAGTTCCTGATATTTTTTTGAAAACAAATTCTTTTCTTTTGATGAGAGCTTGGCACTGATGAACTCATTTGGATTGTAACAGTTGATTGAGGTTTTCTCAGGAAATGGTGTTCTCTCACAATTTAATATCAGTACAATAAGGTTACTGGGCTGACTTCTGTTTATAACAGCACCAAGGATACACTGCTTTAAATCATCCACATCATACCAGTTGTCTACCAACAACAGAACTGGTGTGTAGCCTGACTGGTCTTGTTTACCATATGTGAGCAGTGTTCTGACTTGCAATGCAATGTCTTTATTTGTTGCCATTTGGTTTTTAACAACTGCACATCTGAATTTGTTTTTTAAGTTCCACAGTATATGCTTGGCTAAAGTAGTTCCCCCACAGCCTGGATGGTGGAACAGAGACACAATCACACATGGAGAGGTGTGGCCCTGAACTGGGCAGATGAGCTGGTGCAGGTCTTTATATTTGTCTCGTTTGATGAAGGGCAGGCTGCCTGACTGCTCTGACAGGTAAAAGTTCCACCATGATACTTCACCTCCCCTGTAAAACACCTCCTCTGTGTTTTTCTTAAACTCCTCAAAGGATTTGTTTGTTTCTATTTCTGTTTTCTCACATTCATTTTCACACAATATTTCCAAATCTGTCATCATCTCCTCTTCTTTCTTTTCGAGTAAGACTGAGCTAGAACCTGTGGAAGGCAAGTACCTTGTGGAGGCACGCGTCTGGGGCTCCTTCAGTTTCTTTATGGTGCTGGAGATCTCATGTAAACTCAAAGTGTAGATACATTTATTGGTGATGTCTTCTTTACAGCGAACCTCCACGAAATTCTTCCAGAGGCTGAAAACTGTGGCATCTTTGCAAAGACAAAGCATGTTATCCATTCCTCCCAAGGAGCGGTACAATGCACAGAATGTTTCTAGAATAGGGCTTGAGATGTCAGAAACAGGAGAGTGAAGAATGATTAGGACCAATAATCTGTGCCTGGGAAGCATGTCAGGACTGCATAGAAAGGACACCATGTTGTTAATGTCCTTGGAACGATTCTTCAGCCACTCGCGCTGAGAGAGAGGTCTTTCTGAGTCATTCTCTTCACCAGCCTGTCCGTTACAGAAGACCCAGCTGGTTTGTTTAAACAGATTTAGCTTAGCAATAATTGAAGTGTGGTCTTGTGTTGTGTACATGTATGGGGAATGCAGATTGGCTGCACGGTCTCTTCTGTAAAAGTGGCATGTTCCATTTGTACCAGACTCTGGGTCAAAATCCAAGACTGCAAACAATTTCAGTTCTTTCAAAAAGTCCATGTGCTCCAATTGGCTTGAATGACATTTGTCAGTAACAACAACAGCTTGAATGAAATCAGAAAGTGATCCTTTTCCTTGGGTGATCAGCTGTTTCAATCTTTGACCCTGGTACTCAGAGGGAGGACTTTCATATTTTTCCTCCACTGCTCTGCGAGACAATGCCCAGCGCTTTACTTTGTCATTGATTTCCTTAATCTTATCTTGAAACACACGTGGATTTGAATCTGATAAAATGTTGACTTTTCTCGATCCTTCTCGCACAAAAAGACATTCAATTTTTGACTGCTGTTGGTTCTTGTCTGTGGATGGAATATCCAGAATAGTGTAGAAGATGCTCTCTTGAGTCTCAGAATACAGAGGAATTACATCCACCTCAATCACCCATTTGTCTGACGCTGTTCCATCTTCACGTTGAACCTGGACAAACACAGGAGGCCTGATGCACATCCTGGCAGAGTGTATATGTTGCTGTTCAAAGTATTTACTTAAATCTGATTCAAATGCCTCACTGTAAAGACTGACTGAGTTGATTTTGTGGCCTATTATTTGACCATGTTCTTGGCCTGGTTCATCCTTTACTCCAAAATGAATTGTCCCATTGGTGCGTGAATTCATGCAGCTTGCAGCAAAACAAAACATTTCATTAGTGAATTCAAACAGGGCTTCTCTTTGGCTGATTTTGTCTGAATCTGGTAAAAGTTTATATTCATGAACAGGCTCCAGGAGATTACTAGGACCTGCCACGCTGGGGAGGAAGTGATGCTCTGTGTAAAACACAGGGGTGCTGCTTTTGTCAAAAGGACGCACTACGCACATCGCTCGCTTTGTCTGAGAAAGGGATTTTATCTGGAGATGTTCACTTAAGTGCTCTGTGATCGGCTCTTCAAAGTCATCTCTCACTTCATGCAACTCTGATGCACTTTCACTGCAAATTCCTGAATCAGTTGTCACAGTTTCCAATTTATCCTGAGCCATTTTCTCAGACTCCAATTCCTGATACCGTGCACTTGGCTCAGAGTGCCTGTGGAACCTCTCCACTTTTCGTAGGATCTGTAATGCTGGAGCTGGTGGAACCCCTAACTCTAGAAGGTCCTGTTTCTCAAAAGACACTAAACATGCTCCTGAGGCCTCTTGGTCATACAGATTCTGTGCGATTTTTGGTGGAATACGAAGGTGAGCTATTAGCCAATGTCGAACATGTTCTTTTGTCCAGTCTTCCATTACTGGTGGAAATGCCTTTTCTTCACCCTATGGAGATGAAGATGACAAAAATACATAAAAATAATAATAATAAATGGTGTGTTTAACCATACTGTAGGTTTACATACTTTTGTATCAAGTCTTCCATGAACTGAAGGTTCTACAGGCACCACATTCCTGTTAAAAAAATGTTAATAAAATTGATCACGACACCAAGTTGGAATATCAGAGAATATCAATGATTATTAAAAGCAGTCTTTCTTTAGACACTAGAACGTGATTTTCAACATTAAATCACAGTACTTTACCATGTGGTCTTGTATCTTTATAAGTGGTCCAGGTAGGATATTTTCCATAGTGGTCCATGGGCATATACACTCAACAAAAATATAAATGCAACACTTTTGTTTTTGCTCCCATTTTTCCTGAGATGGACCCAAAGATCCAAAATTCACTCCAGATACACAACACTACCATTTCTCTCAAACATTGTTCACAAATCTGTCCAAATGTGTGACAGCGAGCACCTCTGCCCCGCCGAGACAATCCACCCCACCTCACAGGTGCGCCACATCAAGATGCCGATCCGACATCATGACCAGTGCACAGGTGCACCCCAGACTGCCCACAATAAAAGGCCATCCCGAAATGTGCATTTTTTTTTTTTTTTTGCTTTATTGGGGGTCTGGGGACTCAGAACCAGTCAGTATCTGGTGTGACCACCATTTGCCTCATGCAGTGCAACACATCTTCTTCACATAGAGTTTATCAGATTGTCAATTGTGGCCTGTGGAATGTTGGTCCACCTGTGAGGTGGGGTGGATTGTCTCGGCGGGGCAGAGGTGCTCGCTGTCACACATTTGGACAGATTTGTGAACAATGTTTGAGAGAAATGGTAGTGTTGTGTATCTGGAGTGAATTTTGGATCTTTGGGTCCATCTCAGGAAAAATGGGAGCAAAAACAAAAGTGTTGCGTTTATATTTTTGCTGAGTGTACTAGTCTATGTGGTCTTATACTTGTTCTGATAAAGTTCTGGTCTAGATCATTCTAAAACTACTCAGGAAAGGTTAATTTCTGTCTTGTGAATGTGACTTTTTTGTATCATTACATGCTCAAATGAGAATAAAGTTTCAGTACTAGTTTTAGTATCGATTAATATCTGATTTCCAATACTTTTGACAACCTGAGGCTGCAGCCCATCACCATTTGTGGCTGACAACAGCATTACCATGCACAAACTTACTCACATGATTGCGCCTATAAATGTATATATAAATATATATAAATATATTCGCAAAAGCAAAAAGTTCATTTTTAAAAGGTCCCATGGCATGAAATTTTCACTTTCTGAGGTTTTTGAATGTTAATGTGAGCTCCCCTACCCTGTTTAGGGCCCCCCCCATGGTTAAAAGTTGTGAAATGTCTAAACTGAGCATTTGTGATCCTTTTCTGCGTTACAAAAAATCAGAGCTCAAACGGGCGAGTTTGAACAAGGCACCTTATTGACGTCAGATCGAAAAAAGAAATGCAAATGCAGTTCCACGCGAATGCGCTAGGCAATGCGAAATGCGTTTTTTTATTTGCCTGGAGGCACGTCCGAGTGTTTCTAGGCTCGGAAGTCCTTTATCTGAGCCTCTGGACCTTTGAACAGCAGTGGTTTAATTTTATTTTTATTTTCTGTGGAAATGTGTTTATTTTTCAATGGAACGCTTCAAATCTCTCCCCCCGTGCAAAAACAAGGAAATGGATCAGCTGTGGGCTCTGAGCTCTGAGCGGAGAGTTTGGCCACGCCCCCACCCTCTACTATTGGCCAGCTCTTTTCTCCTCATTTGCATTCAAGCAACAACGCCCAGAATAAAGTGTTTGAGAGAGATATTTATGACTCTTTCTCATCTTATCTCTGTTTCTCATGCACTGAGTGTTGATTTTGAAGAAGGATTCATTTACAGTATTAGGGAACCATTAAGGAGCCATATAAAAGCATCAAGAAGTACCATGTCATGGGATCTTTAAACTTCACAAGAAGTTAACGTAAATGCGGTCTGTACAATAGCTTTTAAAAGCTTAATTGGCCACAACAGCAAGACAAATATTGGATATTGTATCGGCTCAAAAAATCCATATCAGACCATTGTGACCTTGTGGTAAACTTGTGTGACTGCCAATTAAACCTTAAGTGCCCTAAGCAATGATGCACAGTGGTGCCACAATGCCCTTAAAGGCTATAATACAACTTTGAGTGATTATTTCAGTCTTTTCATTTTTCAGTACCTCTCCAGTGTGGCATCGAGGAGGCATCCAGTACAGATCCTCTCGACATGGAGGAGCACTGGCTTTACTCCAAGCTCCTCCCATGTGCCTGAGCTCCTCGCCATATCTCTAAGGGAGCACCCAGCAACCGTGTCATTTTTGACCACTTGTATTCACAATCTTGTTCTTTCCCCTTTGTCATTACACAAAGCTCATCATCATAGGCATGAGTAGGAACTTGGATTGAAAAGCTTTGCCTTTTGACTCAGCTTCTTCTTCACCACAACAGTCTGATACAGCGACTGCATCCCTGCACTGACCTGCCGTTCAATCTTAGGACGTATTCACCCCAGGAAAGTCCGATAGTTCACTTGCTTTGGGCCGGATCTTTTTTTTTTTGGCACGGTTCGCTTTCACACTGTACTTTTTTTGTAAGTGGACCAACATCTGTAAACAAAACCACGTGCGCTAAGGTTGTTCAGCCATTGGACAGAAATGAGCAGTGTCAAAGCGCCGTGTCCAAACAAGTGAAGGAGGAGAATCATGGTGTTGCGTGCTGTTTTCAATGTAGTCATAGCGATATGGTTTGCGGTCTTTACAGTTTGCACAAATGTTTGAGCAGCATCATGAGGTTTACACTACTGTACCAATTTCTGTATCTGTAACTGTATCAATTTCCAAACGACGAAGACACAGTGCAAGACAGCTACGGAGGACAGCGCTCATGTGCGCGCATCAAGTTGTGACTTTTCATGCTCTTCACGTAAAACGCAGCCTATCCTCCTCGCTGAACGGTTGCACTCTGCGGATTCTCTGGTGTCTGGTAAGCCTCGGTTTCCTAAAATGCTCAACATACGACGGGAGCTCGTTAAGTACAAAAAGCCAACTTGTGTCGGATCAAGTCCAGTCTACATTCTCACCTCACTGCAGGGCTGAGACCCAGCTTTTCGCTCGGTCTCGGTTCGCTTGTTTGCTCCGGATCGAGATTTTTGTTTTTTATTCACACCAGCCCAAAAGGGCCGAATCAAAGGAACAAACGAACTCTGGTTCGTTTTAAGCGAACCAAACAAGGCAGGTGTGAATACACCCTTATACTCCTTCAACCCAAAACATGCACCATAGGTAAAATCCTCCAGCTGAGGTCCTGACCAAACCGAAGCAAGAAGATCAGGGAGATGGTCCCCGGGCGCAGTAATGTGCTGCTCACTGCTCCTAATAACAGGATGGGTTAAATGCAGAGAAGAATTTCTCCTGTGTGAGATCAATAAAGTCACTTCTTCTTCTTCTCTGACATGACTCTAAGATACAGTACTTGAATTACTCCACTTGTTAATAAAATTTAAGAAAATTAAACTTTTTTTTGTCATGATGGTGCAATGAAAAATATTAACAGGTCACTTCTTTTAAAAGCCTATTAAACAGGCTAAATAAATTAGCAAACGGTCCACGGTAAGTTAGCAACAGAGGACACACTAGTGGATAGGCCATAAGTGATGAAAATGTCCACACTTTACCCACTGTGAGTTAGCTGTGTGACATATTGGGTAAAATCCATATATTTAATAACATTTAAAAATTCATTTGCTACAGGGCCTAAAAGGGTATTCATGTGCAGGTTAAAATCATTGGTTAAAATGTTCACATTATAAAAACTGTGTAAAATTGATAAAACCCAAAAAAAAGAGCTTTTTTTGTGGTTTCTATATGGCAAAAATATTTAATAACTTTAATCGAAGAAGCAGTGAGGGAGTGCATTGAATGAACATGCTGTGTTGATTGTGTATGTGGACATGCTGCCTGCATGAGGTGAGCCCCAATAGGGAAAATAACTGGCTTGGCTCAACAAGATGTTGAGGACATCTGCAAATAAAAGCCGAGCCGAGCATTGCTTTTAAGAATGAAATGTTATCCAGGAACCTTGTGGCAAATAAAAGTGCCCACTTTTATGAATCTTACAAGTTACAACCCACTCTTCACATAGTGGCGAGTTCATGTATCTTTTCTTCTTGATGCTTACACAAGAGCCCTGAAGAAGAGTCAGCTGTGAGGCATGTGCACAGGCACGCACACAAACACACGCAGGCCGTATTTTAGCCAAGGTAAAGGACAGATGGAAACATAT
Organism: Paratrypauchen microcephalus; assembly: GCA_036785185.1. NCBI lineage: Eukaryota > Metazoa > Chordata > Actinopteri > Gobiiformes > Gobiidae > Paratrypauchen > Paratrypauchen microcephalus. The sequence continues at coordinate 3,113,906 of JAVJIX010000033.1, forward strand.
ATCTCCATATTGGATGATGCTTCATATATCAATATCTCCAATACAGTAATCCCTTGTTTATCGCGGGCGTTAGGTTCCAGAAATAACCCGCAATAAGAGAACTCTGCGAAGTAGGACAACTTTATATTTTACAATTATCCTACATGTTTTAAGGCTGTAAATGCCTCACCACACACATTATACACTTTTCTCAGACTGGAATTAACCTTTTCTCACATTTCTCTCTCGTTTAAACACTCAAACTTTCATAGATTTTCTACAAAATGTATTAATAGTGAAGTGTGGGGGGAGACACGGCTCCGCCGGGAAAAGGACCGCAAATGCTCAGTTTACACATATCGCAACTCTTAGCCATGGGGGGGGGGGGCCCTAAACAGGGTAGGGGCGCTCACATTAACGTTCAAAAACCTCAGAAAGTGAAAATTTCATGCCATGGGACCTTTAAGAAACACATTAAGCACCTCACAAAAACGAATTAATTAACTAATTAGTTAATTTTAGTGAATTTTAGACAGACAAGATCCTTTATGACTCAATATGCGGCACAAATGTTTTTACACTCGATTCTGATTCTGTCTCATATAGAGATCTGCATAACACATGGTCACTTGCTGCTGGCACAACACTCAAACCAGTTGAATCACTTTTTTAAAAAGCTGTGAAAATATTAGACAAGAAACCATTCTCAGTCCATCACTGCACAATTTTAGACAAATACAACTTGCTTGATTTTGTTTTCAAATGTTCAAATACGGGTGTTTTGTATAATAAAGTTTTGCATGGGCTTGCCCCCTGTCCGTTACAGGATTTTATTAAAACAAAGACTGTCAGTGGGATGGGAAATAGGGCCACGGCCCAGGGGAACTGTGAGGTCCCACACAGACGTACTACATTTGGACAAAATGTGCTCTCAGTCAGAGGCACTGAGTTCTGGAACTCTCTCCTATTATAAATCAGAAAGACTCCAACACTGGCCACTTTCAAATCATACTTGAAACAGTGTCTAAAGGAAAACCAGACATGTGGACATTTTAGTGTATAACTGTTGCTATTGTCACTTGTTATTGTTTTTGCTGTGGTGTCACCTGCCTAGGGACTACAGATGGAAATTTGCATTTTTGCTATAATCTGGCATATTTACACAGCAATGTTGTAGATGTTCATCAATATGCACTGTCCCTATTAAATAAATAAAATAATTAAGAATTTATGGCGATTGCAATAGAATACTTGAGGATTAAAGCAGGGAAGCAGTGACAGATGACAAAAAATGTGTTGCCAGTGTGAGTGCTGGTAGAGGTCATTGATGGTTGTTGACTGATCTGCTATCTGTACTGCATTTAGTCACATGAAGATCAGATGGAAAAACTTCCAGATTATTTACAAATACTATACTACAGTAGTATGTGTAAAAATGCTTTTTTTTTTTTTCAATTTATTTTATTATTATTTTTTCATTAAAGGTAAAAGAGTATCAAATCCTCTAAATAAAGTGGTCCAGAAAGTGTGATGGGGATCACTCTTAAGTCTTTAAGCGAAGCATGCAGTTGCACGAGGATCAGATGGAAAAACTTCCAGATTATTTATAAATACTATACTACGATAGTATGTCTCAAAATGCTTTTTTTTCTATATATTGAAAGAGAAATGGTCAAACCATAGACATTGGGAATTCAAACCTGTTTTTAGGTTTTCCACTTGATAAATCAGGTCTCTCTGGACTCATTGATTGTAGAGATGGTGCAGTTGGTGAAGCACTTCTTTCAAACCTGCAGAAACAATAATGAACACAATTTCTCCTATTTGCTCCGTGTAATTCCTCAGTTGTACAGGTAGGTTCCATTGCAAAAGAAAACTGAGTTCAGTTCTGTCAACTGGACAAAAGTTTTCCTTGTTTTGATTTGGGTCTCAGGATGAAGTTGTGAATGGATGACAGGTTGTACCTTAGACTTATATTTTGGTTGAAAGATCGATTGTCTTTCCCTTTTGATAGAGGTGTCAAACATGCTATATTTGGCAGAGAACAAACTATTCACTCATATATACACATCCGTTATGTAAGTTGCAGGCAAAGTCACCAACATGTGATCCATTTACATCTTCAAGATAAATATCCGTTACGATTTTTCCTTTAGAAGCCCCCATGACGAGAAACACAGCAAGGCCAGTTACATCACCCGGATTGGCATTACCGGGGCCCCACCCTGGAGCCAGGCTTGGGGTGGGTGCTCGACAGCGAGCGTCTGGTGGCCAGGCCTTCCTCCATGGGGCCTGGCCCCAGGAGCGACATGGGGCTGTCCTCTTGTGGACCCACCATCCGCAGAAGGATCCATAGGGGGCCGGTGCAGGTAGACCTGGGCAGCAGTCGGCAGGGGCCTTGATGACCGGATCTTCAGACATGGAGACTAGTTCTGGGGACATGGAATGTCACTTCATTGAGAGAGAAGGAGCCCAAGCTTGTGCGGGAGGTTGAGCGATACCGACTAGCTATAGTCGGCCTCACCTCCACGCACAGCTTGGGCTCTGGAACTCAACTCCTTGAGAGGGGCTGGACTCTATTATCTGGCGTTGCCCGCAGGGAGCAGCGGGCAGGTGTGGGCCTGCTCATTGCCTCACAGCTCAGCTGCCGTGTGTTGGAGTTCACCCTGGTGAACAACAGGGTTGCGTCCCTGCGCCTTCAGGTCGAGGACAGGTCTCTCACTGTTGTGTCGGCCTACGGCAATCCTCGAGACTGTGATGGACACCGGAAGTAAGGGATGCAGTGAGGCTGCCAAAGGAGTCTTATAGGGCCTTGTTGGCTCGTGGGACTCCTGAGGCAGCTGACAGGTACTGGCAGGCCAAGCATGTTGCAACCCAGACGGTCGCAGAGGCAAAATCTCGGGGTTGGGAGGAGTTCGGAGAGGCCATGAAGGAGGACTATCAGACAGCCGCAAAGAAATTCTGGCAAACCGTCCAATGCCTCAGCAGGGGGAGCAGTGCTTCACCAACACTGTTTATGGTGCGGGTGGAGAGCTCTTGACCTCAACTGGGAATATTGTCGGACAGTGGAAGGAGCAGTGTAGTTTTCGTCCTGGCTGCAGAACACTGGCCCAGCTCTATACTCTCCATCGGGTGCTTGAGGGTTCATGGGAGTTTTCCCAACCAGTCTACATGTGCTTTGTGGATCTAGAGAAGGCATTCGACCGTGTCCCTCGTGGGATCCTGTGGGGAGTGCTTTGTGAGTATGTGGTCTGGGGCTGTTTGCTAAGGGCTGTCCGGTCCATGTATGACCAGAGCAGGAGCTGTGTTCACATTGCTGGTAGTAAATCTGACCTGTTTCCGGTGCATGTTGGACTCCGCCAGGGCTGCCCTTTGTCACCGGTTCTGTTCATTATATTTATGGACAGAATTTCTAGGCACAGTCAGGGACCAGAGGGAATCCAGTTTGAGGACAACAGGATCTTATCTCTCCTGTTTGCAGAGGATGTTGTCCTGATGACTTCATCGGACCGGGACCTCCAACATGCACTGGGGCAGTTTGCAGCTGAGAGTAAAGCAGCTGGGATGAGGACTAGCTTCTCCAAATCCGAGGCCATGGTTCTTAACCGGAAAAAGGTGGCTTGCCCTCTCCGGGTGGGTGGCATGGGTGCCTCAATTGGAGGAGTTCAAGTATCTCAGGGTCTTGTTCACGAGTGAGGGGAGGATGGAGCGTGAGATTGACGGGCGGATCGGTGCACCGTCAGCAGTGATGTGGTTGCTGTACCGGACCATTGTGGTGAAAGGGGAGCTAAGTCGAAAGGCAAAGCTCTCGATTTACCGGTCAATCTATGTTCCTACCCTCATCTATGGTCATGAGCTTTGGGTAATGACCAAAAAGAGTTTCTTACGCAGAGTGGCTGGGCACTTGCTTAGAGATAGGGTAAGGAGCTCAGTCAAACAGGAGGAGCCTTCCGGATGCCTCCTGGAAGCCTCCCTCAGGAGGTGTTCTGGGCATGTCCCACCGGGAGGAGGTCCCGGGGCAGACCCAGGACATGCTGAAGGGACTATGTCTCTCAGCTGGCCTCGGAACCCCTTGTGGTCCCCCCAGAGGAGCTGGACAAAGTGTCTGAGGTGAAGGAAGTCTGGGAGTCCCTGCTTAGACTGTTGCCCCCATGACCCGGCCCTGGATAAATGGAAGAAAATGGATGCATGGATTTTTCCTTTAAAGGTAAATAGTGTCCAATCCTCTAAAGTGGTCCAGAAAGTGTGATGGGGCTCTCTCTGAAGTCTTTAATTGAAGCATGCAGTTGCATGAACATCAAATGGAAAAACGTCCAGATTATTTATAAATACTATACTACAGTAGTATGTGTCAAAATGCTCGTTTTTTTCTTATTGAAAGAGAAATGGTCAAACCAGACATTGGAAATTCATACCTGTCTTTAGGTTTTCCACTTGATAAATCAGGTCTCTCTGGACTCATTGATTGTAGAGATGGTGCAGTTGGTGAAGCACTTCTTTCAAACCTGCAGAAACAATAATGAACACAATTAAGTTTCTTTCAGAATGCTGTGTTAACTTTCCCCTATTTGCTCTGTGTAATTCCTCAGTTGTACAGGTAGGTTCTATTACAAAAGAAAATTGAATTTTGTTAACTTTACAAAAGTCTTTAAGACTTAGGTGTGAACTGTCACCATGAATAATTATCCATCACAGTTTTTTTTTTTTTTTCTGTTTCCATTAAAGGTAAAAGAGTGTCCAATCCTCTGAATTAAGTGGTCCAGAAAGTGTGATGGGGATCACTCTAAAGTCTTTAAGCGAAGCATGCAGTTGCACGAAGATTAGATGGAAAAACTTCCAGATTATTTATAAATACTATACTACGGTAGTATGTCTCAAAATGCTTGGGTTTTTTTCTTATTGAAAGAGAAATGGTCAAACCATAGACATTGGGAATTCAAACCTGTTTTTAGGTTTTCCACTTGATAAATCAGGTCTCTCTGGACTCATTGATTGTAGAGATGGTGCAGTTGGTGAAGCACTTCTTTCAAACCTGCAGAAACAATAATGAACACAATTTCTCCTATTTGCTCCGTGTAATTCCTCAGTTGTACAGGTAGGTTCCATTGCAAAAGAAAACTGAGTTCTGTTAACTAGACAAAAGTTTTCCTTGTTTTGGTTTGGGTCTCAGGATGAAGTTGTGAATGGATGACAGGTTGTACCTTAGACTTATATTTTGGTTGAAAGATCGATTGTCTTTCCCTTTTGATAGAGGTGTCAAACATGCTATATTTGGCAGAGAACAAACTATTCACTCATATATACACATCCGTTATGTAAGTTGCAGGCAAAGTCACCAACATGTGATCCATTTACATCTTCAAGATAAATATCCGTTACAATTTTTCCTTTAGAAGCCCCCATGACGAGAAACACAGCAAGGCCAGTTACATCACCCGGATTGGCATTACCGGGGCCCCACCCTGGAGCCAGGCTTGGGGTGGGTGCTCGACAGCGAGCGTCTGGTGGCCAGGCCTTCCTCCATGGGGCCTGGCCCCAGGAGCGACATGGGGCTGTCCTCTTGTGGACCCACCATCCGCAGAAGGATCCATAGGGGGCCGGTGCAGGGAGACCTGGGCAGCAGTCGGCAGGGGCCTTGATGACCGGATCTTCAGACATGGAGACTAGTTCTGGGGACATGGAATGTCACTTCATTGAGAGAGAAGGAGCCCAAGCTTGTGCGGGAGGTTGAGCGTTGCCGACTAGCTATAGTCGGCCTCACCTCCACGCACAGCTTGGGCTCTGGAACTCAACTCCTTGAGAGGGGCTGGACTCTATTATCTGGCGTTGCCCGCAGGGAGCAGCGGCGGGCAGGTGTGGGCCTGCTCATTGCCCCACAGCTCAGCTGCCGTGTGTTGGAGTTCACCCTGGTGAACAACAGGGTTGCGTCCCTGCGCCTTCAGGTCGAGGACAGGTCTCTCACTGTTGTGTCGGCCTACGGCAATCCTCGAGACTGTGATGGACACCGGAAGTAAGGGATGCAGTGAGGCTGCCAAAGGAGTCTTATAGGGCCTTGTTGGCTCGTGGGACTCCTGAGGCAGCTGACAGGTACTGGCAGGCCAAGCATGTTGCAACCCAGACAGTCGCAGAGGCAAAATCTCGGGGTTGGGAGGAGTTCGGAGAGGCCATGAAGGAGGACTATCAGACAGCCGCAAAGAAATTCTGGCAAACCGTCCAATGCCTCAGCAGGGGGAGCAGTGCTTCACCAACACTGTTTATGGTGCGGGTGGAGAGCTCTTGACCTCAACTGGGAATATTGTCGGACAGTGGAAGGAGCAGTGTAGTTTTCGTCCTGGCTGCAGAACACTGGCCCAGCTCTATACTCTCCATCGGGTGCTTGAGGGTTCATGGGAGTTTTCCCAACCAGTCTACATGTGCTTTGTGGATCTAGAGAAGGCATTCGACCGTGTCCCTCGTGGGATCCTGTGGGGAGTGCTTTGTGAGTATGTGGTCCGGGGCTGTTTGCTAAGGGCTGTCCGGTCCATGTATGACCAGAGCAGGAGCTGTGTTCACATTGCCGGTAGTAAATCTGACCTGTTTCCGGTGCATGTTGGACTCCGCCAGGGCTTTCCTTTGTCACCGGTTCTGTTCATTATATTTATGGACAGAATTTCTAGGCACAGTCAGGGACTGGAGGGAATCCAGTTTGAGGACAACAGGATCTTATCTCTCCTGTTTGCAGATGATGTTGTCCTGATGACTTCATCAGACCGGGACCTCCAACATGCACTGGGGCAGTTTGCAGCTGAGAGTAAAGCAGCTGGGATGAGGACTAGCTTCTCCAAATCCGAGGCCATGGTTCTTAACCGGAAAAAGGTGGCTTGCCCTCTCCGGGTGGGTGGCATGGGTGCCTCAATTGGAGGAGTTCAAGTATCTCAGGGTCTTGTTCACGAGTGAGGGGAGGATGAAGCGTGAGATTGACGGGCGGATCGGTGCACCGTCAGCAGTGATGTGGTTGCTGTACCGGACCATTGTAGTGAAAGGGGAGCTAAGTCGAAAGGCAAAGCTCTCGATTTACCGGTCAATCTATGTTCCTACCCTCATCTATGGTCATGAGCTTTGGGTAATGACCAAAAAGAGTTTCTTACGCAGAGTGGCTGGGCACTTGCTTAGAGATAGGGTAAGGAGCTCAGTCAAACAGGAGGAGCCTTCCGGATGCCTCCTGGAAGCCTCCCTCAGGAGGTGTTCTGGGCATGTCCCACCGGGAGGAGGTCCCGGGGCAGACCCAGGACATGCTGAAGGGACTATGTCTCTCAGCTGGCCTCGGAACCCCTTGTGGTCCCCCCAGAGGAGCTGGACAAAGTGTCTGAGGTGAAGGAAGTCTGGGAGTCCCTGCTTAGACTGTTGCCCCCATGACCCGGCCCTGGATAAATGGAAGAAAATGGATGCATGGATTTTTCCTTTAAAGGTAAATAGTGTCCAATCCTCTAAAGTGGTCCAGAAAGTGTGATGGGGCTCTCTCTGAAGTCTTTAATTGAAGCATGCAGTTGCATGAACATCAAATGGAAAAACGTCCAGATTATTTATAAATACATACTACATTAGTATGTGTCAAAATGCTTGTTTTTTTCTTATTGAAAGAGAAATGGTCAAACCAGACATTGGAAATTCATACCTGTCTTTAGGTTTTCCACTTGATAAATCAGGTCTCTCTGGACTCATTGATTGTAGAGATGGTGCAGTTGGTGAAGCACTTCTTTCAAACCTGCAGAAACAATAATGAACACAATTAAGTTTCTTTCAGAATGCTGTGTTAACTTTCCCCTATTTGCTCTGTGTAATTCCTCAGTTGTACAGGTAGGTTCTATTACAAAAGAAAATTGAATTTTGTTAACTTTACAAAAGTCTTTAAGACTTAGGTGTGAACTGTCACCATGAATAATTATCCATCACAGTTTTTTTTTTTTCTGTTTCCATTAAAGGTAAAAGAGTATCAAATCCTCTAAATAAAGTGGTCCAGAAAGTGTGATGGGGATCACTCTAAAGTCTTTAAGCGAAGCATGCAGTTGCACGAAGATTAGATGGAAAAACTTCCAGATTATTTATAAATACTATACTACGGTAGTATGTCTCAAAATGCTTGTTTTTTTTTCTTATTGAAAGAGAAATAGTCAAACCATAGACATTGGGAATTCAAACCTGTCTTTAGGTTTTCCACTTGATAAATCAGGTCTCTCTGGACTCATTGATTGTGGAGATGGTGCAGTTGGTGAAGCACTTCTTTCAAACCTGCAGAAACAATAATGAACACAATTTCTCCTATTTGCTCCGTGTAATTCCTCAGTTGTACAGGTAGGTTCCATTGCAAAAGAAAACTGAGTTCTGTTAACTAGACAAAAGTTTTCCTTGTTTTGGTTTGGGTCTCAGGATGAAGTTGTGAATGGATGACAGGTTGTACCTTAGACTTACATTTTGGTTGAAAGATCGATTGTCTTTCCCTTTTGATAGAGGTGTCAAACATGCTATATTTGGCAGAGAACAAACTATTTACTCTTACACAATTTTGTCCATTTGACAGAATTCTATTTTTGCTTTTTCCCCTGTTTTATTAAAGAAAGGATACTATGTGTAAAAGTATTTTTTGTTTAGTCCAGTACATAGTAGGGATGCAAATTATCGATTAATTCATTAATCTATAGTTGATTGACTTTATAGATCGACTTACGATTAATTGATAAGCGGCGTTTTTCACCTGAATTTTAGTGTTTCAATAGGGTCTTTAAGAATATAAGCTATAGTAACATCACACTGAGTCAAAAATATATCATAGTATTATTATATTGTATATTCCTCAATTAATTATTCCTTAGTAAAAAGCAGACAAATGTATTGATGCTGAATAACAAAATACAGTAATCCCTCGCTCTATCGCGGTTCGTGGATTTATTTATTTTTTCTAATTTTTTTTTAATAGTGTAACATTTTTTTATAGTGTAACATTGTGTTCTGCGTCCTGATTGGCTAAGAGACTAGACCAGGACTAAACGTGGACTAAACCAGGTCTAAACCTGGTCTGGGCCTGGACTAAATCAGGACTGGACCAGGTCTAGACCAGGATTAAACCACCACGTGCCGCTGCTGGTTTTGTGCGGCTGGTTTGTGGCTAGGGCTGAGAGTATGCATTCCGGGCGCCGCGGTTCGATCTCGTGCTCAGCAGCCTCGCCTCGCGCGTACACCGGGGCTGCTGAGCAGTGCCGTTGGCGCCTGCGGGCGACTGTGAGTCGAGCTTGGAGCAGCGCGGTTGCCTTGTTTCGTGACCACGCGGGTGCGCGTGTCCGCGATCAGCGATTAATTGCAATTAATGCATTTTGTTCGACCAACGTGACTCGTGTTCGACTTGATCGATAAGATAAGATATGCCTTTATTAGTCCCACAGTGGGGAAATTCCAGTCCAATCGTAAGTCGATTAATTGTTGACATCCCTAGTACATAGACATTAAGATCATAAGAGATGTTCTGCACTAAATTATAGCTAAATAGCTAGTTTCAGATCTGTTTAGGCTGTTGCCCCCGCAACCCGAACCTGGATAAGTGGAAGAAAATGGATGGATGAATGGACATCCATCCATTTTCTTCAATCGGAGCAAACGTGAATACACTGTCAATATAAGTAATTGCTCAGAACTTGATGCTTTTACAAAAAGAATAAATAAATACATTATGGGTGCACTACGTAACAATTCTAGTCGAGAGTCTGTTACCTGTTTGTCTCCATGCAAATGTTATCGCTTTGTCTAGAATGTTCCACAGTATAGATTAAATCTGTCTATCACAAGGGAGACAAGCAGGTCACAGCACTACACCACATTACCGTTCAGATCTGTGGAGAATTGCTGTTTACAGAAGGAATTATTTTTGAGCAGTTGAAACACCCATAATGAATAAATGCTAGATGGATATTTAATGTCATACCATGGAACATTCCAGGGAAACCAATAACATCTCCATGGAGATAAGCAACTCCACCAGAAAAGTTGCACAGTGCACCTTTAAAAAACATACCCTTCAGATGTACAGTGCCGTGAAAAAGTATTTGCCCCCTTCCTGATTTCTGTGTTTTTTGCATATTTATCACTCAAAACATTGTCAGATCATCAAACCAATTTTAATATCACACAGAAACAACCCAAGGAAAGACAAAATTCAGTTTTTGAATGATGATTCCATTTATTAGTGCACAAAAAAAATCTAAACCTATCTGGCCCTATGTGAAAAAGTAATTGCCCCCCCTTGTTAAATCACAAACTAACTGTGACTAACCACAGTTTTGAGAAAACTTAGTTCAGTTCTACATGCCACACCCACACCTGATTGTCACCACCTGTGTTGAATCAAGAAATCACTTAAATAGTTCCTGTCAAACAAAGTGAAGTTGGCTACAACATCTCAAGAACAAACACATCATGCCACGATCCAAAGAAATTCAAGAACAAATGAGAAAAAAAGTGATAGAAGTCTATAATTCAGGAAAAGGTTACAAAGCCATTCCCAAAGCTCTGGGGCTCCAGCGAACCACTGTCAGAGCCATTATTCAAAAATGGAGGAAACTGGGAACAGTTGCAACCCTTCCCAGGAGTGGTCGACCAACTAAGATTACTCCAAGAGTGCGACGACGGCTCATTCAGGAAGTCACAAAAGAACCTAGACGCACATCGAAAGAACTACAGGCCTCGTTGGCCTCAGTTAAGGTCAGTGTTCATGACTCCACCATTAGAAAAACACTGGCCAAAAATGGCATCCATGGAAGAGTTCCCAGGAGAAAACCACTGCTTTCACAAAAGAACACAAAGGCTCGTCTCACCTTTGCCAAAAAGCACCTTGATGACCCTCAAGACTTTTGGAGAAACATTTTGTGGACCGATGAGTCTAAAATTGAACTTTTTGGAAGGTCTGCAGCCCGTTTCATCTGGCGTAAAAATGGCACAGCATTTGATAAAAAGAACATGGTGCCCACAGTAAAGCATGGTGGTGGCAGTGTGATGGTCTGGGCCTGCTTTGCTGCCTCAGGACCAGGACAACTTGCTGTGATTGACGGAAAAATGAATTCTGCTGTTTACCAGAAGATCCTGAAGGAGAATGTCCGGCCATCAGTTCGTGCCCTCAAACTCAAGCGCTCTTGGATCATGCAACAGGACAATGATCCAAAACACACCAGCAAGTCCACCTCTGAATGGCTCAAAGAAAACAAAATTAAGGTTTTGGAGTGGCCAAGTCAAAGTCCGGATTTAAATCCGATTGAGATGCTGTGGTGTGACCTTAAACGGGCAGTTCATACAAGAAAACCCTCCAATATGGCAGAATTGAAACAATTCTGCATAGAAGAGTGGGCCAAAATCCCTCCCCAGCGGTGTGAAAGACTCATCACCAATTATCGCAAACGTTTGGTTACAGTTATTGCTGTCAAAGGAGGCTCAACTGGCTATTAGATTAAGGGGGCAATTACTTTTTCACATAGGGCCAGATAGGTTTAGATTTTTTTTGTGCACTAATAAATGGAATCATCATTCAAAAACTGAATTTTGTCTTTCCTTGGGTTGTTTCTGTGTGATATTAAAATTGGTTTGATGATCTGACAATGTTTTGAGTGATAAATATGCAAAAAACACAGAAATCAGGAAGGGGGCAAATACTTTTTCACGGCACTGTATGTTGTTGCGTGGATGATGCAGGCCTTTGTGCCACATTTTTCTTCTTCCTGTAAATGGGAGAAACAAAAATCATGTTTGTATTTAAAGGGGCGCTATGTACATTTTCTAGTGAGGGGTCCGTTACCTACTTATCTCTGTGAAAATGCTATTGTGCTTCCAGATATCCTATGATCTATTGTATCTATATTCAACTCCAACTGACTCATGCTAAATTGATATCTCAAACATTCATCTTGTTGCTCAAGATTCATTTTTGATGCCTACTGTGGAACATTTCCAGCAAAACTATTACATCACCATGGAGACTAGCAAACTGACATTCTTAGCAACCCCAAAAGCAACCAGATATTTAGAATCCATTAATTCAGTCCAATAATTTCCTCTTCTGCCACACACAGACTTTGTTTTTAATATCAAAAATATCATACCTTTTTTTGCGTTTTTTGCCACTAGATGACTGTGGGTTAGATAGAAGAGTGAGTTGAGATGGGGACACAGGCTTTTTCGGATCCATTTCTATAAATGATCAGACATTTGAAATCATAAATATATAATTATATTACTGTCAAACTTGTCAAACTTATATGAACAACAGTAATGAGGTAATTAGGCAACAGGTAAATAAAATGTACATCATAGTAATGTATCCTGACATTGGTGCTAAGTTCTAAAGAAAATAAGATGATTTTGTGTTAAAAGTACATGAGCCACCCAAAGTTCACTTGGGCCGTTGCATATGAGACATCAACAATTACAAGAACTGGATTGTCCTGCACTACAGGATAATCTCAATCCTTAAAACACAACAATAGCGGTGTTATGGGTGAGCTACTTAGTGTAAAATAAGCAAACTTAAATGTAGGGGTGGGCGATATGGGCCAAAAAAAAATTGCGATATTTGTAGGATTTTAACGATAATGATATAAGATAAGACTTTATTGATCTCACACAGGAGAAATTTACTTGCCACAGTAGCTCCAGGACAGATTGAACAAAAAAGAAAAGTGCATGCAGGCAAGGATGTAAAAAAGTAATTAATAATAAAAAATACAAATTGACAAATTGAACTTCTTTTATCATGGATTCTACCTGGACGACTGAGGGACTTTTCCCCCAATAAAAAATAAGTAATAATAATAATTAGTGCTGTCAGGCGATTAAAAAAATTAATCTAATTAATCTAATCTAATTAATTACAGCATTTTTTGAATAATTTTTAGGTGGTTTATTGTGCTCTCCCACAGTGCAAAAAAGGTGTCAAACGTGTGATTTCTCTCTGTGCACGTTACCTCAACTGTAACCAAGACAAGACTGCTGTACACCCCCATTCCACCTCCCACATTACGTAACATTCATTCGAAAGCTCATTTACACCATTCCACTATTACATGGCTAATATTTCTGGTGCCAAAAGGTGAGCACGTACAGTAGCTTTCATGCAACGTCAATAAATAATATACAAAGCTTCAGATATACAGAGAATACAAATAATTGCCCGTGAAAATTACTCATGGCTCACATCACCCCCGGAACAAATCATTTGCCTCGATTATTTTTTGTACTCGAGTTACTCGAGTAATCGTTGCATATATGATATGACCTCTGTGCAAAATTTGACCCGTAGTAAGTAAACACATGTATTTGGCAAGTGGGTCATTCCAGAATTGGAGGACATTTTGGCTTTAAAGGGACAGTGTGTAAGATTTTTACCCGTTAATTACTGAAATTGAAGATACCCATTCAAAAATACATTGTTTTCCAAGCCTTTTCACTTCCATCATGAAATCAAAGTATTCTTTTGGACTTAGATATAGTCACATAAAAGGGGGATCTTCCCCATATAGAGGCAGCCATTTTGAATACGAGAGCCGCAGAAGGACATTTGGGCTCATCCTTCGCCGAGGCTCCTGCTAACAGCTGCTCAGCCGCGCTGCATATGGGAGCAGAGGAGCGAAGGAGAGAAGGGGAAGGGGAGGGGGGAAGGGGGGAGCCTCGTGTAAAGAAGCATGCTGCTGTATCACACATCGTAATGGATATAACACGTATTTTGGACTAAATTGTTTTACTGGATTTTATTCGCTGGATCCTTATGGACAGATTGAGACCAAGTTTATGGTGAAATACAGAGTTTGACCTGTGCAGAGCCTTCAAAGGTAAGCTAACAAACCTCGTTTTGTGCTTTTCTGTATAAAAGCCCCATGTGCTCGGGGAGTGATTGTTTTCCAGGGAAATGAATTGCATAGTCAAAAAGAGGAGACTGTAAGGTTTCATTTGATGTGTAGATTGTCATGAATCATGATCGGGATTGTGTGTTTTCATGCGAAAAGAAAAAAAAAAAGTGAACGGGGGACCGCGTTTTATGTATACAGCGGCGCGGGCACGCGCAACGGCGCGCCCGGGTGACCCTCGTGGTCTGCCATAGCCAAAAGAGGAAGTGGAATAGCTACTAATCACCTATGCGCCACGAATCCTACACACTGTCCCTTTAAAATTTTTGAAAAATAAACCTTCACTTTTCTGATTTTCTGCTACATATTCATCAATAAAAGGTAATAAACTATCAAATGCTTGATTAGCTCAGCTGACGGTCAATGGTAAAATTTGTATTATATGATTTATATGGTTTATTTATTTATTTACTCTAATCACAGTAACAGGGTTGCAGGTAACAGGGTTGCAAATCTGCGCTAATGTTAGCTTTATCTCAGGAATAGAAGCTAGCTGTTTAGCTAGCTGTTATTACTAATCAAGAGGAAAAACTTATTTATGCAAATACCTAAAGGAAAAAAAAAAAAAAATTGTCTTATTCTGATCATTTGCATAACAGGGTTGCATGAGGCAGAGTGAGACAATCAATCAAGGCTAACAATGTTATAAAAATATGAAAAATAGAAGAGAAGATAAACCTTTGCTCTGCCCATTCTTTTGGAAAACTGTTTGATGATGTCAAGTCCAGGGGATCATGTGGTTTTCTGTTTTCTTCTTCTTCTACCAGACTAAAAATGTTCTGGTAACAGGGTTGGTGCAGGTTGTGGGACACATGTTCCATGAATAATAATAATTATTTGAAATATTATGTCTATTAAAACAAATGTTCCCACAGTTACAAGAGATGGCAATGAAACAAATTATAGAAAAAACAAGACATTTCAATTCAATTTTAACTGTTTTATTTGAAATTCAGTTTGGTCATTAGAGGGGTGGGACAAGAGGAAAATGGCATTTTGGGGGGTACCCCAGACTTATTTGGTATTTTAAAAACTATTTTCAAGATTCTTTTCTCTTAGTTTTTTTTAGATTTGGTCTCAGGACAAGTAAATTCACACAGAAACTGTATGTTTTAGTATTTTGTATGTGGATTATTTAATATTTGATGGGTGGGACGTAAAATGTCCTCCAATTCTGGAATGACCCAAGTACTGCACTCAATAGATTTAGAAAAAGTGCATTGGTTGATTTTTGGTGATTTTTTTTATGTATTTATTAGGTCCCGCTTCACAGTAAAATGACCTAGGAGCAAAATTTGACCCGTAGTAAGTAGAGACATGTATTTGGCAACTACTACGCCCATCAGATTTAGAAAAAGTGCTTTAGTTGATTTCTTGTGATTTTTTAAATGTAAATATTGTGTCCAGTTTCACAGTAATATGACCTATGTACAAAATTTGACCCGTAGTAAGTAGACATGTGTATTTGGCAACTACTACGCCCAGCAGATTTCGAAAACATGCTTTGGTTGATTTTGGGGGATTTTTTAAATAGTAATTAATGTGCCCAGTTTCACAGTAAAATGACCCAGGGGCAAAATTTGACCCGTAGTAAGTAAAAACTTGTATTTGGCAACTACTACGCCCAGCAGATTTGGAAAATGTGCTTTAGTTGATTTTTGGTGAGTTTTAAAAATAATTATTGTCACCTGTTTCACAGCAATATGCCTTAAGGGCAAAATTTGACCCGCAGTAAGTAGACACATGAATTTGGCAACTACTACGCCCAACAGATTTAGAAAATGTAATTTGGTTGATTTTTGGTGAATTTTTTAAAGTAATTATTGTGTCCGGTTTCACAGTAATATGACCTAGGGGCAAAATTTAGTAAGTAAACACTTGTATTTTGCAACTACTACGCCCAACAGATTTTGAAAGTGCTTTGGTTGATTTTTGGTGATTTTTTAAAAGAAATTATTGTGCCCAGTTTCATAGTAATATGACCTATGTGGAAAATTTGACCGGAGGTAAGTATACACATGTATTTGGAAACTACTATGCCAGATTTGGAAACAGATTTGGAAAACGTCAAACATCGTTTGTGCAATACGAAATCCACATGCAACACCCATACCACACCATATTATGTGCAATCTGTGAAATACTTACACCTTATTTGATCTTTGATTTTTATCCTACCTGCACTTTGTACATTGTATTTTTATTACATTACATATGTTATTATATTGTTTATTATATTGTTTACTTCTTCCCCTGCACTATTGCAACACTTTTTTACCATGTACTATTATTACATGCTATTAGTACTTCTTGACTATCTTATCGAGTCAACAGTTCTTCTGATCCTAAGCATTTCATTGCATTGTTGAACCTGTGTTGATTCTGCATATGACAAATAAACTATCTTGAATCTTGAATCTTGAAAAAAAGACTAACATCAGCTTGGACACTCCAGGAGCCCGAGTACAGCCAGACTACAGTGAAGTGTTACACAGAATAAAACTAAAATACTAGCAGGGCTCTCAAGTTTTGAGCGGGGTGGTGAGTGAGACTGCGTAATTTCCGAGGAGCGGTCTCACACATTGAGAGTGTGACACACGCAATTCGACGTGTTCACACGCTCACACATGGCATTTCTCACGCTGATTTATTTTTTTTTGTGCCCAGAAAATCGGTCTGTGTGGCTCAGTTTACGCAGGCACCGCGCGTTTTCAGCGAAGAAAACTCTCCCCCTCCTCCCCGCTCCCCGAAAAAAATCAGCCAATCAGAAAATAGATTGTTCTGTTGTTGGGCAGACTGTAGAGTGTAGTTTAGTTTCAGCTGCTAAGCGCACACTGCGGTGATGATAAAACAAACTGAGAACCATCAGGTAATAACTTCATTTATATAACTCTCATTAGTTGCTTTGAAGTTTAAGTTTGCTCTTTAGACAAACATTTACAGCAGGGCTCTCAAGTCTCACGCATTGAGAGAGACAATTCGACGCGTTCACACGCTCACACGGCATTTCTAACGCAATTCAAGCCCCCCAACCCCCCCGCTCCTCGGGAAAAATGGTTCACTCCTCGGAAATTACGCAGTCTCACGTACGACCCCGCTCAAAACTTGATTAAATGTGTTTCTCTTCAAATCACTGCACTTCCTGTAGATTCAGCCGATCAGGTATGAGGAGTAATCCTAAATGTCTTGGAAGAACTACAATATAGCCTGCTGGTCTAGGCCTGGCGTATAGGAAACTGAGATTAAATTACCAACCAAATAAACAAACGTTTGCTTACCTGAAGACATGTGTTGCGTATGGTGTTAAAACTCCATAATCATTACTGTACATGCGTAAAAACTAGAGCCTCTGTTACTTCAGCAGTCCCGCTAACAGTGCGCCCCCTTGTGATAAGTTTCGTTTTTACATCTACTCCTTTCACTGGGGGATGGGGTTGAGTTACTCCTCTTTTCTGACACAAGCACATACCACAGTAGGCCTACATGTCATACAGTTTATTTGCCTACAGCACACACATTCAGCATGCAAATGAGACTTTGTTTATTACATTTTAAGTGCAATGGGGTCATAAAAATTAAGTTATCAAAATAAAATATCTTATCCTCAAAAATAATCCACCAATTATTGCACAAATACATATTTTTTGTGACATACCGAGCAAAAAAAAGGGTTACCATTTAAGCGTGCACTGTGTTCAATTCAACTACAATTAAAAAACAACCATTTGAATTGTACTTAAAATGGTAACCCTATTTGACTTGGAAATTCAAATCTGGACAAGGGTCACTGTTAATTCAGTGGTATGTGGAAATCCATTTAAAATTATTTTCACATTTCACTGCCATAATATTTCTTATTGTTCAAGCTCTCACCTAATGTCTACTATACATTGCTATGTAGATAGATAATATGAATAATATCACATGCTAGTTTTCATTATGTACTTACAGTTTTGCACCTGGCTTGGTAAATGAGGCCCTTTTCACTGAACCAACTTTCAAAAAAGATAATTAGTTTGTATCTCGTTAGAATCCTTACTTATTGATGTTTCTATTGATCTGCTGTGTTTGTCAGCAGCGTAAACATGTTTGTGATGCATTTCCACACTGTGCTCACGCCTATCTTAAATTTATTTTTATTGTTTTAAGTTATCTGATTGTACTACACAGAGGAATGCAGCTGAGCAACAAACACCTGAGCAAGTGGCCGCCCTTATTAATGCTATTGTTAGTAGTATCCAGTAGAGATAAGAATGCAATGGTATGTTTTTCATGGGCTTGTGTGGCTGTATATGGCACTAGACAGTCCAAATTGTGCCTGAAGCTAAATTGCCTGAGAATACACACTCCTTTAGTACTTTGCAAAGATGTGAGTCTGGTCAACACTGAATCTCTAGGAGTTCAGAAAAGCTGACAGCTGGATTAGCCAAACAGGGACACACGTTTGGACTGTATCAAAACAGATATGGTCTCTTCGGGGGGGGGGGACTGAAAAACATGTGCAGCATATTTCTGCAGAATCATTAGCTGTATATGAAATTTGATTTTGTTTGAACAATGAGCTCCGTCTTTCACATGTGTCACTGAAGTAAATTATATAAGAAAATCGGATGGAAGGGAAGGGAATGGAGACTAAACTGATATCCCTCTGTATAATCAATACATATATCTTTCTGGATATGCCAGGCAAGAAGCGATAAGTCAGTGTTAACACAGCATCACACAGACTACAAAGAGTGTGTGTAATCCCTCATTTGTCCAGGAGAGGTCCATGTTCTACACAGGAATAGAATAACTCATTCTGTGTGAAGAATCCCTCAGTCATCTAGGTTAGAATCCATGGCAAAAGGAGAAATTCAGTTTGTCAACTGGACAAAAATAGCCTCTTTATCTCCCCTCTCAAACCAGTTCTTTTCTCTGGCTAAGGTCCTTTGGAGTGAGCAGGCCTCTGCTCAAGACTTTTTATGACTCTGTGGGGGCCTCTGCTCTCCTCTACGCTGTCGTCTGCTGGGCCCCGAGCAGCACAGAACGGGACAGAAAAAGACTGAATAAGCTGGTTAAGAGGGCCAACTCTTTCCTGGTCTGTCCTCTGGACTCTGTAGAGGAGGTGGCTGAGAGGAGGGTACTGGCCAAATTCATGTCCATTAAGGACGACACCTCTCACCCTCTGCACCGGACTGTAGAGGAGCTGAGCAGCTCCTTTAGCAGCCGACTAAGACACCCCCAGTGCAAGAAGGAGCGCTACCGCAGATCCTTCATCCCCACTGCCATCAGACTGTATAATTCTAACATATAGGCCAGACGTGTAATATCCTCCTTTTTCATGTTGATGCTTGTTGTTACTATTATCATTATTACTATTTTCCATTATTATTATTATTACGTATTACTATTTGTATTATTTATTACTTACTTTATCCCCTCCCTGCCTGCATGCAGTTTTTCCCTCTTGTCCAATTGTCCTGGAGCTACTGTGGCGAGTAAATTTCTCCTGTGTGAGATCAATAAAGGCTCATCTTATCTTATCTTATCTTAAGATCTGTACCTCACTGTCCTCAAAGGAGTGCCACTCTAAGAGGCTATTTTTGTCAAAAAAGAGAACCCTTCCTTGAACAGAACAGACACAATTTGTCCCCCATCTATAACTCTATTCTCAAACCTAAATCAAAACAAAGAAAACAATAGGGTTAGCCAGGTCAGGCCCAGAGGTGTGAAAATACCTATTATGGTACTGAATGATGATGATAACAAGATCCCAGACAGATGTGATAGTTTCATAGTCATTTCATTGTAGCTCCTCCCTGCAGCTAGTTATGAGCAGTGTCCACCAGCACTCTGCTGTGAAACATATTCGACCAAATAAACAAACTGAATTTCTCCTTTTGCCAATAACTCATTCTGTTCATTTTGCACCTGTCTTTGTACATTTGTGTTATGCTAAAATTATTTATAAGGCTTTTTAAAAATCAGAAAAAAAACAAAAAAAAAACAAAAGTTTGTGCTATTTTTGGACCCACAATATTGGGGGGGAAAAAAAGGTGTATGGTGTAAATGTAAATATGACTGAATGAGTTGGTTGAGAATGTTTTACTTCTGTTGTACCTAAACCATGAACATTTTGTATAATGTAGTTTTAAAAAATAATATAGCTATGTAATAAAATCATATACATTTTCTGTCTTCTATGCTGAGAAACTATCAAATAAGACTATTACTGTTGACATAGTAATGAGTAATGGCGCAACAGTCAGGAGTCCTTGACCATAAAATATATAAATCTGGTGAAAAAGCACTGATGTAGTGTATATCTGAATATCTGATAGACTTCAGATGGTGCTTATATTCTCTGCTTCTGTTGTTGTTGTTGTTGTTGTTGTTGTAATCTGAACCATCTTTTATCATCGTCTTCTAAGTTAGTCCCAGGAATTCTGCAGCTCCTACGGGTCTGTCCATAGAGATCAGTCATGGAGAGCGGGTGGTGCTGACTTTGCATTGCAGGTGAAGAGGTGCTGTGTTGTATGAGATGCATCTCTTATATTCTCTTGGTGCAGTGTTTTGAGTGGCAGTCCCTCACAGGTCCCAGACACTTGACTCCCTCCAGCAGCATCGGTGTCCCGTGGTGAGGGTCTGAGAACAGAGAACAGGGCAATTCACAGCTTTTACATGGTGGAAGGAGGCACTCTTCTGTTACCGACAGTGGCATAACTTAAGCTATTTAGAAATGGGCATAGTTAAATTTAGTCAACCATAAATGTTAAGAGGTGGTTAATGCTATTATATATACTAGATGTAAAATAAGAAATGCAAATAAATGCATGTAACTTGGCCTGGTGACATCACCTGCTTCTCTCCATGTAGAATATTTTAGCCTCACTGTGGAACATGTTAGGCACAGAAATAACTCCATGGAGACAACCCTCCACCAGAAAAGTTATGGCAACTATGGCAAAAGTGGTGGCAATAGGGTCACACAGATTGATTGTGATCTATTGATGCAAAATACTCTATATTGTTGTTGTTTTTTGTTTGCTCTTGTACTCACCTATGACCTTGGCCTGTAGTTTGACCTTCAGGGCACTGTCCTTCTTCCCCTTGGTGAGTATCACTAGCTCCTCCTGTAGCACCCCCTCCTGGTGAGTCTTGTATTCACATGTCACCTTTACTCCACCTGCAATGACAGACGTTTCCATTTTAATTTATCTCAAATAAAAAGAAAATCAGGTTACACAGGTTCAGGCACGTTTATAGGGCAGTACTGAACAGTACAGATAAAAAGTAAAGATTAGAAGGAGAATAAATGGATAAATTTAAAAAGTAATTCTGACTAGTTCCAATCTTATCCAAGGGCATGTGGTCATGGAACATTGGGCTTCTTCCCTGTGGTAATGAAGAGACCAAAAGTCATCTATACAGACCACTGTTTAGTCCTGGTTTCATCCTAGTTTGGTCATTTTATGTATGTGAAATTGCTTAAATAAATCAAATTATCTTGGTTCTTGTTCAGTCCTGGTATCAGCTCTGGTTTAGAGCCTTTAATAGCATTTTAAGATGCTTTAAAGGGACAGTGTGTAAGATTTTTACCCGTTAATTACTGAAATTGAAGATACCCATTCAAAAATACATTGTTTTCCAAGCCTTTTCACTTCCATCATGAAATCAAAGTATTCTTTTGGACTTAGATATAGTCACATAAAAGGGGGATCTTCCCCATGCAGAGGCAGCCATTTTGAATACGAGAGCCGCAGAAGGACATTTGGGCTCCGCCGTCGCCTTTGGCAAGGCTCGTGGTTTTGGGTAAACAACACAAACATGCTGCCGGATCAGACGTCGTAATGGATCTAACACGTGTTTTGGACTAAATTGTTTTACTGGGTTTAATTTGCTGGATCCTTACGGACAAATTGAGAGCAAGTTTATGGTGAAATACAGAGTTTGACCTGTGCAAAGCATTCTAAGGTAAGCTAACCTCGTTTTGTGCTTTTCCGTATAAAAGCCCCATGTGCTCGGGGAGTGATTGTTTTGCAGGGAAATGAATTGCATAGTCAAAAAGAGGAGACTGTAAGGTTTCATTTGATGTGTAGAGTGTCATGGTACATGATCGGGAATGTGTGTTTTCATGAGAAAAAAAAAAAAAAAACGGAATCGCGTTTTATTTATACAGTAGCGGCTCGTGCGCGCGCCCAGGTGACCCTCGAGGTCTGCCGTAGCTAAAACAGAAAGTGCAATAGCACCATCCACCTATGCGCCACGAATCCTACACACTGGGGCTTTAAGATTGTTCTAAATGTTGTCCATGTAAAGACCTAGAATCAACCTACCTATTTTTGGTACATTCAAACTATATTTTTAAATGCTGGTTTATTGTTTTAATCTCTAGTTAGGACAGGTTTAGTTCCACTTAAATCTGGTTTCAACCTAGTATAGTCCTGGTTAGTCATGGCCTGATCCTGGTTTTTGGCTAGTACTATTTTAGAAATGTTATCACTGGTTTAATCTTGGTTTAGTCTTGGTCTAGTTCTGGTTTAGTTCTGTTTTAATTCTAGTTTAGTCCAGGTTTAGTCCTGATCTAGTCCAGGTTTAGTCCTGGTGTATTCTCGGGCTACAGTTCTGGTTTAGTCCCAGTAGAGTCCCTTTTTACCTTAATTTTTATATTGGTTATTTTGTTTAATTTTGCAATACAGAATTTATTTTTCTCTTAAAATATCAATTACTGAAGTTGAAAAATAGCCAAGGTAAGGCTTACATCTAAGTGTACAGTAATCACAGCTCAGATACTCCTGTCTACTGACTGTGTGGTCCTTAGATCAATGTCTGTGTTTGCTTGGATAAGTAGAAACAACAAAATGGCCCCAGATATTGACATGTGTACTATATGGTAGGGTTTCACACTTTCTGGGGAAAAAAAATCTAATTTATATTTTTCTGACAAGCATTATGATTAGGTATGTGTATGTTTTAATTAGGATTCTGTTCAAAATGTAAATGTGGACTGAATATTGAATAAGTTAGTAAACTAATACAAGAATCACATTTCAGAACACACCTGTATAGATCTAAACCAGGTCTATAACAAGCACACACTAAACATGAATAAACCCGGAAGAGCATGGACTAGACCAGGACTAAACCAGGAATGGAACAGGACCAATCCAAGTCTACAACAGGACTAAACAGGGCTTAAAGGGACAGTGTGTAAGATTTTTACCCATTAATTACTCACAAGGAGAAAACAAACCCGCACTCCGTCTTACTTGCAAAATGAAAAAGTTTATTAAGACATGCAACGTTTCAGCCCTAGGCCTTCATCAGGCAAAAAAAAAAGGCCTAGGGCCGAAACGTTGCATGTCTTAATAAACTTTTTCATTTTGCAAGTAAGACGGAGTGCGGGTTTGTTTTCTCCTTGTGTGTTCTGGGTTTGCTCCCTCGCCTCCAACGCACCCGTCTGAAGAGATTGAAGTGGAGTTCTCATTTTTGGATTTTACCCATTAATTACTGAAATTGAAGATACCCATTCAAAAATACAGTGTTTTCCAAGCCTTTTCACTTCCATCATGAAATCAAAGTATTCTTTTGGACTTAGATATAGTCACATAAAAGGGGGATCTTCCCCATGCAGAGGCAGCCATTTTGAATACGAGAGCCGCAGAAGGACATTTGGGCTCCGCCTTCGCCTTCGGCAAGGCTCGTGGTTTTGGGTAAACAACACAAGCATGCTGCCGGATCAGACGTCGTAATGGATCTAACACGTGTTTTGGACTAAATTGTTTTACTGGATTTTATTTGCTGGATCCTTACGGACAAATTGAGAGCAAGTTTATGATGAAATACAGAGTTTGACCTGTGCAAAGCATTCTAAGGTAAGCTAACCTCGTTTTGTGCTTTTCCGTATAAAAGCCCCATGTGCTCAGGGAGTGATTGTTTTACAGGGAAATTAATTGCATAGTCAAAAAGAGGAGACTGTAAGGTTTCATTTGATGTGTAGAGTGTCAGGACCAAATCAGGACCAAACCCAAAAGTGAATACACCCAATGTTTCAATTTATATTACATATCTGTTACTTTTTTCCAAACCAGGAATACACTGGATTGAATTGTAATTGATTTTCCCTTACCTTCTAGTGTGGAGTTGACACGGTTGACCTTCAGGGAGGAGGCTCTTCTGGTAGGGGATGAGGGGCTGGAGCAGGACAGGTCTTTGCTCAATGTGGGGACATCCGGGACAGTGAAGATGAGCTCATACACGTGGTGACTCTTCAGGAAACCAGCCTGACAGAGAAAAAAAAAGCTCCCATTTTTAAGTGCTATACTTTGCATCAAGATTTCAAGTTTAACGTTTTTTACAATCTGAGCCTTATTTCGGTAATAAAACAAGTTGTTTTACTCACCCATAGCACTTTGGTGTCATATGGAGCACTTCCAGAGATGTTTTAGATTAGCGATCTCCGTAACGCGAGATATGCCCCGAGCATATAATATATGTCCCGAGCGGTCTCCAAATAACACAAACTAGCACTTTTCAAATCATAGAAGCTCAATGTCTTAGTCTACACTTTCGTTTGAGTGGCCAAAAGTGGCCTGTAATCTGAGATTTATCCATAATTTACACTATAGCTTTGCATTTCCCGGGGAGCTGAGAGTGAAATAAGCTGTGACTCCGCACATGTGCACTGGCGTCCTCATCTACTCAAAACTATGGCTAAATCTCAGATTACAGGCCACTTTTGACTCAAACGAAATCATAGACTAAGACATTGAGCTTCTATGATTTGAAAAGTGCTAAAGTTTGTGTTATTTGGAGACCGCAAACATGTGCCCCGAGAACTCACAATACAGAGATCGCAAATCTAAAACATCTCCGGAAGTGCTCCATATGACACCAAAGTGCTATGGGTGAGTAAAGCAACTTGTTTTATTACCGAAATAAGGCTCAGATTGTAAAAAACGTTAATTCTCCTTTAAGGGAGAAATATCTTACTGACGAACTCCTTTTATTTATTGTTACAAAATATATTTTAAACTGACTATCTTCTCTACATTTTAGGGTTAATTTTGCATTCAAATTTTGTTCTCTGTAGGGATGGACAATATATTGGTGATAATATTGGTACAAAGTTACAATTTCACTTCACAATCTTTGGGCCTTGCTATAGATTTTAAAGGAACAGTACACACCCTTGCTCTTACTTTTTTTTTTTTTTCCACCACAACTGAACGTGCTGGGGTTTAGGTAGTGACCATTCAGATCAGAGAGAGTCCTTTTAGGTTTAAACCAACTGGATTTCAGCATTGAATCTGGCAACCCTAATGAGAGAGGTTTTCTGATTGGATAATCATCTTGAGGGCCAAAACCAATCACAACACCAAATTATAGCAAATTGCCCATCATGTCCCTTGAGCTATATTGGATTTGAAAATGTTTATACCTCAAATCAGGGGACACAGTAAGGTCATGTTTATGAAAAGTCAAAATCTTACAATCTTACTTTAAAGATCCCATGACATGGTACTTCTTGATGCTTTTATATGGCTCCTTAATGGTTCCCTAATACTGTAAATGAATCCTTCTTCAAAATCAGCACTCAGTGCATGAGAAACAGAGATAAGATGAGAAAGAGTCATTTTTCTCTCTCTGAACACTCCATAATGGGCGTTGTTGCTTGAATGCAAATGAGGAGAAAAGAGCTGGCCTATAGTAGAGGGTGAGGGCGTGGCCAAACTCTCCGCTCAGAGCTCTGAGCTCTCAGCTGATCCATTTCCTTGTTTTTGCACAGGGGGAGAGATTTGAAGCGTTCCATTGAAAAATAAACACATTTCCACAGAAAATAAAATTAAACCACTGCTGTTCAAAGGTCCAGAGGCTCAGATAAAGGACTTCCGAGCCTAGAAACACTCGGACGTGCCTCCAGGCAAATAAAAAAACGCATTTCGCATTGCCTAGCGCATTCGCGGTCCAAACTCTCTGGGCGTGATTTACAGAGACGCTGAGTACAGACAGACGGGGGTGGAACTGCATTTGCATTTCTTTTTTCGATCTGACGTCAATAAGGTGCCTTGTTCAAAATCGCCCGTTTGAGCTCTGATTTTTTGTAACGCAGAAAAGGATCGCAAATGCTCAGTTTAGACATTTTGCAACTTTTAACCATGGGGGGGGGCTAAACAGGGTAGGGGAGCTCACATTAACGTTCAAAAACCTCAGAAAGTGAAAATTTCATGCCATGGGACCTTTAAAATAATGGTAATGGTAAATATTCATTATCATACAGGCTGAAAAACATCCATACTGGACCATCCCTAACTCATTAACTATTAACTAATTATGACAGCATTTATCAGTTACTATAGCTTACCAGTTGCGAAAATGGCTATCTCTATTTTTTGTCATGGTTGAATCCCACTGATACCAGCATTTGAGGTAGCTTTCTTTCTTTTTTCATACATAGGCATTATTCTCTGTTTAGGGCTAAAACGTGAAATACCAATCAATTTCCCAGACCTTGACTAAGTAACTGCCATCCTTCTCTCTCGTGGCGATAAGGGAGCAGAGATTTGATTGGTCGTCACGTCTCGTTGGGGATCCGGGCGGGGCATCATCATCAGGGAAACGAACCGCACCTTTAGACGTGGACCCTGCACAAATTTAATTAAAATACAAAATGCATGTAAATTGTACATTTTAAACAAGAGCTTAAAAGTGGTTTGTGACAGCTAGAAAATACTGGATGTTTTTCTGTTTAAATGTGTTATTTCAGAAAAGTATTTACAGTTCTATCGCGGTTCATTGTTTGCGGCCTCGCTGTTTCGCAGATTTTTTTTTTTTTCTCGATTTTTTTTATAGTGTAACATTTTTTAATAGTGTAATATTGTGTTCTGCGTCCTGATTGGCTAAGAGACTGTAGCCCTTTGCCGATTGATGGATGGGGGATGCAGGGGGGACCAGGACTAGACCATAACTAAACGTGGACTAAACCAGGTCTAGACCAGGACTAAACCAGGTTTAAACCTGGACTGGTCCTGGACTAAACCGGGACTAGACCAGGTCTAAAGCAGGATTAAACCACCACGTGCCGCTCTTTGCTGGTTTCGTGCGGCTGGTTTGTGGCTCGGGCTGAGAGGACGCGGTCCGGGCGCCGCGGTTCGATCTCTTGCTCGCAGCCCCGGTGTACCCGCGGCCTCGCACCGGTCACACTGCTCTGTCACGGATTTGACCACGATGAGGGGTGCACGTGTCACGCACTTCTCCAAGGGGTTGGTGCGCGTCGCGTCCCGGGACGTGGCCGTGCCGTTGGATGAGCGCGGTGCTTCCTGCGGATCCAGTGACTCATGTCTCCACGCTCCTCACACATCCGGCGGGGCTTCCAGAGCCGTGTCTCCCCCCACGCTTCACTATTAATACATTTTGTTGAAAATCTATGAATGTTTGAGTGTTTAAACGAGAGACAAATGTGAGAAAAGGTTAATTCCAGTCTGAGAAAAGCGTATAATCTGTGTGGTGAGGCATTTACAGCCTTAAACATGTAGAATAATTGTAAAATATAGTTGTCCTACTTCGCAGATTTCTCTTATTGCAGGTTATTTCTGGAACCTAACCTCCGCGATAAACAAGGGATTACTGTATATAATTTATGGAAATATTATACATTTTTGTGATATTTTGTGATTTATCTGCCCATCTTTTTGGTCAATTGAGGAGAGGTTGGGGCGAGGAGTATGAAAGATAATACCCCCACTACTCTAAAGTAACTCTATAGAATTTCACAAATGAAATCACAATCTGGTGGAGAGTCTGCCAGCTGTTTGTGTCCATGGAGATCTTATTGCTTTTTCCTAGAATATACCACAGTATGGTATTAAACTTAGATATAGTGTGTAGTTTTTTAATTACTGCTGGTTTTGTTGCTTTAAAGTGCTATACAGTGGTCCCTCGCTCTATCACGGATTCTTTTTTTTTTTTTTTTAAATAGTGTAACTTTTTTTTTTATAGTGTAACATTGTGTTGTGTGTCCTGATTGGCTAAGAGACTGTAGACCTTTGCCGATTGATAGACGGGGGATGCAGGGCGGACCAGGACTAGACCAGGACTAAACGTGGACTAAACTAGGTCTAGACCAGAACTAAACCAGGACTACACCAGGACTAAACGTGGACTAAACTAGGTCTAGACCAGAACTAAACCAGGTCTAGACCCGGTTTAAACCAGGTCTAAACCTGGACTGGTCCTGGACTAAACCAGGACTGGACCAGGTCTACACCTGGACTAAACCGGGACTAGACCAGGTCTAAACCAGGATTAAATCACTCCGTGTGGCTCTTTGCTGGTTTCGTGCGGCTCTTGTGTTCGTTTGTGCGTATTCGGTTTGTGGCTCGGGCTGCGAGGATGTGGTCCTGAGGGGGAGGCGCGGTCCGGGCACCGCGATTCAGTCTCGTGCTCGCAGCCCCGGTGTACACGCGGCCTCGCGCCGGTCGTGCTGCTCTGTCACAGATTTGACCACGATGAGGGGTGCACGTGTCGTGCACTTCTCCAAGGGCTTGGTGCGCATCGCGTCCTGGGATGTGGCAGTGCCGTTGGATGAGCGCAGTGCTTCCTGCGGATCCAGTGACTCATGTCTCCACGCTCCTTGCGCGTCCAGCGGGGCTCCCGGCGGAGCCGTGTCTCTCCCCACACTTCACTATTAATACATTTTGTTGAAAATCTACGAACGTTCGAGTGTTTAAATGAGAGAGAAATGTGAGAAAACGTTAAATCCAGTGTTTTAAGGCGTTTACAGCCTTAAAACATATAAAACGTATAATAATTGTAAAATATAAAGTTGTTCTACTTCGCGGATTTCACTAATTACGGGTTATTTCTGGAACCTAACCCCCGCGATAAACGAGGGACCACTGTATTACGCAAAACTGATTCTTTTATTTATTTATTTTTATGTCTGTCTACATCTTCAAAGCTCAAAATGCTCTGTTCCACCATTTGTTAACAGTTAACGTTTATCTTTTGTTCAGTAGAGATGGCAATTCCAGGGCTGAAAGTATCCAGATGATTCTAGTGAAGGTGTATGGAGTTTAAAAAGACAGCATAGTACTGTACCTCCTGTATTACCACATGACATCACAGGTGGAACAGTGTTTTCTGTTGGAGAGAAGAACCTAAATATGCAGGGTTTGTGTGTTAAACATGTGTGAATGAAACAAAACACAACTCCAGGTATGTTTTTGATGAGGAAACAACATTATCACAAAGATCATAAAATAGCGTAATATGCGCCTTTTAAAAATACCTTGGATAACATGCTTTCCAAATGTAGGGTCGCCTCTCCACAGATATGACCTGTAACTTTGCCTAGTGACACCTTCTCCTCTCGCAAAGCAAATATCTTTCCATGGAAACAAGAAGGTAACGGACCTTCCATGAGAAAGTTTACACACTGCACCTTTAACATAGCATTCTCAAGGGCGGTCTGCTGTCTGCTTCTCTTCCCACGAGACTAACCACTGCTCCTTTGTGAATTAAGATGATTACTTACAGAAAAGTCATATAAAACGAACCCTATAGTCAAGCTGCATGACCTCACCTTTACGCCCTGTCGCCATGGTGATCAGGAGAGTATCAGCCAATCACGGTTTGACGTCATCACTGGCCCTCTGCAAACCAGGAAATGAAAGAACAAGGGCAGAATCAAAGTTACATAATCAGACTCACTCCGATCTCAGATGCTGTTTAAGAAGATGAAACGTGTAACTGCCAAATTAAGCAGTCCATTTAATGAAACTGCAAACTAAAACTAAACTCAGCCGGACACTGATATCATGTTATCTGCCCCATAATCTTAATTCATAATACTCACAATGTTTAGTATTCTAGTCTGCAAAATTTTTTTACAATTAGGCCAATAAATGATTATCTCTATTGTGAAGAAAAGTCCAAAAAGTTTAGGCTGCGTGTCTTGCCCAACACAAGTTTACTAACATTACCAGATTTTAACAGGGATGCTAATATTACCTAATGAACTGCAAAATAGTATATACAATACATTCACGGAGTCTGTGGCAGGGCATCCAGAACATCACGGACTACAAACCCTCGCCACAGACCTGTGACAACAATATCACCCTGCTCAATGACCTCAACAGCTTCTTTGCACGGTTTGAGGCAGGAAATGACACCCGGCCCCAAAAAACTCCACCACCTCCCCACGACCAGCCCCTGTGTGTGTCTGCAGCCAGCGTGAAGAGGACACTCTCCAGGATCAACACCCGCAAGGCTGCAGGCCCGGACAACATTCCTGGTCGTGTGTTGAAGGACTGTGCAGAGGAGCTCAAGGATGTCTTCACAGACATCTTTAATGCTTCTCTGAGCCAGGCTGTCGTTCCCTCCTGCTTCAAAACCACCACCATCGTTCCCGTGCCAAAGAAGCCCACTCCGGCCACTTTTAATGACTATCGCCCTGTTGCACTGACCCCCATCATCATGAAGTGCTTTGAACGGCTAGTCATGGCACACATCAAATGGCACGGTAGCTGAGTGGTTAGCGCTCTTGCTTCACAGCAAGAAGGTTCCGGGTTCGATCCCCGGGTCGCCCGGGCCTTTCTGTGTGGAGTTTGCATGTTCTCCCCGTGTCTGGGTGGGTTTCCTCCGGGCACTCCGGTTTCCCCCACCAACCCAAAACATGCACCATAGGTACCTCCAGCTTTGGTCCTGACCAAGCCGAAGCAAGAAGATCATGGAGATGGTCCCCGGGCGCAATAATGTGTGTGCTGCCCACTGCTCCTAATATATGTATATATATATATATAGGATGGGTTAAAATGCAGAGAAGAATTTCTCCAGTGTGAGATCAATAAAGTTCACTTCTTCAAACCCCCCCACCCCCACCCTAGACCCCCTAGACCGGGCCAACCGCTCTACCGAGGATGCAATCTGTTCTGCACTTCACCCGGCTCTCACCCACCTGGACAATAAAGACTCATATGTGAGAATCCTGTTCATAGATTTCAGTTCAGTGTTCAACACTATAATCCCACAGCAGCTCATTATCAAACTAGACCACCTGGGGCTTCAGACCTCACTCTGTAATTGGCTGCTGGACTTCCTCAGTGAGAGGCCACAGGCAGTGCGGGTCGGCAGAAACACCTCAAGCTGCATTAGACTGAGCACAGGAGCCCCCCAGGGCTGTGTGCTCAGTCCGATGCTCTTCACTCTGCTGACCCACGACTGCTCACCAGCGTTCAGCACCAATCACATAGTGAAGTTTGCGGACGATACGACTGTGGTGGGTCTCATCTCTAATAACGATGAGACAAACTACAGGAGTGAGGTGAGCCTTCTGACCAAGTGGTGCAGCGATAACAATCTCCTTCTTAATGTTGAAAAGACCAAGGAGATTGTTATTGACTTCCGGAGAGGCCCCACCCAGCACCCCCCACTGTCCATCAACGGTGCTGCTGTAGAGAGGGTGAGCAGCACCAAATTCCTGGGGGGAGCTCAGTGAGGACCTCTCCTGGACAGTGAATACTGTATCACTGGCAAAGAGGGCTCAGAAGCGCCTCTATTTCCTCCGCAAACTGAGGAGAGCTGGAGCCCCCCCACCCATTATGACCACCTTCTACCGAGGCACCATTGAGAGCGTCCTGACCAGCTGCATCACTGTGTGGTACGGGAGCTGCACTGAACAGAACAGGAAAGCCCCGCAGCGCATAGTGAATGCAGCTGGGAGGATCGCTGGTGTCTCTCTCCCCTCCCTCCTAGACATTTTTAACACCCGGCTCACCCGCAGAGCGTCCAGCATTGTGGGTGACCCGAGCCACCCCGCACATAGCCTGTTCAGCCTCCTGCCCTCGGGGAGAAGGTACCGGAGTCTCCGGGCCCACTCCACCAGACTGTCAAACAGCTTCATCCACCAGGCTGTCAGGAGGCTGAACTCTCACCTGAACTCTCACCTTACCCGTCTCCCACCCCCCACCCCCCATATTGGCATAACCTGTATTCCATAAAAAGACATATCACTCTAGACACTTTAAAAAACTGCTGCTAAGGACGACTGTTGCACTGTTGCACATTTACATTTACTACTGAATTTTACCCCCGTTGCACTGTTGTTTACTACTGTTATTGCACATTTACCACTGGAATTTTTAGTACTGTTGTTTACTCCTGTCATTGCACTAGAATTACTACTGTTGCACATTTATTTTTATCTTAACTCCAATGCACATTCTACTGCACATGACCATTTCACTGCTGTATCTTCCATTGCACATTTTTGATGCACACTGCACACTTTGGAAATCTGTATATAGGTATTTATTTATTTATTATGTTGCACTGCTTTAAGATTTTAGATTTTAGATCTTAGACTTAAGTTTTAACTTTAGATCTCTGTCTTAGATAGTTTTTGTTGTGTTTTGTCCTCATATTGTATCCTGTACACTGTCTTTTTGCACTACTTGGCCAGAGAGAAATGAAATTTCGATTCACTGTATGTTGAACACATATGGCAGAATTGACAATAAAGCTGACTTTGATCTTTGATCTTTGACATGACAATTGTACATATGTTTTTTCTGGAAATTGACAGAAAAAAACATATGTCAATGTGTAATAAAACATCAGCTGTGGCCACAAAAGCACAAAATCTATGTCCTTTATGCATTATGTATGAGCCAATCACAGCTCCACTCAAACACATGACCTAGCACTTTCACCTCAGCAGGGAAATAACAAGAAAGATGTGTTCAAAGAGAGATACTAGGACTAAACCAGGACTAAAACAGGATCAAATTAGGACTGAACAAGGACTAAACCAGGACTAAATACACAAGTGTTGTAGGGCTGAGTAATACTGGAAAAAACACAATATAATGATTTTGATTTTGCAGTTAATAGTTTTTTTATGTGTTATAAGTTAAATAAATTTGGCTTTCAATCTAGACAGAGTTTTTACAAATTTCTTGAACTCTGCTCCAAACCTCATGCTTTTACTAACAGAGGATCAGAGGGCTGTATACCCTCACGTTATGAGCTTTGGGTGATGATCGAAAGGAAAAGGAAAGATGTCAAAGCTGTCAGAGTTTAGATGGCCCCAGATATACGGAAATAAACTGATGGAGGAATTTAATTGGAAGCAACTGTGTATTGCAACAGTAACTGATTTACTGCCTTCAACTGAAACAAGAATCACATTTGTGAACATGTTTGTACTGATATAAATGATGGGGTTAGCAGCTTTTATGCAGAATAAGACAGGATATTTTGTTGTTTGTTTTGAAAAAGATGGTACTTAAAAATTGCACCCTTTTTTGATTTTCCTATCTTTCAAATATGCAATTTTGATTTGATCGGCCCTATACATTTTGAAATATGACCTGTTCTCCACCTCCATCTCCACTAGACTGCTGAGAATGCTGTAACAACATCATGTGAACACAACCTATGCAGAGAAAGTGGTAAATATTTCAACACGACCTGCTGTAGCTTACAAGTACACAGAGAGGAAAGGGCCATTGGAAAAGCATTAGTCACCACCACACCTTTACTGTCTCATGGATTTTAGCATTGATTTTAACCAAGGACTGCTTTAACTCCCTCTATAAAATGTAAAGTGGACAGTAATTTCTTGCCCTTGACCTGCCTGTTATATCCTACACTTAAAGCGAGTTCGCACATAGCCTACCACATCAAACCTGGGACTGGACCAGAACTAAACCAGGACTAACAGGACCAAACCAAGCCTACATCAGGAGGTCTAAACCAGGGCTAGAGGATGTAGCCTTAAACAGGGAAAGCATGTCAGTTCACTTAGCAACCACTGCAATCTCACACTGTAGCTATATTTTATTTATTGTGGATGTAATAAAGCCTAGTTTTGTGGTCATGACAATAAAATGACATTTAAGCAGACAACAAAATGATTTAGGCAAAATTACTGAATATTTCATTAAAGCAGAAGTCAAAATGCAAATATCAAATATGCCCATTTCATATTTTTCTATTCCACCGTAAGTTCTCGTGGAGCTGGGACCACCCAGTCTAGACAATCAAACAGTAGTAGCCTATAAAACACAACACAACCTTTCCAGCTATATTTATCCACTCTCTCCACATTTGCAAGTACTTCTGAGCTAAAAATAGACAAATGTACCCAATAAAACAGTTCTCCCGGGAGTATTACGCATTACGCACGCCCATGTCATTAACCTCACCATCCGGAGGCGAAATCTTACAAACTATAGCGATTCAAATAGAACAAGTACCTTTTAAAAATGCATCCAAGCGGAGGAGGTTTGTGTTGCGAACGCTATTCAAGCTCGTCGATGTGAAAATGATCATAGATTTCGTTGTGGTGAAGCGATGCTGCGCTCTTTACGCAGGGATGGTGAACGGGGCGGGAGCGCGCACGGACGGATGGATGGATGGATGGATGGATGTAGTGAACGCTTGGAGGACAGAGGAGGAGCCTACGTGGACGGGACATCACCCAAAACCAGCCCTGCCCTGCGAGAGGCCGATCCGTTACAGCCAGGCATGCGTCAGTAGCAGTAGTGACGATGACAGTGGTATATTGTAGTAGTAAGAAGGACAAATGTGACCGGCCATGGGAAAAACAGTCACAAGTCGTCCCGGAGGCGTTTTGAGTTATTCACAGATTCTAAAAGTGTAGATTCTATGCTTTCCAATGATGCCTTACACATGGAAATCTGAGAACATTTGATGAATTTGTGTCCATTTGAAAGCAGCACATTGTGAAAACGATGAGCTGAGAAAAGACACGTTAAAGATGGTCCTGTTTTAGTCCTGGTTTAGTCCTGTTTTTATTCCTGGTTTAGTCCTGTTTTAGTCCTTTTTTAGTCCTGGTTTATTCCTGCTTTATTCCTGCTTTAGTCCTGTTTTAGTGCTGGTTTAGTCCTGTTTTAGTGCTGGTTTAGTCCTGTTTTAGTCCTGGTTTAGTCCTGTTTTAGTCCTGGTTTAGTGCTGGTTTAGTCCTGTTTTAGTCCTGTTTTAGTGCTGGTTTAGTCCTGGTTTAGTCCTGTTTTAGTGCTGGTTTAGTCCTGTTTTAGTCCTGTTTTAGTCCTTTTTTAGTCCTGGTTTATTCCTGCTTTATTCCTGCTTTAGTCCTGTTTTAGTGCTGGTTTAGTCCTGTTTTAGTCCTGTTTTAGTGCTGGTTTAGTCCTGTTTTAGTCCTGTTTTAGTGCTGGTTTAGTCCTGTTTTAGTCCTGTTTTAGTGCTGGTTTAGTCCTGGTTTAGTCCTGTTTTAGTCCTGTTTTAGTGCTGGTTTAGTCCTGTTTTAGTCATGGTTTAGTGCTGGTTTAGTCCTGCTTTGGTGCTGTTTTAGTCCTGTTTTAGTGCTGGTTTAGTGCTGGTTTAGTCCTGTTTTAGTCCTGTTTTAGTCCTGTTTTAGTGCTGGTTTAGTCCTGTTTTAGTGCTGGTTTAGTCCTGTTTTAGTCCTGTTTTAGTGCTGGTTTAGTGCTGGTTTAGTCCTGTTTTAGTCATGGTTTAGTGCTGGTTTAGTCCTGGTTTAGTCCTGTTTTAGTGCTGGTTTAGTCCTGCTTTAGTCCTGTTTTAGTGCTGGTTTAGTCCTGTTTTAGTGCTGGTTTAGTCCTGGTTTAGTCCTGTTTTAGTCATGGTTTAGTCCTGCTTTAGTCCTGTTTTAGTGCTGTTTTAGTGCTGGTTTAGTCCTGTTTTAGTCATGGTTTAGTCCTGTTTTAGTGCTGGTTTAGTCCTGCTTTGGTGCTGTTTTAGTCCTGTTTTAGTGCTGGTTTAGTCCTGGTTTAGTCCTGCTTTAGTGCTGTTTTAGTCCTGTTTTAGTGCTGGTTTAGTCCTGTTTTAGTGCTGGTTTAGTCCTGGTTTAGTCCTGGTTTAGTCCTGTTTTAGTCCTGTTTTAGTGCTGGTTTAGTCCCGCTTTAGTCTTGTTTTAGTCCTGTTTTAGTCCTGTTTTAGTGCTGGTTTAGTCCTGGTTTAGACCTGTTTTAGTCATGGTTTAGTCCTGCTTTAGTCCTGTTTTAGTGCTGTTTTAGTGCCGGCTTAGTCCTGGTTTAGTCCTGTTTTAGTCCTGCTTTAGTCCTGGTTTAGTCCTGTTTTAGTCCTGTTTTAGTGCTGGTTTAGTCCCGCTTTAGTCTTGTTTTAGTCCTGTTTTAGTCCTGTTTTAGTGCTGGTTTAGTCCTGGTTTAGACCTGTTTTAGTCATGGTTTAGTCCTGCTTTAGTCCTGTTTTAGTGCTGTTTTAGTGCCGGCTTAGTCCTGGTTTAGTCCTGTTTTAGTCCTGCTTTAGTCCTGGTTTAGTCCTGTTTTAGTCCTGTTTTAGTGCTGGTTTAGTCCCGCTTTAGTCTTGTTTTAGTCCTGTTTTAGTGCTGGTTTAGTCCTGGTTTAGTCCTGTTTTAGTCCTGGTTTAGTCCTGGTTTAGTGCTGGTTTAGTCCTGGTTTAGTCCTGCTTTAGTCCTGCTTTAGTCCTGTTTTAGTGCTGTTTTAGTGCTGGTTTAGTCCTGTTTTAGTCATGGTTTAGTCCTGTTTTAGTGCTGGTTTAGTCCTGCTTTGGTGCTGTTTTAGTCCTGTTTTAGTGCTGGTTTAGTCCTGGTTTAGTCCTGCTTTAGTGCTGTTTTAGTCCTGTTTTGGTGCTGGTTTAGTCCTGTTTTAGTGCTGGTTTAGTCCTGGTTTAGTCCTGTTTTAGTCCTGCTTTAGTCCTGGTTTAGTCCTGTTTTAGTCCTGTTTTAGTGCTGGTTTAGTCCCGCTTTAGTCTTGTTTTAGTCCTGTTTTAGTCCTGTTTTAGTGCTGGTTTAGTCCTGGTTTAGACCTGTTTTAGTCATGGTTTAGTCCTGTTTTAGTGCTGTTTTAGTGCCGGCTTAGTCCTGGTTTAGTCCTGTTTTAGTCCTGCTTTAGTCCTGGTTTAGTGCTGGTTTAGTCCTGTTTTAGTGCTGGTTTAGTCCTGGTTTAGTCCTGTTTTAGTCCTGTTTTAGTGCTGGTTTAGTGCTGGTTTAGTCCTGTTTTAGTCCTGGTTTAGTCCTGTTTTAGTCATGGTTTAGTCCTGCTTTAGTCCTGCTTTAGTCCTGTTTTAGTCATGGTTTAGTCCTGCTTTAGTCCTGCTTTAGTCCTGTTTTAGTCCTGGTTTAGTATCTGTTACCTGAAACATGGAGCAGCTTCTTCATGATCTCATCTAGCACATTCTGCAAAAAAATGAAAATCACAAATTTAGAAAAAAAAAGCTTCTAATGCGATTTTCTCACGTTCACAAATCCCGACATGTGACCGGTTTTCCCGTGGTGGGTCACACATTGTAAAGTAACATTGCAGAGGTTGATTAATTTCTTAACTGATTTCACGAGTGTTCGGTAAAATGCCCATAAAAGGGTGCAGAAGAAAGAGTCAAGTCAGACAGAAGAAAAGGATGGAGAGAGTCAGATGGAGTGGAGGAAGGGTTCTTTTGACCTTTTCAACCTTGAGGCCAAATTACCTTTTTCTGTAAAAGGTAATTTGGGACCCAATCTTATATTCAAATATTTCTATTCATATTCTCTTAAGTGGGTGCTCGCTTTGGAGCCTGGAGCAGAGGAGATGGTCATAAGTAGTAAAAAAATATATGTATATACTTTACAGTGGCATAATTTTACTTATAAACTTCTAACTTATAAAGCACACAGAGCGTTTCAGTCATAATCGGTTTATTGCACGCAGATTTCTAGTTTCACAAACGGTGAAATGAACATGGTCCAACTTCAACATCACAAGAGCTCTCCAATCACTGTCTACTGCATGGACACTGCGAAATGAATATTTAAAATGATATGAATTGGTATGAAATGTTAAAATTTGTCTTAGTCTAGTCCATTTTTTATTTCTTTATTTATTGTTCTGTAATACAAGTGTACTTTGGCATGATTTAAATTCCAGATATTCCTATTTTGCAGTGTCTGATTGTGGAAAAAAAAACATAACGTCACAATTATTTGGTTCATGTTTGAAATTGCAGTTTTTTGAAACAATCATTTACCACTTGAACCTGTTATCATTTAATTGTGAAGTTTTGGGCTTAGAGAAGACTAACTGTGTTAAGTTTGGTCAGGTAATACTTTTAATTATGATTCAAATTTGACTTATTGCAGCCTTATAGTGAACAGAGAGGCAGGCTAACTAACATCAGTAGCACAGATTTGAATGAAGCACCATTTAGTGAAAGCTTTAAGTGCCCTGAACACAAGTGCAAAAATAAAGAATTTACATGAAAAAAATCAACCAAATAACACACAAACGATGCATTCACATTCATTCTACTACAGTAAAAATGTACAAAGTCAGTCATTGTTATTAAACGTATAAACTTCGTGCTATACTGCTTATCAGTTAAAAGGCGCACTAAGGAACTTTTCTGGTGGAGTGTCCATCACCTGCTTGTTTCCATGGAGATGTTCTATCAATATCCAAAATGTCACCACCAAACCGAGGTACAGGTAGATCTTTGCACTGCATTTTGTTTTTGCAATGAAAGCATCTCTGATTGAATAAATGCACGATAGAGGAGTTCAATGCCATAGTGTGGAACATTCCAACACAAGGCAATAACATCTCCATTGAGACAAGTAAGTGGAAAAGTGGTGGAAAGTTACATAGTGCACCTTTAAAGGGATATGCCACCCCCAGGTCAAACTTGGGCATCTCCCCACAGTCCAGAGACTAAAATAAGTGGTGGAAAGCGTTTTTCTGGTGACGCAGCCATTGTCCGAGTCTGTCAGCACTGACCGCCGCGGTATCTGCAGCTACTCCGCGTTAGACTGGAGTCTAACGGCGCCAGAGAAAGATTTCGGACAAAAGGAATTAATTTGCTCGATGCGTTTCCCAATTACTTTCTGTGTAGCGCGCATTCATATCGAGTGCAAATAAATGTACAAATCAACACGGAGAGCTTGACTTGGTCATTTTGGGTGGGAACTATTTTCCAGTGCGGAAAAACACAGCCGAAGCACAGAGCACGCTGACAGGGGAATCCCTGTTACGCACCGTGTGTAGTGCGCACTCGATATGAATGCGCACTACACAGAAAGTAATTGGGAAAAGCATCGGGCAAATTAATTCCTTTTGTCCGAAATCTTTCTCTGGCGCCGTTAGACTCCAGTCTAACGCGGAGGAGCAGCAGATACCGCGGTGGTCAGTGCTGACAGACCTGGACAATGGCTGGGTCATCAGAAAAACGCTTTCCACCACTTATTTTAGTCTCTGGACTGTGGGGAGATGCCCAAGTTTGACCTGGGGGTGGCATATCCCTTTAAATAAGATTTAAAAAAAAAAAAAAAACTGCTTCACAAATTTTATTTACATAGCGAGGAAAAGGTCCATGAGTTTTAACCCACGCAATAGCAAAACACTGTTCGATTTCTTCTTTACAAATGGCAATCTGACACTAGCTTATCAGGGCAGAAGCTATATTACGATAACTTCTCGAAAATATTACAAGAATTGTTTAAAAAAATTACCAAAAATGTACAAATTGCAAAAAAGCAAACATAATATTACCAGTGTGTGATTTCAGTGTGTAAATAAATAATAAATACATTTGCAAAAATATATTCAGGAGTATACAGTAGCAGTGCATGGCATCTTACAATCATCAGTATTATTTGCACAAGTCATTACTAGCAGAGTTTTGAGTGCTTTTTTTTTTAAATTAACCCTCTTATCAGATTATGGAGCGCAATCCAACCTTGGTTTAGAAAGTAAAATTATTTTCCATATTTTCCACAAACAGTTGGGAAAATGTCATATTAAGGGTTAAACATAACTAAACAAATAAATCAGCTATGGTGTAATTAATAATGATTATGAGCAATTATCATCAAATACAATAAAAAGTAAAACATTTAGGCTGGCTCAATATACTGCAATCAAATAGAAATCACAATTTGAACTGGCGTAATACTGTAAAGCTACAATTATTTGTAAATATTTCTTTTTATGGAGAAAACTCTTAGACATTTATTTTGAGTCTTTTTCACTTTCAGATATGCACTGTGAACTGAATCCTAAATTGAAAACAAATTCTCATTGCAATCGTACTTTATTCCCAAAACCATGCAGCCAATAACTTTAAACCCTTAATAATAATTAAAAGTCTATGAAAAAATAGAATTACAATTTTACTTTCAGAGCCACAACTTCTTCTTCCACCTCTGAGTGACATTTAAATGGGATAGTTTGGGTTTTTTGATGTGAATCTCTACGGCATCCCCTTCAGCAGTGTCGTGCATTAACACTGGCTTATCGCTGACAGTGTCCTGTGAGCCTGTGAGCCTGTGAGTTTCTTGTAAACATCGCCACGTACAAGTGAACAGGCTAATAATAATAATAATAATAATAATAATATGTGCAGTGATAGGAACCGAGAGAAAATAGCACCAAGCGATTATGACTTCTGACTTTTTCGTGGGCAACTGTTTTGTAACGTAACTACATCATTTTTTTGGACAAATATTGTTTTGAGAAGAAAAATAAGCTTTATTAACTGTCCTGGCTAACTTGCTGGCCCTACTTTCGTCAGCACCAGAACCGGGGCAGAACTCGGCTCACAGGACACTGTCAGGGGTAAGTCAGTGTTAAAGATCCCATGACATGGTACTTCTTGATGCTTTTATATGGCTCCTTAATGGTTCCCTAATACTGTAAATGAATCCTTCTTCAAAATCAACACTCAGTGCATGAGAAACAGAGATAAGATGAGAAAAAGTAATTTTTCTCTCTCTGAACACTCTATAATGGGCGTTATTGCTTGAATGCAAATGAGGAGAAAAGAGATGGCCTATAGTAGAGGGTGGGGGCGTGGCCAAACTCTCCGCTCTCGCTCTGAGCCTCAGCTGATCCATTTCCGTGTTTTTGCACGGGGGGAGAGATTTGAAGCGTTCCATTGAAAAATAAACACATTTCCACATAAAATAAAATTAAACCACTGCTGTTCAAAGGTCCAG
The DNA here is from genome assembly GCA_036785185.1 of Paratrypauchen microcephalus. Taxonomy (NCBI): domain Eukaryota; kingdom Metazoa; phylum Chordata; class Actinopteri; order Gobiiformes; family Gobiidae; genus Paratrypauchen; species Paratrypauchen microcephalus. The sequence goes on from JAVJIX010000033.1 coordinate 3,154,733, forward strand.
AGGCTCAGATAAAGGACTTCCGAGCCTAGAAACACTCGGACGTGCCTCCAGGCAAATAAAAAAACGCATTTCGCATTGCCTAGCGCATTCGCAGTCCAAACTCTCTGGGCGTGATTTACAGAGACGCTGAGTTCAGACAGACGGGGGTGAAACTGCATTTGCATTTCTTTTTTCGATCTGACGTCAATAAGGTGCCTTGTTCAAAATCGCCCGTTTGAGCTCTGATTTTTTGTAATGCAGAAAAGGATCGCAAATGCTCAGTTTAGACATTTCACAACTTTTAACCATGGGGGGGGGGAGCTCACATTAACGTTCAAAAACCTCAGAAAGTGGAAATTTCATGCCATAGGACCTTTAATGCACGACACTGCTGAAGGGGATGCCATACAGATTCATATCAAAAAACCCAAACTATCCATTTAACACATTAGATCTGACCATAATACAGTAGTCATTCGCTTTCTATTCTCTCTCAGACCAGCAGGTGGCACCATAGTCACCTCTGTCGGTCACTACACAGTCTGAACACAGGTAAGGTTAAAGGTACAATTTATTTTCCACATAAGAAACGTTGAATATCTAGCTAGATGATTAGACTACTCTACTTGATTCTATCAATGATGATGAATGATGAAAAGTTAAGATGGTTGCCATAGCAATTAACTATTCAAATCAAAATATTATATCTTTTTAATGGTCAACCTTTGTCAGCACGGCACCATAAAACAGGAACGAGACGGTGTAATCCCTCATTCAGGCATGATTCAGTGTAGAAAAGGTTTCAGTGGTGGTCATCTAGACCCATTTTCAATTTGGTGGTTCTGTCTTGAGACACTAGGCTTCATCTTAGTCTGAATTAACTAAATTCATCCTGAAAGGGAGGAGTTTTAGGGTGAAACTGCCATGCCCTTGTTTATTAGCTGACATCATTATGTCCCATTGTGTTTTGGATGTCTCACCTACAGCATTGTTGAGTACCCAATTTGATTGGCTTGCTGTCTCCTTATTGTGTTAAGTGTTCAGGACACTTGTGTAAATAGCTGGTAGATTTAACCTGTTAAGAGTTTTCTTCGCTTCTCAGAAAGAGAATCCCTCTGAACAGAAATGGTGACATATAGTATAAATCCTAGTGCCTCAAGCCAGTAACATGAAATTGAAAATGGCTTCTGGATAAGACCCAAAAAGTCTCGATTACAAAAACAGTGTCCAGGTGACAACTGTTGAAACCCTCTCTACATAAAACAGGAAGCTGAAACCCATGAATAGAATCATTTTTTGCATTTGAGTGTTTTGAGTATTTAATATAACTGAAAATACCCAATCAAGAACAATATTTGTGAAGGATTGACAATTCCCTCTGCAGTGTCAGATGGGAATGTGTTGGGAGTGTAATGAGCAGTGTTGATTGTTTGGAAGAGAAATTTGCTCTCACAAGATGCTTGTGAATACCAGAAGTATTGAGAATTAGTTAGAAAATGCTCTTTGTAAACTCCTGAAAATGTACTGTATCTAAAATATTTCTTAAGTAATATCTGACCTGTAGATGGTTGAACAAGTAACTTGGTTTGTTCTACTGTTACTTACAGCTTTTGCTTTTTATTGATTCTGTACATTTAAAATGTGGTTTAAAATGAAAATTTTGGTTGGGGATTATCCCACTTTAGGGGTAGTGTGTCAGTGGCATAAATCTAAAAATCATTCAAATCATGTGAACCCAACCGTTTGATTCAGACAGTGTAGTAACACTTCTAGAGGCTTTCCACTGCTGTTCTGTCTGCTTACATTCTGTGCTTGTTTAAACTGTGCTTGTTTAAACACTCCTCCCCTTCCTCTATGTCTGAGCTTCCGGTAGTAGCAGTCCTGGTTCCCGCGGTACACAGGTTACCGTGGTTACCCCATTCGTACACAGTAAAGCTTTGGCCGCGCTGTTTGTTGTAGATTCAGACCCGCTCCCTCCCGATATCGTCCCGTTTAAATTCCAATTCCCTCTTTGCCTCGGTATGGACACTCTTCTCCTCTCCACAGCTGCAGTAGTCATGCCGGTGGAACCACGCAGGCAAATCGACGGTAAACTCAGTCCAACCAGGCAGCAACCAGGACAGGAAATGACATCATCACTCTGCTCTGTGCGTGATTCGGGATTGTACAGGGGTGCTGCCGGAGCGTAGCCTTTTGACTGTGTTCCTACTCCTACCCATTGCGCGAAAGTTTGGTTGTTGTTGTCCATTCGCGGCAAAGGAGGCAAAGTCGGAGGTCCATTTGAAATCGGGATGCGCCAACAGTTAGTTCGTAGGCAAGATGAGGCAGAGGTAAGGAGCGGTATGGCGGTTGGATTTGATTCTGCGCAGTCCGGAGATTTTGTACAGTCCATAGGCTCGATTTGAATGCTATTCTCTTCCTCTCCCTCATCTTCCTCGTCCAGTCGCTCTAACGAAACCAGGTCCAATTCAACAGGTAAACTTGTATCCTCTCTCCTCACCTCTTCAGTCACTGCATTGCTATCCACTGCTTCGAAATTCAAATCATTTTCTTCGATTTCTACTTTAGTTTGTTCGTCATTTTGTTCCTCATCTTTCTCGCTTTGCAAAACGACTGTCCGGCTCAGCTCTGGTGTGCATGGCAGCGATTGACATCTCCTAGGGGGTGCTCTAACACCAGGAGATGACCTGAATAAGTGCGGAGACATGCATGGATCCCTCAGAGCAGGCAAAGTAAATGTTAAACTTATCACAGATTTGCTTGGCGTGTCTAAGAGTTTGCATTTGCCCCCATTTAAGTCCTGTCTTAGGGAGAATGGGTTGACCCGAGCAGGTGTTCCGAACAGAGGAGGGGTGAGGAGGGTAGGATGCAGCATGTCCGACTGACTCCGAGCCAGACCCTGTTGTTGTTGGACGCAGTTACCATGGTGACAGGGCGAGCTGCGGTGGTGGTACGGGCTTACGTCAGCTACCGCTGGCTCTACGGAGAGGAAAAGAATGAGTTTAGTCCAGATATTGGTTTTGATTTATATTTTAATCTGCAGAAAATTGTGATGGTTAAAGAGTAGATAATTCATATGTGTGTAAGGTTTACAGTCGGTAACACAGAGTGCTTCTATAATGATGGCACTCCAGGTAAAAGATGTCTGCGTAATCTCTTGCAAAACAAAATGTAATTCTGTCAACTGGCCAAAAGCCTTTTTTCTGTTCTGTTTCTAAGTGAATAGTATGTTTTGTCACTCACCAAAAAGTGTCGTTGTCATATCTGATGCAGCTCTGATAAGGGACCGGCTTAAATATTTATCTAATGGGAGGATTGAATTACATTGAAACTAACACACCCTAGTTGTTTACAGTAAGGAATACAGGGGGTCCTCGGGTTACGACGGTCTCGGGTTACGACGTTTCGTGGTTACGAACGCGCCCCCATTAAAAAAAATATGTATATATTACGCGTCATTCCGTCTTACACGGTTTAGCGTGGTAAGAGATGTAAACAAACGCACGCGGCGCGCGGCGCACGGCGGAAGAATACACTCTGTTGTGGTTGTAGGGAGAAGAAGACAGCCTCGTGTGCGTGTCCAATGTGGGCGGAAGTACCTGATGTGGGCTCTGATCTGCTCCTATGAAAGCGGCAGTGATAAACAAGCATCGTAGTGGTCTAATTATTGAGATGGACAGGTTATTGGTGCTTTGGTTGGAAGATCAAAGGCAAAATCTGGTTTACGACGAAATTCGGGTTACGACGCGTCTTAAGAACGGATCAACGTCGTAACCCGAGGACTCCCTGTATTTATAATAGTTCACTCCATTTAAGTCATATTTTGCATAACTGTCCATGCCCCTGTAGTTATCTCGCACCTATTAGCTTACTCTGATTATCTCAAAGTAAACTGACAGATTTTGACAAAAATAAAACATAAGAAAGAGAATGTACATATTCACAAACCCCAGTACAGTATTTTTAAAATAAGGGAATTTGAAAAAATCTGAAATCAAACCATTAAAGATCCCATGACATGGTACTTCTTGATGCTTTTATATGGCTCCTTAATGGTTCCCTAATACTGTAAATGAATCCTTCTTCAAAATCAACACTCAGTGCATGAGAAACAGAGATAAGATGAGAAAGAGTAATTTTTCTCTCTCTGAACACTCCATAATGGGCGTTGTTGCTTGAATGCAAATGAGGAGAAAAGAGCTGGCCTATAGTAGAGGGTGGGGGTGTGGCCAAACTCTCCGCTCTCGCTCTCAGCTGATCCATTTCCGTGTTTTTGCACGGGGGGAGAGATTTGAAGCGTTCCATTGAAAAATAAACACATTTCCACAGAAAATAAAATTAAACCACTGCTGTTCAAAGGTCCAGAGGCTCAGATAAAGGACTTCCGAGCCTAGAAACACTCGGACGTGCCTCCAGGCAAATAAAAAAACGCATTTCGCATTGCCTAGCGCATTCGCAGTCCAAACTCTCTGGGCGTGATTTACAGAGACGCTGAGTACAGACAGACGGAGGTGGAACTGCATTTGCATTTCTTTTTGCATCTGACGTCAATAAGGTGCCTTGTTCAAAATCGCCCGTTTGAGCTCCGATTTTTTCTAACGCAGAAAAGGATCGCAACATTTCGCAACATTTAACCATGGGGGGGGGCCTAAACAGGGTAGGGGAGCTCACATTAACGTTCAAAAACCTCAGAAAGTGAAAATTTCATGCCATGGGACCTTTAATTAATGCAAACAAAAACACATTTGTTATTAGAAAGTATCACATATTCTGAAAACCTTAGAGCCTAATTTGATCAGGATATACCGAGTGCAATAGTTTTGTCTTTCTCCTCCTCCAGATTCATTCCCTCCAAAGAGAAGACGATATCGCAGAAAGTGGGTCGCCTCTCCGCGCACATCTGAAGAACAGGGCACACACAAAACAGACAGGACTCTGGAGTTATATCATTTTCCTTTGACATTCAGAGAGTATATTTTGTGTATCCTGGTTTTGTATATTTATGGAGAATTGTTGTGTGGGAGCGTGGGCGACGTAGGCTTGTGGGCCGAGTCCTGTACAGGATTGTACTGTTAAACATAGGCAGGGTTTGAGAGAGATCGAGAGAAATCGCTAATTACTCAAACGTGCATTGATGACATCTAAAATCTCTTTAGGCATGTTTTTGATGAGGGAATATTAGATCATGGTAACCAAATGTCAATTTAGCATAATGACAAAAAAGCAGTTGGAGAGACCTTTTCTCACACATGTACTCACATTACAGCAGGTCACAGCCAGGCTGAAGAACGCAGAGGGACAGTCTCCAACCATGTTTTCAAACGCCACCACATCAAGTCCAAAGTCCTACATACATAGAGATATCACATAAACTGGACAGAACCCAACATAAAGCTAAATGTATAACACTCCACTGGTCCAATAGGTTACGTTCACATGACATCCCAAAATTGTAGAATCCCTATAGCTGGAGGATAGATCAGAATTTTATGATAAAATTTGCTGTCAGAATGCAGATTTGTTTATTGTCTCTAATTACTGACCATATCCACATGAAACAAAAATTGGCACAATGTTTAACATCTCTTCTGTCAGTATATATTTTTTTCATAATAACTTCAGAAAGGTATGGTATTATTCATCCCCCAAACACGACCCTTGTGATATTAATGTGGCAAGTTTATGGAGCAATTTCCTCTTTTTTCAAAAAGATTAAATCTCCTCCAAAGCCCCTGCGCTCCATCAATTCTAAAACATGAGTGCAACACATTAATTGGCCGGTAATCTCTAAGAATGTCCCAAAAACAATTCTAATATCTAATACTTGATCTGTCTGTTGTCTGGTACCATGTCAGTGTCTGATAGGATTTCAGATCATTTGGATCAGGTATGTCCGGCTAATGAAGTTTGAGCCATTTCTTCTCGTCATTTACACATTCATCTGCATTTAATGCATATGGTTTATTATTATTATTTTTTGTATTATTATTATTATTATTATTATTATTATTATTATTATTATTATTATTATTATTATTATTATTATTATTATTATTATTATTATTATTATTATTATTATTTTTATTTTTATTATTATTAATAATAATAATAATAATAATAATAATATTAATCTTCCGCTTTTCCATTTTCTGGGTCGCGGGGGCAGCAGATCTGCTGCCCAGAACACAATGCACCAGCCCCCATGAATCCTCCCGCAGGTGGTGGGTCCACAGGAGGACGACTCGTGTCACAACAGGCCTTGATGTATCTTCTGCCATGGGGGATTCGAACCGCCAACCCCTGGATCACTTAATAATAATAATAAGTGATCCAGGGCTTGGCGGTTCGAATCCCGCTTTTGACGGGTTGACCGCATGTAATCCCAGCTCCCACAGATGAGCGCTGCCGTTGTGTCCTTGGGCAAGACACTTAACCCACCTCGCCCCCAGTGTCTGTGGACACTGGTAGCCCCCATGGCAGAAGATACATCAAGGCCTGTTGTGACACGAGTCGGATTCATGGGGGCTGGTGCATTGTGTTCTGGGCAGCAGAAAATGGAAAAGCGGAAGAAGATGAATGAATGAATAATAATAATAATAATAATAATATGATATCCCACTCACCAATGTTAATTTAGCATCACTTATTTTATCACACAGCAATAAACTGTTTTACCTAGCTAGATTAAGATTAAGATTAAGCCTTTATTTGGTCTCACACACAATGACACACAGTGACACACGGGAGAAATTTGACTTCTGCATTTGACCCATCCTTTTCAGGAGCAGTGAGCAGCCAACTTTCGGCGTTGCACCTTCATGTTAACTGCACTGACAGTGCTGCTTTCTGCACTCAGGCTGCGCACACAACCGCTGTGTTGATAAATAATCCATCTATATCGTGATATCTATTTAAACTTGTCATACCTCTGTCCTTGGTAAGAAGTCAGGATCTGCTTCAATTCTGGCAATAATCTCACACAAAATGATGCCATAAGCAAATACGTCCACCTACACAGGAACAAGTTAAATATCATTTCGCTTTTACCTTGTATAGTAGTATAGTTCTCTGGAACACATATAACAGAAAAACAGAATACATACATTGCAGACTAATTATTTTTGTATTTACCTTCTCATCATAAACCTCTCCTCTCAGAACTTCTGGGGCCATCCAGTATGGGGAGCCAACAATGGCCAGAGGCTGCTTATTCACACCATCACTAGAAAACCATAATCAGTATTGAGTCATTCAGCAATCACTAGTCATTTTGAGTACACATAATTATAAAGCAGAGATTGAATAAATACATTTTATCTTTGGCATGGTGTGAGCCGAGTGGTCCTCTGTCCCTTTTATTTTATTCTCTTGTATTACTTGATTTTTTTTCATTGTATTGTCTTGTTTCATTCTATTATAATATAGTCTGTCTCTTTTGTAGTTACTTGGTTTTAGAGATTTTTATTCTTTCTTATATACACATCAATGTGAATAATTAAGTTGCATATGGAAGTGAGGGCCACTGCAAACTGTTAAAAATGAACTAATTATGTTTTTTAAAGATCAGATAAAGCACCTTCAAGGAACAGATGGGGTCTTATTCTATATGAAAGCTGCTAACCCTGTAGTTTGCACCTCTACAAACATGTTCTGAAATGCATGGGATTCTTGCATTAGTTTAGCTCAGTTCATATTGATTTTCATCAAATTGATTTTCTCAACAACGACCGGTGGAGCTTATAAAGAATCTTTCATTTCATGTAAACTACTGTGCAGCACTGTTATAAAATATAATGCATAAGTGGATTTGCTTTAGATAAGTGAAAATGTAAATGTATTGCACTAACACAATTAAAATAAATCAGAATCTTTCCCATTCTCTCTGTGTCACTGACCTGTAGTCTGGGATCTTCTCTGCCAGTCCAAAGTCTCCGACCACAGCAGTGAACTGCCCACTGTCACAACGCACCAGGCAGTTCTACAGGGACAAGAATGTGTATGAATACACTGCAAACTCTAGTGTGCCAGTGCCTTTAAAGGGATAGTGTGTTTTTTTTGGTTTTTTTTATGTTAATCTGTATGGGTTTCCTTCTAAAAGTTACGTGTGTTGACACCGGCTTACCTCTGACAGTCTCAGCTGATCCCGGTTCGGCTCGCTTTCTCGAGCCCACGTAAGTAGGTCCGGTAACTTCCCTGGAACATGAAATAAAGCTCGTTTTTCTTCTCAAAACAAAACATTTGTCTGAAAGGTGATATATTTGCATCCCAAACAGTTGTCCACGAAACATCCAGCAGCGTAGATTGCATTCGCGTATTGTCTTTCTCGATTCGTATCACTGCGGGCATATTAGCTGTATAAGCCTGTTCACCTGTAAACTTCCCCTTACAGCGGACCGCATCTGCCGTACACTTCCGCTAAAGGTTAACAGGCTAATACAGCTAATATGCGCGCAGTGATATGAATCGAGACACAATACGCTCAATGCGCTCTTGCTTCACAGCAAGAAGGTTCCGGGTTCGATCCCCGGGTCGCCCAGACCTTTCCGTGTGTGTTCTGTGTGGAGTTTGCATGCATGGTCTGGGTTCGATCCCTGGGTCGCCCGAGCCTTTCTGTGTGGAGTTTGCATGTTCTCCCCGTGTCTGGGTGGGTTTCCTCCGGGCACTCCGGTTTCCCCCACAAACCCAAAACATGCACCACAGGTACTCCAGCTTAGGTCCTGACCGAAGCAAGAAGATCATGGAGATGGTCCCCGGGCGCCCTAATGTGTGTGCTGCCCACTGCTCCTAATATATGTGTATATATATAGGATGGGTTAAAATGCAGAGAAGAATTTCTCCAGTGTGAGATCAATAAAGTCACTTCTTCTTCTACACGAACGCAATCTACGCTGCTGGATGTTTCGTGGACAACTGTTTGGGACGCAAATATATCACCTTTCAGACAAATGTTTTGTTTTGAGAAGAAAAACAAGCTTTAATTCATGTTCCAGGGAAGTTACCGGACCTACTTATGTTGGCCTCAGAAAGCGAGCCGAACCGGGATCAGCTGAGACTGTCAGAGGTAAGCCGGTGTCAACACACGTAACTTTTAGAAGGAAACCCATACAGATTAACATTAAAAAAAGGCACTATCCCTTTAAAAGGGCCCATAATATGCCATTTTCTGATTTGTTTTTGTAAATGTTGTTTCCTCATCACAAACATACCTGGAGTTTTGTCTTGTTTCATTCACACATTTAAAAACAAAGGCTGTATTCTTCTCTCAAACAGAAAACACTCGTGATGTCATATGGTAAAAAAAAAAGGTGCTTCATTGTGTTTTTAAACTCTATACACCTTCACTAGAATCCTTTGGATGATTTTAGCCCTGGAACTGCCAATCTCTACTGAACTAAAGGTAGCTGTTAACTTGACAACTACCACTTCATGACAAGGTGGAGCTTTTTGAGCTGTGAGACAGACTACACCGTGTTCCAAATTATTCTGCAAATTGTGTTTAAGTGTCATGAAGGTAAAATGTTTAGTTTTCCAGTGAAACTCATGGATGGTCTTGTGCCTCGGTGAAATCATCTCACAAACCTGTGCCAATGAGTTTGGCAGGGGTGTCCAATTAAAGGAAAAACGTCTTAAGAAGGACGTTCCACATTATTAAGCAGAGCAACATTTTCAAGCAATATGTGAAAGAAAAAGGATCTCTAGTACTGAAAAGCATGAAATAGTTGAATACCTTGGACAAGGTATGAAAACCTTAGATATTTCATGAAAATTTAAGCGTGGCCACCGTACTATTAAGAGATTTGTAGCTGATTCAGAGCACACACAGATTCGTGCAGATAAAGGCACAATGAGGAAGGTTTCTGCCAAACAAATACATCGGATTTGCTAAAATGCCGTTACAAAGCAGCAAACAAGGTATTTGAAACTGCTGGTGCCTCTGGAGGCCCTTGAACATCAAGGTGTAGGATCCTCCAGAGGTTTGCAGTTCTGCATAAACCTTCTATTGGGCCACCCTTAAACAAAGCTCACAAGCAGAAACAGCTCCAGTGGGCCCAGAAATACATGAAGACTCATTTCTCAAACAGTCTTGTTCACTGATGAGTGCCGTGCAACCCTGGATAGTCCAGATGGATCGAGTGGTGGATGGTCATGCTTCAAGGAATACTTCTGCATCATTGGCTACTATGGGCATAAAAGAAGAGAAACTCATGGTGGGTCCCCCATCCTCCCCTGACCTCAACCCTATTGAGAACCTTTGGAGCTCCACAAGAAAAAGATCTATGAGGGCAGGAGGCAGTTCACATCCAAACAGCAGCTCTAGGAGGCTATTCTGACATCCTGCAAGTTTCAAGCAGAAACTCCACAAACTCACAAGTTCAATGGCTGCAAGAATTGTGCAGCTCCTAATAAGGTTTCCTATGTTAAAATGTAACTTGACCTGTTAAGATGTTTTGATTGAAATAGCTTTTGATTTCAATAATATGCTAATGCTTCTAATTGAAAAATAAACAAATGACCATTTTCAGTTCTTTACAACAATAACATGGTTTGAAACTCTGTTGTGCATAATCATTTGGAACAGTTGGGAGGTTCGTTCAGTAACATTTGAACTGTACTCTAACGGCTGATGAATTGAAAATTATGATGACTGTCATCTATATTGACAATTTAGCAAAATCAGAGAAAAATATTGTTTGCATAATAATTTGGAATGGAGTGTAATGACAAATCGCAACTCCAGGTATGTTTTTGAGGAGATAACGATTTTATAACATGGCTTAAAGCTCACATCAGTCAATATTGCATAATATAGGACCTTTAAGATACTGAATATTATAGATAGCAGTGAGATTCTGCAAAAGACACCTTATTATACTGGTAGAATTGTTATCAACCTTCTTTCGTCTTTGTAATGTTTTCTATAGTTAGAGGTTGTCCTGTTTTCTATTGCACACATTTGGGACAATAAAGTTCATCTTGTAATCTTGATCAACCAAAATGAAACAAGTCTCAGCCAGCCTGTTTCATTATGCTTAAACATTATAAGCAGCTGTTAATGATGTAAATCTTTTACAAAGGTTTAAGAAGAGGAAGAAATAGAATAGAAACATTCAATGTGAACTCACGGCACACAGTCTGGCAAGTTGCTACACATCGCTCCCTATAGGAAGCCACACTCTGCTCTCCTTCTACTTTCCTACTTTCTCTACCGCTCCTTCCCCTTTTCCCTCCAAGTTGAGGTCACTGTCGAAGTCAGGAATATTCCTTTGCTGTGTAAATAGTGAAGCCCCCCTCCTCCATCTGTCCCCGTCTTTCACTCTCTTTCCTTGAAGGTCAGGTCTCTGTGGAATATCTCTTTACTGTGAAGATAGTGTACAGCTCCACCCTCTCTCGCTCTCCTTAGCCACCCCTCTCTCCCTTATATCCCTTTACTGAAAATACTGCAGTCCTCCTTCCCCCCCCTCATCCCCTCCCTCCTTCTCTCTTTCTCTCTTACCTTAGAGGTGAGATCTCTGTGAAATATCCCTTTGCTATGTAGATACTTGAGTCCTTGTGCGATGTCCAGAGACAGGCCGATCCTCACGCTCCACGACAGGTACAGGTCACTGTCCAACAACTGCTCCAGGTTCCCCCCGTTTATGTACTGCACCACAGGCAAACAAAGAGCTAATTAAAGGACCTGTACTCAATTCCTTTCCAGATATTTTGTCCCAGTACAGATATATTGTATCAGCAGCTCTTAGGGTCAAAATGAGAATCAAGAAGCAACACTGGTGCGCTGTTTGTTAGTTGTTGTACCATTACCGCGATGGCAAAACGCCACCCTGGAATATGAGAGTTGTGAAAAGCTCTGATAAACTTATCGCTGTGAATAATTAGGATGTTCAGAATGCATAAGTTAAGTGAGAAATACCATATGATCACTGAAAACATTATTATTATTAGGCTCTCATATGAAAATGCAACAACATATCCTTTCTCATTGGGTTCCTATCCTGTGCAAAAGCTGTTAACCCTGTAGTTTACAAACATGTTCTGAAATGTATGGGATTCTTGCTTTAGTTTAACAATAAACCAAACTATGATTATATATGTTTTACCAAAATTGTTCACCCATACAATTTTTCCCTGTAGTTTGCAAAGCACTCACACATAGTAAATCCAGGAAAAAAAAGCTTATACCAAATGTATAGGAGACACGTCTTCATAAAATATTAACCCTAGATGCAGTGATATTGGGACATGTGGAGAGATAGCAGCGTCATGAATCATTTATGTTTTCAGACTCCAAAACGCAGCTGTCAGGGTTTGACTCCGTCTCTAGACATTACCATGGAAACCACCCCCCTGCAGATAACACGTCGATGGACTGATAAGAAAAATTCAAGATTTAAAATGAGAAAGATACGCACCTCTGTGAGAGCATGGAGCTGGCCTTCATGAACACACACGCCCAGAAATCTGAATATACAATGTTTATTGTTATTAAATAAGAAATAGGTCAAAACAAACCCATGTACAGTGAACCCTCGCTGTATCGCGGTTCACTCTTCGCGGCCTCGCTGTTTCGCGGATTTTTTTTTCCAATTTTTTTTTTTTTTTTTTTCAATTTTTTTTATAGTGTAACTTTTTTTTTACAGTGTAACATTCTGTCCTGCGCCCTGATTAGCTAAGAGACTAGACCAGGACTAAACCAGGTCTAAAGCAGGTCTAAACCAGGACTAAACCAGGTCTAAACCAGGACTAAACCAGGTCTAGACCAGGGATGGTAGGGACAGAGTCTCAGATTTCCTTCACGAGAGCGCCTGGGTGACAGGAGGTGTGGCCTTTGTTTACTTGCACGAGCCATGGAAGAGAGTGCGAGCCGGACCATGGAAGAGCCAAGAATCAACATGGAGCGTCCGGGGGAGCCGCAGCGGGGAGAGGACACTCGCGCGCACAGAGGAGACAGTGGCTCTTCCCCGTGAGAGGACGAGAGGACGAACCCAATACTCCACAATACTCCACAGCTCTCTAGGACAGGGTCGGCCCCGTCCTAGAGAGCTGTGGAGTATTGGCGACGCATTGATAGCGGACTGATTTTGGAGCCGGGGTGAAATGCAACCAACTCTTGTGAGCGCAGGTTAGTCTTACCTGGTCTTGTGCTGAGGACTGGTGCTCAGAGGCGTCTGTTAGCAGTTCGGCACTGTTAGCATTGGCTTGAGTCTTGCCCAAAATGATATCCAGGTCGCTTTCCACTCGACTTTCGCACATGGCATGGATATGTGGTACCAAAACAAACGCACGTGTCCGCGCGCACGTGCCCGCGCGCACGTGCCCGCGTGTCACGTGCCCCCGCCCCACTATTAATATATTTTAATGAAAATCTACAAAAGTTTGAGTGTTTAAACAAGAGAAAAATGTGAGAAAATGTTAATACCAGTCTCAGAAAGGTGTATAATGTGTCTGGTGAAGCGTTTTCAGCCTTAAAACATGTAGAATAATTGTAAAATATAAAATTGTCCTACTTCGCGGATTTCACTTATTGCGGGCTATTTCTGGAACCTAACCCCCGCGATAAACGAGGGTTCACTGTACCTGCAAAATGATAATCCATATTCCATACTCCATATTATACATTTTTATACAATTTAATAGAGTATGGACAAAAGCATCTTCTTCCAGGCAGTGATATATACTTAAATTGACCAAATTCTATCCTTTATGATTTAATCTAATTTGCTTTATTGTCTGAGAATCAGGAAGTAACACTGTGTGCTGTTAGCTCGCTAGTTGTTCTGAAAGTTATGAAAAGCTCTGACTGTATAAACTCATCACTGTGAATAGAATACATAAGGTAAGTGAGGAATACCTTTGGGCCACTGCAAATTGTTAAAAATTAACTAGTTCTGTTTTTCATAGTTTTTAAAACGTTAAAAATCAGGTACGGCACCTTCAAGGATGTAGTCAACTAGAAATCAACAAGAAAAACCCTTGGTCGACTAAACGCATGCTCTGTGCAGCCAATAATTAAAATCGAACTGGAAATGCAAAATGCACTGACAAAAGATACTCAAATTTAACAGCTCTTTAAAGGTCCAGTGTGTAGGATTCGTGGTGCATAGGTGGATGGTGCTATTGCACTTCCTGTTTTAGCTACGGCAGACCTCGAGGGTCACCCGGGTGCGCCGTAACGCGGACAGCTCGCGTAGCCGCGCACGAACGCGTGAAGCGCACCCGGCGCTGTGCGAGCCCTCGCCGACAACTACGGTATAAATAAAACGCGGTCCCGTTCACTGTTTTTTTTTTTCTTTTCGGATGAAAGCACACATTCCCGATCGTGTACAGTGACAATCTACACATCAACACATCTACACATCTTTTTGACTATGCAATTCATTTCCCGGCACAACAATCACTCCCCGAGCACATGGGGCTTTTATACGGAAAAGCACAAAACGAGGTTTGTTACTTAGCTTACCTTTGAAGGCTCTGCACAGGTCAAACTCTGTATTTCACCATAAACTTGCTCTCAGTCTGTCCGTAAGGATCCAGCGAATAAAATCCAGTAAAACTATTTAGTCCAAAACACGTGTTAGATCCATTACGACGTCTGATCCGGCAACATGCTTGTGTTGTTTACCCAAAACCACGAGCCTTGCCGAAGGCGAAGGCGGAGCCCAAATGTCCTTCTGCGGCTCTCGTAATCAAAATGGCTGCCTCTATATGGGGACGATCCCCCTTTTACGTGACTATATCTAAGTCCAAAAGAATACTTGATGATGGAAGCAAAAAGGCTTGGAAAACACTGTATTTTTGAATGGGTATCTTCAATTTCTGTAATTAACGGGTAAAAATCTTACACACTGTCCCTTTAAAACACCAAGGCACATTACGTGAAATCAGTATATTATAATGTATAATAATGTATTTACCCACCAGAGCGATGTAATCAGTTCATGACATAAATGAGTATGTTGTATATAATTAATATACATAAATGGTACATATATTTCCCCACTAGAGTATTTACTATTTAGTAGATAGAATGACATAAATGGTTTACCTGAGTATGTTTGGATGGCAGAGTCGGTTCATGAGCTGTACCTCTCTCAGCATATTGGCTTTATTAGAGGCTAGAGTGTTCATCTTCAGAGCCATGACTTGCCCTGTGATCCTGTGCTGTACCTGTAAGACACAAATAAGCAAATGTTTAGTAAAAATAAACCAGCTTTCACGAAAATGTAGTTTGCAGTGATATACAATACATGTTTATATGTTTGACTTGTCTGTCTTCTGGAATATTTGCCCATTAAATAACATTATGATACTTAATCATTGTCCTTTTGCCACATCAAGTAGACCCCAGTCAGGATGACTTTGTCACATAAAAGAGAGGAAATAAATACCTGTATAAATAAAAATTACCTTAATTTCATTGATGCGGTTGCTGTACCGGACCGTTGTGGTGAAGAGGGAGCTGAACCAAAACGCAAAGCTCTCAATTTACCAGTCAATCTACGTTCCTACCCTCACCTATGGTCATGAGCTCTGGGTAATGACCGAAAGGACAAGATCTCGGATACAAGCGGCCGAAATGAGTTTCCTCCGCAGAGTGGCTGGGTGCTCCCATAGAGATAGATGAGGAGCTCAGTCACTGGACTCCTGGACGCCTCCCTGGGGAGGTGTTTCAGGCACGTCCCACCAGAAGGAGGTCCCAAGGAAGACCCAGGACACGCTGGAGGGACTATGTCTCTCGACTGGCCTGAGAAGGCCTCGGGGTCCCCCCGAAAGAGATGGAGGAAGTGTGCGTGGAAAGGCCCGGCCCAGGATAAAGTGTAAACAAATGGATGGATGGATGAATACCTTATTTTCATTCATATTTTATTAATCTTTTTTTTAAAATATGGAACTGTCTTTTTTGTGTACACTCAAATGGGCTGAATTACTTCAAATAAAAGGCACGTAGTTTGTGATCTTAATGTTTGTGATCTCATTAGAGCTGACGAAGCCTCTCGGATGAGCGGCGAAACGTTTTCAACCAAACAAACTTTGTCCAGTTGACAAATTGAACTTCTCCTGTTATCATGTGATCTTAATGGTTTAACAAAAGAAATACAATCACAACTGACAGTGGGTGCTTTAAAGGACACATATACAATATTCCCTAATTGTGAGTATATGGACAGGCCATGCCTCATGTAAAAGCTCAAAACCTCCAGAATTCACTCACCGAGCTGCAGAGGCTGCACTAGCACTGATTCATGGCTGCAGATGCTGGGGTTTAGGGTTTTAGTCATATAGGAACAGGCAAGCAAAATGAGAGACTAAGGTGGGGCTCATTCTGTTTTCTAATTGGATCAGATAATGCTTATTAAATCTGAAAAAAAAAAAAAAAATCATACCCTCCTTAAACAGGTTTTCCATCCATCCATTTTCTTCCACTTATCTGGGGTCGGATCGCGGGAGCAACAGTCTAAGCAGGGACTCCCAGACTTCCTTCACACCGGACACTTCCTCCAGCTTTTCCGGGGAAACCCCAAGTCGTTCCCAAGCCAGCCGACAACATAGTCCCTCCAGTGTGTCTTCCCCGGGGCCTCCTCCCGGTGGGACATGCCCAGAGCACCTCCCGACGGAGATGTCCAGGTCCATGTCCCCAGAGCTAGTCTCCATGTCCGGAGATCCTGTCATCGAAGCCCCTTCGATTGTTGCCCAAATCTCCCTGTACCAGCCCCCTATGGATCCTCCTGTGGGTCGTGGGTCCACAGGAGGATGGCCCTACATCGCTCCTTTGGGCTGCGCCCGGCCGGGCCCCGTGGGGGAAGGCCCGGCCACCAGACGCTTGCTGTCGAGCACCCACCCCAGGCCTGGTTCCAGGGTGGGGCCCTGGCAACGCCAATCCAGGTGACATAATTGGCCTTGCTGTATTTTTCATCATGGGGCTTCTGAACTGCTCTTAGTCTGACCCATCCCCCAATGACCTGTTTGCATTCCTACCAGGGGCATGAAGCCCCCGACAACATAGCTCCCGGGATTATTTGGGCACTCAAACCCCTCCACCATGTTGAGGTGGCAGTTCAAGGAGGGGATTTCCATACATACGTTTCCTATATGAAATACCTAAACAAATCTACATAACAGTGTTACAGTGGCACAGGCCTATTTCCTGTCTGTGACCTTGCAGCCTCGTCTCCAGCTCTGATCCATGGAGTGTGGGACTGACAGGTCACTGACAGATCTTCAGAGTTTAGCTGTCTGGACCTGTCCGAGTCCAGATATAGTCCTGCTGTAGTCCTCCTGTGGTCCCTGCTGTACTCACTCAGTTCGGTGGAGAGACCAGGGGTATTAATAGAGCTCTAATAGGATTTCTGGATTTCCCATCACTGCTACTGATCTGCTCAAATCCACCACCATGACACATACACTGTCAAGAAATACAAACTAGACCACACTCTAGACCTGGTTTAAACTTGGCTAGAATTTTCAAAACTGCACAAATCCACCTGTGCACCTGCTAGCACTCACACTTCACTGCAAAAAGTTTCTTGGTTCAATTTCTTTCTGTGCAGACTTTGCATGTGTCTCTCTGTGTCTCTCTGTGTCTGGGTCGGTTTCCTCTGGGCACTCCGTGTTCCCCCATAAGACAAAAACATGCACCAAACGCATCCACTGCTCCTGACAGGTTGCCCCAGTGGCATTGAAAGATGGGTCAAATGCAGAGGGCAAATTAAAATAAAGTGTACCTTAACCTTAAGCTGGATTCAGTGTTACTACAAGGACTGCAAGACTAGTCTCTCTCGAATCAGGATCTATTTAGGTAACAGTGTTGTTACTGCGTAATTGCAATACAAATCGGACAAAGAATATACAAGTTATTTCAAAATGTAATGGCCGTCCTGAAAAATGTTGAGCTTCTAATCGTCTTATGCATGTTTACAAGGATTTGTCAACATTCCAAAGTCATTTTAAGAGTTGAATCTTTGTTGTATTGTATTATCATCTACAAAATAATGTTGTTAACCATTATCTAGTAACCAGCCAACCACACCAAAGCATCTCAAATATGTCCCTTTAAAACAGTGGCCCATCCCTTTATCTGCTTTGTTAATGTGTGCGTTTGGGGAGTGAAACTTTGATAAGACCTTTAGGAATGTGCTACAGTGAATTCACTTTGAACTCAGTCAATCAGTCAGCAACAATAGTGGCATATAAATCCAGCTCTGAGCCACAATTCCCCAATTTAGTGAGCAGAAGAAAATACAGACAATGAACAATAATATTGAAACTACAGTAACACTAAACCCCCAAAAACGATTCTGCTGTGCGATACTGTATAAAAACACTACAACTACAACACTACAAAGCTACACTAAATACATAGAATGAAAAGTTTAACTAGAGCAACATCAAATTTTTCTATTAAAGGTTTCTCTAGGTTGTACTGTATGTACTTTGAATTACTTTGTGTACGAATAGTTCTCTAGAAATAAACTTGCCTTGCCTAGCCATAGCTGCCCTTCCCTCCTCTGAACTAAAGGGCCTCTCATGTTCATGTGTGTAACAGTAATCTGCTTATTCTGCACAGGTCCTGACCCCACTCTCACAACACACCCTGACCCACTCATAAAACACACACCAGCAACAATGCACAGACAATACACGCGATGCAAAGTGTCTTAAACAACAAAGCAACAGTGCTTTGGTAGTAACCATCTGTGTCCTCAGACCTGGATTTAGGTGAAGGAACTGGCAACTCAAATTAGAGACTCATTCTGCTTGCTGACTGGTCTTGGGAATTAAAATCCCAAATTATAACATAAACAACTTTGCAATCATGTCCATGTTTTTGTAAGAATAAATCAACATTATAACTGTTATCACTAAAATAACTGATGTTTTGTTTCTGGGGACACAGTGATGTTATGTTTGAATACAAATTCTATAAACCCTTCCTTTAAAGATCCCATGACATGGTACTTCTTGATGCTTTTATATGGCTCCTTAATGGTTCCCTAATACTGTAAATGAATCCTTCTTCAAAATCATCACTCAGTGCATGAGAAACAGAGATAAGATGAGAAAGAGTCATTTTTCTCTCTGAACACTCTATAATGGGCGTTGTTGCTTGAATGCAAGAAAGAGATGGCCTATAATAGAGGGTGGGGGCGTGGCCAAACTCTCCGCTCTCGGCTTTGAGCGCTCAGCTGATCCATTTCCTTGTTTTTGCACGGGGGGAGAGATTTGAAGCGTTCCATTGAAAAATAAACACATTTCCACAGAAAATAAAATTAAACCACTGCTGTTCAAAGGTCCAGAGGCTCAGATAAAGGACTTCAGAGCCTAGAAACACTCGGACGTGCCTCCAGGCAAATAAAAAACCGCATTTTGCATTGCCTAGCGCATTCGCAGTCCAAACTCTCTGGGCGTGATTTACAGAGACGCTGAGTACAGACAGACGGGGGTGGAACTGCATTTGCATTTCTTTTTTCGATCTGACGTCAATAAGGTGCCTTGTTCAAAATCGCCCGTTTGAGCTCCGATTTTTTGTAACGCAGAAAAGGATCGCAAATGCTCAGTTTAGACATTTCGCAACTTTTAACCATGGGGGGGCCTAAACAGGGTATGGGAGCTCACATTAACGTTCAAAAACCTCAGAAAGTGAAAATTTCATGCCATGGGACCTTTAAGATAAAACATTACTTTACTAAAAACAATTGTTATGTTGATTTATTCACAATTATAAAAACATTTTACATGACAAGTTCAGTGCTTAATACAGCGAGCTCAATTAACCTGTGTATTCGGACCACACTGTCTCGCCTCTGCGTGCAGCCTCCTCCAGCTTTACTTAAAGGGATTGACCATTTGACTCTCTAAAGGCGAGAGGGCACGGACAGTATGGAGTAGTTAAGAATATCAAAGTGGTGCCTCTGCAAACATAACCTTTTCAGTCCTGGTTTAGGACAACCTGTCAGGAGCGGTGAATTACTGCTGTAGTTCAGGGACACGTCTCCAGATCTTGAGCTGGGACAACCTTAGCTGGAGGTTTTGACCTATTGTGCATGTTTTGGGTTTATGGAGAAAACCGGAGTGCTCAGAGAAAACTCACCCAGACACAAAGAGAACATGTAAACTCCACAAAAAAGGTCCAGCAGTCAAACCTGGAATCTTGCTTTGAGCCAGGTTTTTTTTTTTTATGAATAACCAGGTTAGTCCTACTGAGATTTGGTATTGCATTCAGGGGAGCTCTGACCCCAGAATGGAAAGGAAACCTACAGAGACCCGGGAGACATCTACAAAGGCATGGGGAGAAGGCCCTTCCAGCTATGAGGCTCTGCACCACAGTGCTGCCCCTCGAAGCATCCATATTCTTCAGATGAAGTGACCTGCACAGCCTCAATTTGCTCCCAATTTGATCAGCTGAACTTGAAACATAAGTCATAAATTCACGTACCTTGAAGACCTCGGAAAAGAATCCTGATCCGATTTTCTCGCAGAAGAAGTCATCGATCCGTGCCAGACTGGACACTGCGCTCCTCAGGGCTCTGTAGGACGAAGGCCGGACTCGGTTTGGAGCGTGGATACTGTGAAGAGGAAGCTCATCTGCCCCCATGTGACCCTCCTCTGGGTCACAGAAGCAGCATTCATTACGGTAGTCCATTCTGCCACAGGAATACCAGGACTTCCACTACGCAATTTGCTTAATCTTAGACAAAAATCCAAAACGTTAGGGTTCAGTAATCCATTTAGAACTGGTGATGGCAACTATGAGCAACATTGTGCCAAAAAATGCCACCAAAATAAAAAATTGTGTAGAACTTGGTAGACCGCAGCAGCCTCCACATCACTACCAATGCTATACCAGAAATAATACTACACAATTTGCCTAATCTTAGCCAACATTTCAAAAAGTTAGGGTTTAGTAGTCCATTTAAAAATGGTGATGGCGGATAGGAGTGTCATTGTGCCAAAAAATGTTGAAAAAAAAAATCCTCTTAGCAGACTGTAGCAGCTTTCACATCACCAAAAAAATATATGTCATTATTCATTACTGCAACCAAAATTAAACTAAAATGCACTTGGGTAGAAATCATTTTAAAATCGATTTTATTGGTCATGTGCTAAAAAAAACAAAGATTATTAATTGTGAGTTGAAAGATAATCAACAATATGCGGTGTGTAGTATATATAAAACATATTAGACTAAACCAAACAAAGACTGAAAATGACTTGCAAAAAGAAAAAAGCTTCAGGTAGTCCTGTTAAAAATTCTAATGGTGGTTGTTATAACCCGAACCCGAAAATCTTCACAAAATTATTAATTGTGAGAATGAAAGTAGAAAATCCAGCAGGATTAAACCAAATGAGCCATCATGTATTGTAGTTTCTTATTGTTGAAGTTAAATGAACCGAAATATAAACCCACAGTCAGGCTTCAAATTGGTTTAAATTAGACTTAGAAAAAGAAAATTCTTCTGGTGATGGTTTAGCATTGACCCATGTCTTCACATTGTCATTGGTTTGGGTGGTCGTGAGGAGTCTATGCCATCAGTTGACATCATTAGCCTGTATAAAAGCACAAAAGCAAAATAACCAAAAAAAATGTTGTTACATGTTCAAATAAGTATGTATTTCTTGTAAAGGCAGCTAAGGCAGGGGGTTTGGCTCCGACAAATTATGGGCTTGCTGGAGCTTTAGTGCCAATAGCTAATACACTAAAAAGTGCAAACATTGGCCCGTATATCATCTGACTGATATATTGGTCTCTACTTTGAGGTGACATCACTCTAGGGGTATTCTATATTCTTCAGTGGCTACAGTTAGCATCACACCCCCGGGGAATGTTGATGACATCAGCCTCAAAGTATCAGTGGATCTCTATATTTATAATGCATTTAGGAGATGACAGTGTTCCCCAACAGATTAAAAAGTCTATTGTGATACAGAAAATCATTATTTGAATTAAGTTACAGTGCTGCTCATAAGTTTACAGTGCCGTGAAAAAGTATTTGCCCCCTTCCTGATTTCTGTGTTTTTTGCATATTTATCACTCAAAACATTGTCAGATCATCAAACCAATTTTAATATCACACAGAAACAACCCAAGGAAAGACAAAATTCAGTTTTTGAATGATGATTCCATTTATTAGTGCACAAAAAAAATCTAAACCTATCTGGCCCTATGTGAAAAAGTAATTGCCCCCCCTTGTTAAATCACAAACTAACTGTGACTAACCACAGTTTTGAGAAAACTTAGTTCAGTTCTACATGCCACACCCACACCTGATTGTCACCACCTGTGTTGAATCAAGAAATCACTTAAATAGTTCCTGTCAAACAAAGTGAAGTTGGCTACAACATCTCAAGAACAAACACATCATGCCACGATCCAAAGAAATTCAAGAACAAATGAGAAAAAAAGTGATAGAAGTCTATAATTCAGGAAAAGGTTACAAAGCCATTCCCAAAGCTCTGGGGCTCCAGCGAACCACTGTCAGAGCCATTATTCAAAAATGGAGGAAACTGGGAACAGTTGCAACCCTTCCCAGGAGTGGTCGACCAACTAAGATTACTCCAAGAGTGCGACGACGGCTCATTCAGGAAGTCACAAAAGAACCTAGACGCACATCGAAAGAACTACAGGCCTCGTTGGCCTCAGTTAAGGTCAGTGTTCATGACTCCACCATTAGAAAAACACTGGCCAAAAATGGCATCCATGGAAGAGTTCCCAGGAGAAAACCACTGCTTTCACAAAAGAACACAAAGGCTCGTCTCACCTTTGCCAAAAAGCACCTTGATGACCCTCAAGACTTTTGGAGAAACATTTTGTGGACCGATGAGTCTAAAATTGAACTTTTTGGAAGGTCTGCAGCCCGTTTCATCTGGCGTAAAAATGGCACAGCATTTGATAAAAAGAACATGGTGCCCACAGTAAAGCATGGTGGTGGCAGTGTGATGGTCTGGGCCTGCTTTGCTGCCTCAGGACCAGGACAACTTGCTGTGATTGACGGAAAAATGAATTCTGCTGTTTACCAGAAGATCCTGAAGGACAATGTCCGGCCATCAGTTCGTGCCCTCAAACTCAAGCGCTCTTGGATCATGCAACAGGACAATGATCCAAAACACACCAGCAAGTCCACCTCTGAATGGCTCAAAGAAAACAAAATTAAGGTTTTGGAGTGGCCAAGTCAAAGTCCGGATTTAAATCCGATTGAGATGCTGTGGTGTGACCTTAAACGGGCAGTTCATACAAGAAAACCCTCCAATATGGCAGAATTGAAACAATTCTGCATAGAAGAGTGGGCCAAAATCCCTCCCCAGCGGTGTGAAAGACTCATCACCAATTATCGCAAACGTTTGGTTACAGTTATTGCTGTCAAAGGAGGCTCAACTGGCTATTAGATTAAGGGGGCAATTACTTTTTCACATAGGGCCAGATAGGTTTAGATTTTTTTTGTGCACTAATAAATGGAATCATCATTCAAAAACTGAATTTTGTCTTTCCTTGGGTTGTTTCTGTGTGATATTAAAATTGGTTTGATGATCTGACAATGTTTTGAGTGATAAATATGCAAAAAACACAGAAATCAGGAAGGGGGCAAATACTTTTTCACGGCACTGTACATACCCTGGCAAAATGTTTTGTTTCTTGGCTATTTCTCAGAGAAAATGAATAACACAAAATGTTTTCTTTCACTCTTGGATAGTGATTGGCCAAAGCCATTTATTGTGTTTACATTATCTGTGGTTACTCTTTTTTAAACCACAATGACAACAGAAACTAACAGCCAAGAAACAAAACATTTTGCCAGGGTATGTAAACTTATGAGCAGCACTGTACTTCTATACATTTATGAAAATAAAACAATAAAAATTATACATTTTAATACCCTTTTTTTTTGTTCAGCTTTTCTTAGACTATGGGGACAAAAGACTATCAGGAATGAGATCACAATTCTATTTTAGCCATGAATTGACTGTCTCTCCCCTGTACATGTCCAAACCATCTCAATCAGGAATGAAGAATATCTTCAGTTGCGTGAAAAGTCCCTCAGTCGTCCAGGTAGAATCCATGATCAAAGGAGAAGTTCAATTTGTCAACTGGACAAAGTTTGTTTGGTTGAAAACGTTTCGCTGCTCATCCGAGAGGCTTCGTCAGCTCTGGCCCTCATGCTGGTTCGACCCTGTTTATATCTAGCTGCAAGGGAGGAGCTAACTACCCTGAACAAAGCTCTGCACCTATCCCAGCTACTCTCTTTTGTTTTACGAATTCCTCTGGCGTCTTGTATTAGCATATCTATCATATCAGATAGATATGCTAATACAAGACGCCAGAGGAATTTTCAACCAAACAAACTTTGTCCAGTTGACAAATTGAACTTCTCCTTTGATCACAATATCTTCAGTTATTTTAATATCTTCGCAATAATTCTAGTGGGCTTACATGTACATTACAGTACTCAGTACTACAGTTCTCTGAAAGAAACTCTGTCCTTCACTGACACTGGGGATAGGGACATCTCACATTCATGCATACATGCACAAAGGCTAAAATGATACGTAAACAAGGTATATGTAAAAATCAACCCTATCTCATCAAAAATGCATGTTTTTGTAACAAAGAATAAATCAGCATCACTTGTTATCAGTAAACATCTTTGTACATGTGTATCTTGTACCTGATGCAGTTATATCATAAAACTTTTGAAGTAAAAATCCTACACTGTCCCTTTAAGTTATATACCTCGAAGTGATCTTTGTTAATTTAATGATAATAATCAATTCTGAAAATCCATCCATTTACTAGTTAAATGCCTATAGGAAATATGTTTATAAAATAAAACTAAAAATATATATATTATTTAACTCCTTAGATGTACCATACTATTTAAAATATCGCAGTCCATTGTTATGTGAGATAGCCAATTCAATGCATGACTCTGAAGGAGCCTATGACCTCAGCACACAGCCACATGCCCCTTTAAATTAGAATACAACACATATTTTAAAGCTTGATAGGACTGATAGTTATTATAGCCTATATTTTAATACACTGTAGATGAAACAATTCAGTGCAAAGATAAATGACATCCCCCAATCTATAGTAGCCCATTGATGCTATGACCTATATGCGTAGTACAGACTTCCTATAAACATATACAAAGACATATAAAACTACAATGTGAAACATATGCTATGCCTATAAATAAATTAGCAGATTGTCTTTTTCGCGTTCAAGATCCTGCAGATTTTAATAACAAGGTAATTTAATCAGAGCTCAAATCAATTTATAACAAAAAGTATAATAAATA